>JAEILZ010000008.1:3000000-3369481 GCA_018873225.1 [Phialemoniopsis] sp. UDSM-2020
TGGTGAAGGGGGCATCGTGCTCCCGGAGGCGGGCGCCGAGCAGGGCGACCTCCTGCTGCACGGCGACGCATTTGGTGAGCAGGTCGGCTCCTAGGGCGGCGGCGGCCGAGGCCTCATCTGCCGGCGAAGGGGTTGCGTTGCTGTCAAGTCCAGGGGCCTGCTGTGACATTTTCGGCTCGCGTGACGGACCCCGCACTCACACCTACACCCTTGTCGTCGATGTATCCTGTCCTGATGGCCCGCCGCCCCTGTAATGCACAGTGGTTGCGATGTGCTCCAATCTATTGATGTCCTTGATGACTCATACATGTCCCTGCTGATGATGCGAGATGCTGCAATCCGAGTATGATCATGGATCGAAAAATGTAGAGAAGTTGTCATGAACCGAAGGTGGGCCTAAGAATTCATGGCGCTTTCTCCATGTGGCCCATTCAGCACGGGCCACCCAGGGATGGCACCCGGTTGTAAGTGAGTCTTGCGAGGAGAGAGAAGATCATCGCCACACCTGAAATGCTCTCAGGTCATTTGATCTGTCCTGTATGAATGAGCTGATACCATATTTGTCTGAGCCGGGACCGGGCCAGGGCCGGGTCATGACCGAGGACTGCCTGAGCCGCAACAAAAATACTTTTCAAAGAGTGAACTATTGGCGAAGTGTCAATCACAGACAGCAAGGTCCTTGTTATTAAAATCGGAAAACGCTGTAATAAAAGATTAGTGATCCCTCCTATCCCCATGGGGAAGTTCATATAATCCTCCTTCATCTAAGCCAGGCACGCAATGCTAAAAATAGGCTTAGCCGGCTGTGCATTGCCAATTGGGATGTCCCAGAGCCGCGTAGCAGACAACATCACTTCACGAAACATCGAGGCAAAGCGTCTCTCAATGAGCCGCGCGTGCACATATCGCAACGATCAGTCGCGTATGCATACTGCAAGGTCTTTTGAACAGGTCCGAAGGCCTCGCACTTGGCGACTGATTTAGATAGGCAGCAAGGTCGAGACGATGGCTTCGCTCTGTGATGGTTGTAATACTCGGGACCGAGGCTTACAATCTATCTCTGGAGTCTCGTTGAGCTGAAAAGTGTTAATGGCTCTACTTGTAATCTATCAATCAACAGTTTGTGTTGAAGATAGAATGGTTGTGAGCGTCCCGACGATATAAAATGTCCAGTCCTTCTCGATCAGAAGTTGACTTTTCTTTTTGAACCACAAGCCATCTTTGGAGCAATCAACCAGAGCAACCACTCAAGACGTACGAAGCAGACCTATCGCCCACGTTGGATACATCTACCTTGCTTCTACCCTATCAAAATGTTTCCCCTGTCAACTTTGTCCATGCGCAATGCCGCCCTTCTCCTCCTGTTCACCGCCACATTAGGCGTGGACGCCGAGTTGGCCCATAAGCCCAAGAACGAAAACGTCTTCTACGCGAAGCCCATGTGCGCCAACCCCGAGAAGAAGAACAGCGGCGTCATGCCGTCGCTGGCCTGCGAGAACGCGATCGAGCTGCTGTACGGCGACCAGCGCGCCAACGTGGCCGGCAAGAAGGGCGGCTGCCACTCGCTGGCCACCTCGGGCGACTGCTCCGTCGCGCTCTGCAACGTCAACACCGAGCAGGCCAAGCTGCCCAAGTCGCGCATCGCCAACATTGCCCAGCAGATCCACGCCTGGTGCAAGGACGGCGGCAAGACGGCCGGCCAGGTCTACTTCCAGGGTCTGCAGGCAGTCGGCGAGCCCCATCTGACGGGGACCATCTGGCTCGGCAAGATGGACGGCGCGCCTCGCACCCTGAGTAGACGCGAGGAGAGCATCCGTGGCATGGACTGGCGCCGGGAGGCGAGCGCGGACACCAAGGGGCATCCCGAGGCCGAGACCGAGCTGGCCACCCGGGACGTTGGGGATAGCAAGAACATCGGTGGCGGCTGGAAGATTATCACGAAAGGCTGGGCCCCGTGGTATTCTTTGGTGGGCGAAACAGAAATCAGTAAGTTCTGCGCGCCCTCATCTGAAGAAAGTGTACCATGAAGTCCTTGTGCTAACCATCTCTCACAAGCTGACGTGTTTGCCGAGGCACAGCGAAGGTGGCAAAGAGACCACCACGGGCCCAACCCGGCCGAGCTGATCGGAAGGAACGCCGCCATGGGTACCGTGAGCGAGTTGATATTCACGGCGTACAACAACCACAATCTTGGACAGATGCCGTGGGACCGTTACGCGAGCCTGCGCGACAACTTCATTCAGCTCTGGAGGGACCAGGACAACCCCGGCGCGTTGACCGTGAGGGTGCAGGACAACCACGGCAACGACATTGGCGAGATTACCCTCACGGTCCATATCTTTACAGACGAGCTCATTAACCAGATAGACAATTTCATTGCCGGTGCTGGTGTCTACGCACACGGGGGGAAGATCCCCTGATGTTCAAGGTTAATTAGGTCTTGACTGAGTCTGCATACGAATAAGCTTGGCGTCTTGCGCCTAGCGGAAAGGATGGGCTTATAGTGCACAGATATTTGGTTTCTTCCTGTCTCACCCCTTTCTTTTTGATTCATTTTTACACTTGTCAGTCGTTACAGAAATGCTATTAGTTTGGAATTTACCTTGCTTTTATATCATACTTGTCACATCGATCTCTTTAGGAAACTGCACGAGCTTGCGAATGGTCAAAGATTCATAAATCGTGATCTGTGAGCGCACAGCATGACAACTCAAGATAATTTGTGCCCGCTGGGCATGTAGGCCCCAACTACTCGACTTCTCTACATCAATCCTCCACGTTAGAAAATGAACACACGACGTCAGAAAGCCAACAGAGAGTCTAGCAAGCGTTGAGCATGGAGGTTAGGGCCGTCTTCTCGGTGGAGGTGATGGACAAGCCGTAGTAAGACTTGACCTCGACCCAAGAGCGGGCGTAGGTGCAGTAGAAGGACGTCAGAGGCGGCTTCCAGTCGTCCGGGCTGCGGTCGCTCTTGGCCTGGTTGACGTTGTCCGTCACCGCCCAGAGCTGCGGGCGCGAGATGTCGTTGGCGAACTGCTCGCGCTTGGACGCTGTCCAGCTCGAGGCACCAGACTGTCGTAGACGCATGTTAGTCGCTTCGACTTTGAGCATGCAGGTAGGAGAAAGGTAGGACTCACAATCCAGGCGTTCTTCAGCGGGACCATGTGGTCAATGTCGACATCCGAGGCGGCGGTCCAGGTGGCGCCGTCGTAGGGGCTCTTCCAGGTGCCGGACGTGGCCGTGCAGGCAGAGTTGACCACGACACCAGTGCCGTCACGCTTCAGAACGTACTCCCTGCGAAGTCTGTTAGAGGACTGGATGAGTTCGGTCACATGCACTGCCACTCACCTGGTGTTGCAGGTGCCCTCAATGGTGTCCCAGGTCTTGAACTCGTCCCGGCTGTAGCCCGTGCCAGCAGCAGAGGCCTTGACGGTGAGAGCAGCCAGCTTGGTCTTGGCACTCGACGCCGAGGGGATACCGGGCTATGTAAATCAGTCTCGGCATGGAGTGCAAGCAATCTTCTGCAAGTTCTGCCTACCGGAGTGGGCATCGGCATCGGAGCGGCAGCTCCGACGGCGGCCAAGGCCGCGATGGTCAGCGTGAACTTCATGATGCCTATGTTAAGACGTCGAGCCAAGTCTAGCCTGGTGGAAGAGTGGAAATGCCCTAAAGATCTGAGACCAGCAAAAGAGTGTAACTTGGGCTCGGGGCAAAGTCATCTCTTATAGAATAATGAGGGCGCGTAAAGTCCTCGAGCAGCATCAACTCATCTCCTTCCTTTTCCTCACTTATCATAGGGTAGCATCCGGCCGCTCGACCTGAAAGCGGAATTACAAGCGATGGTGGTCAACAGCCGAGGCCACAGCCAGTCAGCGCAACCCTGTGCGACTCGCATTAGGTGCACTCAGCTGCAGGTGATGCCTACCAGTGATAACAAATGAAAGCGCCACGGACTCCGTCGCCCTACCCGCGATCACCAGATTTGATAAAGGCAAGGGGTTTGCATCTAAGAAGTGCCGATCCCCTGTCCGCTAAGGTGCCGAGCGGATATCTGGGGTTCGCTACTAGCAGGACCCCGGCAATCAAACCCGCGCCGGCCAATGAGCTGCGCCAACCAGAAAACGTTGGCTTCGGCTGCAACGGGCAGCTGTATTTCAGCTGAAACGCGCTACTTGGGGACTCCGTTTGGGTACATCTCATTGGTGGCTTCCCTCATTAGAGGATGGTTGCCGGCGTTCCTTGGGTTGTTCTCGAAGGTCAAATCAGGCCTTGAGCACGTGTGGTTGGCTAATGGGGCTGATGAAAGGTGAGGCACTAATGCTGAGGGGCTTTCGGAGGCCAAGACTCATCGCTTCCAATCGCGTGATTGAGGGCAAACACTGTCGATTTCAGTGGCGCGTCTTCACCAGCTGAGCAGAACGACTGATGAACTTGAGGCCGCCTGCTCGTTGATTGAATAAATTTGGCCTATTGTCGAAAGTGGTTCATGATGCACGCGGGAGAGAGTCGTCCTTGGCTGCATCTGTGTGCATATTTCACTCTCCAGGTTCCCATGGTACTGCGACTCAAACGCGTAGTTGTACAATTCACCTGGCCACGGGCTCGAGATGTAAATCTGTGAACATGAGATGGTTCACTTTCAGGAGTTAGTGGATGGCAAGTGCTTGAAGTGTATCATCAACATTGAGCTATCTAGTCACATAATCTTGCGGCTTTGTCCAGTGCTTCGCATCATGAGCAAAGGTGTTCGCGCAGGAATTCCGTCTGGACTCTGCTGTTTCTCTCGAAGTTGAAACCTGAATAGCCGTCGAAATGTCCTCCGGGTAGGATGTGCAGCCTCTTGGGTTCCATTGCACGCGAGTAAGCCTCGAGGGCGATATCAGTTGGAGTCAATACATCGTTCTTGGCAACAGTCATCAACAGTGGTGTGGGAGAAATGTGATGGATATGAGAAGAGGGATTCCACTCGCGGAAGGCCTCGATACTAGGGTAATCATACCGTTAGCCATGGGAGTGTGGAATGCCGAGACTGGGTGCTCTTACGATTTCAGCGTAACCTCATTTTGCCAGTTGCACTTCTTGCCCCAAGCCGTGAAAAACTCGTAACTATCAGCCGTCGGCAGTGCTGACGGTTTGTGGACATCCTCGTCAACCACCGGCAGCATTTTGGCAGGTTTTCCTGCAGCGCGATCAAGGCGATCTGTGGTATGAGAGTTAGCACCGTGTTTCAAGGAGAGTTGAACTGTGCGTCTGAGTATGGATTTGACGTCACAAGCACTACTTACCCTCTTGGAAAAGCTGATCGAGCCCTCCAACAAAGTCTGGGCGGATCAGGCGATGGAAGTTGTCCCACCCGTTCACACAAGGCACTTGCGAGAGCACGGCCTTGACTCTGCGGTCTACAGCGCCGACGTGGAGCACGTGGCCGCCACTGTACGAAGAACCCCAGATCCCAATCTTGTCTTTGTTGACATCCGACCGCGACTGGGCGTAGGTGATGGCGTCTGAAAAGTCGCTGACCTGCTGCGCTGGGATGATCTCGTGCCGGGGCTGCCCTTCTTTGGTATCGCTGTCGCCGAAACCTCGGTTGTCGTATACAAGACACGAGATGGGCAAGTGAGATGTGAAATGCTCTGCGAACAGGTTCAGATCCATCTCTTTGAGCGCGGAGAACCCGTGGGACATCACGAGGCAAGGCAGAGGCCCCGTGGCGTCCGAGGGCTTGTAGAACCACCCGCGGAGCGTGACATTGTCGGCTGTCTGGAAGGTAACGTCTTGGGCGGGCATTATGAGATGTTGCGGTGAGAAAAGAGGTGAAATATGAAGCCAAGCAAGAGATTGGGAAAGGAATATTGAATATAAAGATCACGGGTCCCTGATACTAGCTGGCACTGGATATTCTGGCCCCGGACAACTTAAATCTATTGAGCTGTTCGCGATCTCATCGACAGCTGTTCAAGATGACCACTGTTAGGAAGCAGTAGCTCAATACATACATTAGCTTCCAACTCGTCGTTCGAGTGGATCACGACCTGGACCGAGTTCGGGTCGGTCTGGTCTTAGGGTTGTGGGGATGGTGTCGTCAGGCAAATGATGGAGAAGAGGGGAAGTTGAGGAGCCAAGGTCGCCCAAGAAGCCGAAGACGCCGATAGATTAACCTGCAATTTTCTCTTCCCCCCACAATTGTCTCTCATCAGACGGGTTACCTGCATGTCCAACCCCAGATTCGGTCTTCGAATCGGATTCCGCATACGGCAATTGATACGGCTTCTTATTCTGAAACCCAACACTTGAGAACGGATCCCGGTCTCCAAGCACAAGTCGCCGCCGGTAACATTTGGGATATGTCCGCTGCTGAACCCGTTCATCAAGGGTCTGGGAACCGAGCATCGGCTTCATCACCGCCAGAGAATAACGGCCGCAGCCCAAGCTCGGCGAATGGAAAGCGCTCGGCCGTTGCATGCCAGCGGTGCAACCAACGCAAGACGCGATGCACAGCCGGGGAGAGCATGCCATGCACGGGCTGCCTGAATGCGAACGCACAGTGCATTCTGATCAAATCCAACCGCGGAAGGTGCGTCTCGGGACCCACCTCACTCGAACCCCCTGTTCCTTTGCACTGTGCTGTTCCGTCGGGGCTGTTCGCTGACGACCTTGCAGATACCCTCGCAAGAGACGAGCGAAGTCTCAACGTGGCTCCACGGGGCCATCAGCTCTTTGCAATCAAGCCGAAACCTCCAACCTCCAGCCGCTACAAGAGCAGCCAGATGACAACGATGAGACGGCATTAGCTGAGGATGAGGACGCGCCCGAGACACTGTATGCCCGGATTGCTCAAGGTGTGGACAAACAACAACATGCCTCTGCCGATACTGGGACGAAGGTCTTCCTAGGCGAAGCGTTCAGCTTGACTTATGTCGTGCACGACGTCCTCGCGCCGTTTGTAGCACCAGCACCAGATTATGAACGGAGACTCCATTTCCACCTCGACAGTCATGGAGCCGGTCGCGCGGCCAGTGAGGCCAAGTCTGTCTCTACAGCTCGACAACGCGAATACCTCGAGAAGCAGGGTCTGTTTTTCACTCTCCCTGCCGAGGTTCTGGATCAACTCCTCGAAACTTTCTTCAGAAGCTTTCACCCAGCATTCCCAATTTTAGATCCCGCCCAGTTCAAGCGGGAGGCACTATCAGGAGAAGCTTCTTTGCTGGTCCTCAATGCTGTACTCCTCATAGCCATCAGTATCTGCGACAAAGCTATCCTGCGCGCAGCAGGGTTTCACGATCAGCGATACTCTGGCCGTGCTATCTTCTACAATCAGGCACATGCTCTGCACAATGCAGATCTGGAGCCCGACAAGATCACTACGCTCATTGGCATGTTCTTCATGAGCTTCTGGTGGGGAGGACCCGACGAGGTCAAAGACTCTTTTTATTGGCTTGGAGTATCCACCAATCTTGCTCAAGCCCTAGGGCTTCATCGCTCGTATGTAATTCTTCCGTTCAGTTCTTTCTCTGCGACGGACATGACAGAGAAGTAGTGCGAGACTTTCTAACAATCTTGGCCAGCACTCGTAACTCCGGCATGGATGCCGCAACCACTAGACGATGGAAACGGATATGGTGGGCGATCCGAGTAAGTGAACACTCTCCCATGTCCGGCTGTTCAATGATGCAAAAGTACCAACCCTTTCTATCAACATTCTAGACCCGCGATACCTTGGTAAGCGGCTCCATTGGGCGACCTCAACATATCAACGGGAATGACTGTGACGTCGAAGTCCTCGAAGAGTCAGATGTCACAGAAGTCCTGAGTGGCTCTGAGGAGGCAAGGTTGTATCCGTGTCAAATGGCCCGCCTAACCGAGACATGTAGGCATCGACACCCCTAACGCATAATTGTTCCATTTGTGCTGACCGACTTCCGACAGTCAGTAAAATCATAACCTCACGGTATTCTCCAGTAACGGCGATGGCTCTAGATAAGAGTAGAGTAGATCTTGAGAACTCTTTACTCCAATTTCGGGCGGCTGTCCCAGAGGACATCAAGTATCGAGGAGTTTCGAAAGATGGCACTGGCATGTGGTCGGCTAATTTGAGCATGGCAATCAAGTAAGTTCGCATTGACCTGTTTACATTTTCATTATTGCTAACCTTCCTTTCACTCTTCTCTTTCTGTGCAGCTATGCCACTATACTTCTCTGTCGACCAGAGCGCAGTATCACAGGTGAAGAGAAGACGGAAGTCTGGGGCAACACCTCGATGGCTGTTGCAGCAGCAAATGAGACGACACGAATAATGGAAGACATACTATCAGCGTCCCTCGGAAATCGTATCCAGATACACAGGTAAGCCTTGTGTTTGGTCGTTACGCCACTTGCCTTTCCTAGAGTTCCCGCTGATCTCTACTTAGTATCCCTGCACTTTTCAACGCGCTCGCCATGCACATTCACGCCATGTGTACATCCTCACCGATAGAGGGTGGAGTTGCAGAGAACCGCGCCCGCTTGTGTATCCTAGGTTTAGAGTGCTTGTCGGATCCTTGGCCAGTAGGTAGCTGGGTGTATCGTCTCTTTGTCAGTATATGGAAGAGACTGGAGACTCGACGTGGCCAAAAGGTCGCCCAAGGTAACCGGCCTTTGGGACGTGGCTCTACACAACAGGCATCTCTGGTGCATAATGCTGTGCCGCAACAGCCTTTACAGAGTTCGAGGCTTCCCGATCCACCTGTTACCGAGAACTTCAGCAGTCTGCCAATGACTGGAAGCTGGGAGAGCTCCATGTCAGCTGGCATGTTTCATCCAGCGCTTGACCTTGCTCAGGGCCCAGACTACAGCCTGCAAGACCTGGATCCCCTTCAAGTACAAACACTGCCACACGAGATGTGCATGACTCATAACATCCCGGACTTGTTTGCTTTGGTTAGCGGGCACTCGGAGACTCAACTGGACCAAGGACAGTTCTTTGACCTCCTGGACATACCACAACCATACTCATCCAACAGTGGATAGAGAAATGTTTCAAGAATCAAAGACCACGAGTAGGGTTTCAGTAGCAACATCGTTACTGCTTCCATCTACCGATCCAGATGTAATCAAGAGCTCAGTTACGAACGTGTTATATCTCACTCGAGCTTATTGCCGCCGATTTGCTGCGGAAGCATGACAACTCAAACACAGAAAAAGATGTCTCAATTTGATCAGCAATGTTATTGTACAACTTGATTTATTTAGATGCGGCCTCTATCCAAGAACTTCTTCGGAATTTGTACATGCTTCGAACGCAAGTATTCCGCAGCATTCTTTCCAAGTACATCGTACGTTGAACTTGCAGCAACTCCGCGGTCCAGATGGTCCTTGAGAAGGAAGTGTACAGCTGGAGGTGAATATTAGCAAAAGGGAATTCAATGAAATATAAGAGTACCTAGAAGAACCTACCGTTAATATTGGGTAGTTCGAAGCGCTCGACTTTGCCGCCGTTATAGTCATTTTGTAAAAGCTGCTTGATGAAGCTAACGGAGAGAAGAGTCCGCAGCCACGGGTACTCATCGGCATGCCGGACGTAGAAGCCCACATTGCAATCGGAGCCTTTATCCCCAGATCTTGCGTGCACTACGTATCCGAGAGGAGCCGTGCAGGTAGGGCCAAAGCTGTTTAGCGACACGGGCTCAGCAGTCTCATCGACTTCCTGCTCGTACAGATACGGAACCGTTGTTGTTGGTGCAGGGATCTTCTTTGACAAGCTCTTTGATGGAATATGCGCATTGTGATCTAACAAATCCTGCGGGATGATTGTGACGAAATACTCATTGAATGGTTTTGGCAGGCCTTGTCGGAAGTCAACGGCGAAAGTGGCACCAGGGTAGGTGCACATGATGATGTTGAAGCATCGATCGAGAAATTTCTTCTTCGACAGAGCCTCTTCGTCATTGGACTGCGCAAATATTCGGAAGTCTACCGTAGCAGAGTCCTGAGAGCTGGGGTTGGGAGCAGCCGTGCCAGTGGTTGTGAACTTGAGGAGGGAGAAGGTGTCTGCGTCGAGATATTCGCGGAGCTGGCGCTCAAGCAAGGCTGCCTTCTCCTCAATATCAAGGCCGGTCATGAAATAGTGGACCTCGGCCTGATACCCGCCATGTGCAGTGATACCAACTTTTGTCGTTGGTGGTGGTGGCAGGTAGCCAACGTTGTGCACAAGGACCTTGCCCGGACCAGCGGGTTCGATCTTGATCTGGTCGACGACGGCAACGACGTCGGAGTTATAGTATCTCTTGCCCTGCAGCTCGTAGAGAAGCTGAGACCGGCAAGTGTCAACCGTGACACCGCCACTTCTTCCGGGCATGTCATGCGCTTCGATCGTGAATATCCCGGTATGATCAACTCGCACAATCGGTAGTTTGAGAATCGAACTCGCACCTTGAGGCATCGACTTAAACCCCGTGAAGTTGCCACCAGTGACGTAGTAAGAACACTCGATGAAATGACCAGCGATGAGGCTGTGTGCGAGTTCTGAAAAGTCTTCCCGTGACCATCCGTGCCAGTAAGCAGCGGCGGCGACCGTGGGTGCTGCGTCAGCCACGCGGCCACAGACGACAATGTCTGCCCCTTCGCGGAAAGCCTCCACAATCCCCCAGCTTCCAAGATAGCATTGAGCGGCGTATATGGGACTCCTGTCCCAGTCCTTGAAAAGCTGACCAGTAGTGATGTTTCGGAAGTCGTGACCTTCGGCAGCTAGCTTTTGCACCTGCTGAAGGACCTGGTCGCCGTCAACCCAGGCGACCGTGAGTTTCAGACCGGCCTTGTCAATCAACGATCGCAAAACGTCGTGGAGTCTTTCGGTGTCACTTGCTCCAGCATTGACGGCAAGTTTGATACCGCGAGACTCGATGAATGGCAATGCATCTGTGACGGAGTCGACGAATTGCTGCTCGAAGGCGTCGACATGTTCATCTTCCGCGCAGCGGTTTGCGACCATCTTGCCCCTTATGGCCATGTTATACTCTGACATCCAGTCTCCAACAATGAAGTCGACATCACCAGTCTTGGCAAGTTCGAGCAGGTTTTCCGGTCGGTCGGTGATGGCTCCGGATGCCGAACCGATCGACACCGGTCTTCTGCGGCCAAGAGAGCCCATAGCTTTGGCGAAGAAAGGACGGTGTAAACAATCACATGCTAACACGATATCTTATCTTTGGGTAAGTAGCTAGAGCATGGGAGACGATTCAGACTTATACTATAGCGGGAGGAAATCGAGAGCAAGAGCTACAGAAGTCCAATTTACGCGACTCGACGTGGGGCGACAGAATAGGCACCTTTGCTGTACCACAAAACATCGAAAGATCTTTGGCCGGCGCTTCAAGTCAGGTACCCTGTGCATCTGAGTGAATCATGCATCCCTGTTCATCAATTCTGCGACTTCGGCTTTTCACGACGGAAGAAAGAACCCGTTAGCAAGAAAGCAGACTCCACTGATCAACTGCGCTATTGGAGTGGAGGCCAACATAAGAAGCCGAAGATGAGCGACGACATGGGGTCAAGTCGCCGAAAGCTCCACTTACATCTCGGGGCAAGACCCCTCATTCCATTCCAGGTAATTGATTTGACAAAGAGGACATCTCAAGATGACGACCAGTGACTGTTTGTCGTTCACTGTATATCAATCCCGTCTGAGAGTGCTCGTTTTCCAGTACAGCATACATGTAGCTAAATCAAAACCCGCATTCCCGTCCATGTAAAATGAGTTCCATGCTAGAGTACGTACGATAATCTCGACTGCAAATCGTTGACTGATAGAGATATTTGACAGTATCAAGGGCCGTGTAGCTGTGGTTACTGGCGCATCTTCGGGGAACGGTCGAGAAATCGCTCTGACATTGGCGACCGCGGGTGCACAGGTTGTTTGCAGCGACATCAGTCCAGATTGCAAGGAAGGAGGATACGAGGATACCAACACGCCGACCCATGAGCTCATAACCAGCCGGAATGGACAAGCCATCTTTCAGAAAGCGGATGTCAGTTCAGAAGATGAGGTCAGGCTTCTAGTGGAAGTTGCCGTCCGTCAATACGGTCGCCTTGACATGTGGGTAAATCTTCCGATTGAAGTAGCCCAACATTACCTAACAATTCTTTGGCCCAATGCAGATTTGTCAATAATGCCGGTATCTTTTGTGGACTGGCTAACATCGTTGATGAGCTAGTTGAAAACTTCGACAAGACTCTGGTAAGTGGATGTTTCTCTCTATCCCCTTCACCAACTTGCAATCAAGTGCCTGGTACTTACGTACTGATGCCATCTAAAAGGCCGTGAACACTCGGGGTGTATTTCTGGGAATGAAATACGCTATCACCCAGATGATGAAGCAAGAGCCACTTCCTTCAGGAGAGCGAGGCTGGGTCGTTAATGTTGCTTCAATCGGTGGTCAAGTAGGACTACTTAAAGAGCGTGAGTTACCCCACGGGCCGAGCGCTCAGCAAACTCACGTTCAAGTTCTCCTTGAGCCAGAAATATCTGACACAATTTCCTCTCCTAGCATCCTACTGTGCGAGCAAAGGTGCTGTGGTACAGCTGACCCGCCAAGTGGCTATCGACTACGCGAAGGAGAAGATCCACGTAAACGCTGTTTGTCCGGGATTTCTTGCCACGGCAATGGTGCGACCATTCTTGGAGGACCCCAAGACCAAGAATTTGCTGCTTTCACAGAGCCCCTGGCCCCACCTCGGATCAGCTCAGGATGTAGGCAAAGCTGTGCTCATCCTCGCCAGCGATGCTGCCAGCTGGATGACTGGTAGCCTTTTACAGGTCGACGGGGGCTTCATAGCTCAATAAGGGCAATAGGCTTCATGGTACTTCAGGCACGGCCCTCTATGCTAAGACGGAGGTCAAGCCTTCGACTGTATTCAACTTCGAGCGTATTCAACCTCGAGCTTTCTGGGTTGCCTTTCCGGAAGCATGGTACTTGGAATTCCTATCATATCATCAGAAGACAGTCATTATCTGCGCATTATGCCGTGCAAAAGAATCTGGACATATCACGCTGAGATTGCTTGTCTCTTAAACGAGCTTAAGCTCATGTGGGACGTAATTACTTAGCGATTCTTGCCCAATTGCCCTTTGAAGGAAGAACATGAAGATTGAAGGTTTCAAGGCAAGAAGACGGTCAATGTGCCTTAACATCTATTGTATGAGCCATTGCTACTCAAGGTTATCTCTTTCCACACATCCATGTGGCCTAGTCTGAGTTGCAGATCGACCGAAGATTGGTGGCTAAGAGCTCAGGAGCTTCACAGTCCCCTCCTTCCGTTTCCCTCCCTGAAGTATCTGTGCAGTATCTATATCTGGTCTCTCGAGCACCAGGTAACCACTACTTAGTAAACAAATCGGAAGAGAGGTGACTTTTCACCCATCTTCTTGAGCTCGTCTAGGGATGAAACCGTCAGCATAAGAATTTGAAGATCATCAATGGACGTGCTTACCGGTCGTGTATCGAGCATAGACCTCCTCCTCAGACATTTCGGCTTTCTTCTTATTCAGATGAATACAATATTGGCGTAAGACAAACGTTGCTATGATTCCTGTGCAGATCATGCCGAATGAGAAACCATAGCCCAATCTGTAGACGGGGGCCTCGGCTTGGAGAAAAATGTTTGAGCCGATTGCGCCGCCGAGGTTCCCCATCATCATCAAAGCGGCCATGCCGATAGCACGTTTCGAAGTCGGTGCAAGATTGTTAGCCGTCCAGGACAGAAGCCCAATGATAGCAGGATACAGTCCGCCAGTGACGAAGAAGAGGAAGAAGTATGTCACGCCAGGGAATCTCGGGTGCGGGATGGCGAGCAGCGCAATGAATCCCACTAGTCCGATGCAGAACGGGACAACGATGAACATCCAACGAATATGCCGTCTATCCGCCAGCCGAGCAAAGAGTACAGTAGATATGGCACCAAAGAGGTAAATAGGGATAGTCATCAGCTGGGCATTCGCGGCCGTGTACCCGAGGTCCTTGATAATTGTCGGCGCCGCAAAGTTAAAACCATAGACGCAAATGCTAGGATACGTCAGTGTACAAAGATCATTGACGGATGAGTTGAGACATAATCAATCAAACATCCGATTGCTCTCAGTTTGATGCTTACCTGTGACCCCAGTAGATGGCAATGGCGATGTAGAGTTTGACGTCTTTCACAACTAGCCACAGTGTCCCCCAAGTGGCCTTGTCATCTTCGTCATTTTCTGCGGAATCAATTCCGGCGTCTCTTTGGATGTTGCTAATAATGAAGCTCTTCTCGGCCGCTGACAAGAAACTTGCCGACTCGGGAGAGGAGGGCAATATGAACGGGACTAAGGCTCCAACAGCGACGGTCAGGATTCCCTCGAGGATAAAGATCCAGCGCCAGCCTGACAGGCCAGCGACGCCGTGCATGTTGACGATAGCATAGGCCAGAAGACCGGAAAAGCTGCCAGCTAGCGACGCCGCTGAGTAGAAAAAGGCCATTCTTGTTTGTAGTTGCCAGCGTGAGTACCACGTTGTCAAGAGAAAGGCTGCGGCAGGAAAGAAGCCGGCTTCTGCCACTCCCAGCATGATACGGCATGCGAGTAGGCCTTTGTAATTCTGTACGATCCCTTGCAAAGTGACAATCTAAATCTCGTTAGCAAGCCGATTACTTGCCATGACTTTAGCATAAAAGCTGATGAGTCTTCGTACCGTGCCCCAGGATACAATCAAAATAGCGAGCCAGTGTGAGGCTTTCATCTTTCGTAGAACATAGTTGCTCGGGACTTCGAATACGGAGTATGTAAAGAAGAAGACGGTCAGAGCCATATTGTACTGGGCTCCAGTTAGACCGAGATCCTCGTTCATCCCAGCAACCTTTGCATTGCCAATATTTGAACGGTCCATGAAGGACAAGACATAAAGGAGGGTGAGGATTGGTAGTATTCGCCAATCGACTTTGCGCATCACGCGTTTCGCTTCGGTCTGATCATACTGAAAGGGTGCAGAGAGTTAGCCAAAGTGTATCACACAAAAGCGAAAGCCAGAATGTAAACTTGATAGGAATGAGGGTTGAGAAGTCAGGTCAGAACTTGCCTCGGGGATGGCTGGTGCGGTTAGGTCTTCTTTCCCCTTGATTGGACTCTCGACGTGGGCTGCGCCCTTTTCATCTCCAGGGACTTCATCGCTGCGGCGAGACATTTTGTGCAACGGTACAGATGCACAAGGGCGATGGCGATCCGTTAACAGCAACAGCCGGATCGTGAAAGAGTTGACTTGTTGAATCCGGGGAAGGAGATTCAACGTGACAGAATCTGGGGAATGCTCAAGCTGTTCTTAAAGGATTAAATCTGAGTGGCTACTTGCAAATTTACCTGTTCCAGGGGACCCACATGCCCGGATAGGTTAAACCTGGGCATGGAATCCAAGGACCATACCATCTCACGACGACTTCTCCACAGCTCACTCACGGCTTCTTCTAAGAAGCCGATTGTGGAGTTGCACACCTGCGCCCCAGACAAACCCCAGCTTTGATCTCCCCTACCCCGCAGAAGTGCGAATAGAATTGCCCACCTATTCTTCTGCCGTCTATCCGAGATCGCTCCAATTAACAGTCGAGAACATGTTCAATCGGCATTTCTGCTCAAGGGGCGGGAAGACCTTGACCCTACGTGCAGAGTGAGACTTCGGCAAATTTGCGGCGACTTACATTCCTAGGCTTTACATGTCTTGAAGCAAACCAGTGTGTTCAAGAGGGCCTTTAGCAAGGCATGTCGCTGCCGTGCCTAGCGAAGTAGTGCATTTTCTCCCCCTCACTTTAGTTGGGCATGGAAAAGCAGATCCGCAGAAAGGACAGAGCAATCTCGGAGCCCCTTAGCTTCTGCTCCGGCTTCTTAGATGCAATGCGGCTTTTCAAGACATAGTTGTTTAACAACATGTGAAGTTTCCTGGGATGACCAAGAGGGTTCCTAGCAAGCTGGATCACCTCACTCACTGTAGCCAACGGAGCTCTTGGCCGTAATTCTGACCTGGTTAGACCCTCCTCAATTCTCTTGGTCATGATACTTGTGTAATCAAAAGCCATATCTTCAAGAACAACCATATACAAACCGTGACAACACAATGGAAGATATCCGCTTTCCTGACTTTGACGATCTCCCCATTATCCAAGGTCAGCCGCAAGGATGTCTTTGGGGCTTTTTCGATGCTGAGGGCCAAAAGGATCAGTTAGGAAGTGAGTCACTTTTAGTCCTTCCTGCCCCCTGCTTTGAGCCCCGAGCAAGTCTAGTATAGGCCAAATATCGCGACCTTGGCTGATATTGAGAACTTTCGTCCTGCACAGCTCTGAGACTTCTGACAACAAACGTTGTGCAGAAGGCCAAGGATGAAATACAGACAGGCAAACGAGTACAGCTCGACTGGCCACTACATAACATTGAGTATCCAGGGTTCGGGCGGATCCCGCTGCAGCACGAGGTCAAAGACCTCGCCGAAGAAGGATTCGTCGCCTTTGATGATGTCATAACGTTGAACACACAGACCAGCTCACAATGGGATGGCCTCAAGCATGTAAGTCTGAACACTTTTGCTCCGGCCATTCATAGGTCAGACCGAATCGAGTCACTTTCCTTCGGAATTATCTGTCCAAACTCGAAGAGACTGTGATGTTGACTCACCAATCCAATGAATAGTGGGGTAGTCAGAAGACCTCCCTTTACTACAATGGCTGGACTCATGAGGAGCTCAGAAGTTCAAATGACCTTGGGACACATAGTGAGTACCTATCTTATGCTTCACCATCTGTTGGTCGTAGGTCCTCGCTGACCGGTGTGTCCTGCGTATTTGGACTGGTGTGACAATGGCGGGATCACAGGCAGGGCAGTACTTGTGGACTGGGTACGTCTCTTGCTGATATGCAAATAAGTCAAAGAGTGCATAAGCTCACAGAAATTTCTAGTTGAGCTGGTGGGAACAGCAAAATCCAGGTCGTGAGCCTCCTTCTGCCATCAGCTGTCACAGAATTCCGGTATCTGAACTGGAGGCGACGCTTGCTTTCCAAGGTACAAAGCTCAGACAGGGCGACATCCTCCTTGTACGAAGTGGCTTCGTCAGATGGCATAAGTAAGTTCTCCTCGTGCTCTTTCAGCGATCGTTAGGCCACACAAGTGAGGTAGTCGCGCAATTACTCATATGAAGCCCAATTATACAGCAACGCAGAGGCAAGCGTCCGTTCCCTCGGAACTAAGGAGCAGCACTATATGATTGGTCTGGCCAATAACGAAGAGACCGTCAGATGGCTGTACTCGAAGCACTTCTCGGCAGTTGCGGGCGATACCATGGGGTTCGAAGCGTGGCCGTTCCCAGAAGACTGCTGCTTGCACGAGTGGCTTCTTGTGCAATGGGGAACACCTATCGGGGAGCTCTGGGATCTTGAGGCTCTGTCGGAAGAATGCAAGGCACACAATAGGTGGTCGTTCTTCCTGACGAGCGCACCTCTGAGAATAGTTGGCGGAGTCGCCTCTCCTCCAAACGCCATAGCCATTTTCTAGACTACTGCATGCACTGGCAGATCAAGATGTGCCCCGATATCGGGCAATACTATTGTCTTCTCTACCCCGTGACAGCAGTTGGTGCAAAGGATGGATAAAGAGCGCCAACCCGCCCTTGTTAACTTTGCAGTCAAAGATTGTCCTGTGAAATTGACTATCCTGTTAGCTTGAGTGTCGTAGGATATGGAAGATGTCGTAATGTTTTGGAGGTTTCAATTTTAATTTGTCTTAATCTAGTACAGTGATATAATTTGCAATATCTAATCAGTAACAATGCTTTGACTTGATCCGTCTCTTGAAGAGGGAGAGAGGAATTTCCGAATCTCCTGGATTGCATCTTTCTTCTTGCTGGTGAAACTAGCCGGCCCCTGTGGCCCTGAATCCCCAAGCAGAGACACTTTCCGCCATTCGGTCTCGTGACATACTTCCAAAATGGTTCCAGGCTCATACGTTTCTGGCTGTGTCAGCAATGCCATCATTGCGTTGGCCACGGCATCTGGCGGTAGAATATAGTCGCGTTCCAGATCAAGGAACTTTGCTGCCTCGGGCTTCTCATAAAGTGGCGAGCCCACAACTCTGTGAGACATGTCAGAATAGGGACACAAGGAAGGTTCTCTCTGGTTTCTCACTCACCCTGGAGCAACTCCTAGTACTCTGATCCCGGAAGTCTCGGCGAGGGGTGCCATTCCCCGAATGAAGCTGCTCAAAGCATGCTTTGAAGCCGTGTAAAGTGGTGTGATGATGCTCGAGCGTTGTGCGGCAATGCTGGATATGTGAATAATGGTACCCTCAAGGTTGTTCTCGACAAGCTTGCGCACAGCTATCCGCGTTGTCTTGATGGGATGATTGAGGTTGATGTCGAAGACCTTATACCCCGAGCCTTGGTCTTGGTCTTCCCAAAAGGAGTTGCTCGAGGGCTCGAAGACACCGGCTCCTGGGACTACAAGGGTGGGTACTCCCTGAAAGCTTGTAACGCACTGGTCAAAGGCTGCCTCGAGCTGAGCCCAATTTGTGACATCGACTTGAAAGAACACAACTCGTCGGCTCTCCTCGGGCTGTAATGACTCAATCCAAGCGACTGCAGAGGAATGAAGGGCAAGGTCGGCGATGAGAACGCTATAGCCAATACTGTGGATTTGCTTGACAAAGGCGAGCGAGATGCCTGAGCCACCCCCGGTCACAAGGGCAATTCGGTTTGCTGTATCTGAAGACATGCTTGATTCCCGTCCGTCGGTGGAAGTGAAGAATATCGCTTTCAAGAGACTGCAATAAATGATGTGATGTGAACCTAAAGTACAATATTCGCTACACGGACCTTCCGTACCACGAAGCATTGAGTGTGGTTAATTTCCTGTTTGTCGATGATTCCAATCAGACTTGTGACCAGGGCCTGCTAGTGTCTGGTAGTGCCACGGCTTCTTCGGCTTCTTAGGACTGGAAGATCTTCGACGTGTCTCCGACTCGGGGATCAAGGGAAGCTAGGGATGGGGCCCCACGAGCAAGCCCAAGCGCTAAGCATGCATGATGGCTTCACTAAACACCCAGGCGGCTTCAGGTTGACACAACTTCTCAAGAAGCCGTCGGAGTACCTCCCTTTTGCTCGTTGCAGGCAGTGGTCCAATCAGCATCTCCTTAAACCCGCATTTGCTTCCCCAGATCTCTGCTTTTACTCCAACAAAAGATTTATACTTATCCTGCGCCAAGCCCAGGCACCACTCTGGGGAAAAAGAAACATTTCGTCTACTACTCCTACGATAAACCGACAGTGTAACCAAAGACATCACACGAAGAATGGCGTCCGACGCGGTTCCAGCGACGAGATACAACTTTGCCGTTGTGTTCTTCGTTGCTCTTGGCTCCTTCACCTATGGCTTCAATGCCTCCATCATGGGCACAGTCTTCGGACTCGCCCCTTTTTTCTCCTATTTCAACCTGTCGCTGACAGGACCGGATGCAGACTATGCCAACTCGATCATCGGAGGTACGAGGCTGATTTGTTTCTTTTCGTTCTACCCATGGGAATTCGCTGACACTATGACAGCTACCAATGGGCTCTTCTCTGCTGGTGGTATTATAGGGTGTCTCCTCATGACCAAGCTTGCCGATAGGTTTGGCAGGAAACGAACCATACAGGTCATATGCGCCGTCTGCGTTGTCTCAGCTGTATTCCAAGCCGCTGCCGTCCACATCGCTATGCTCCTCGTGGGCAGGTTTCTGAATGGGCTTGGGTAAGTTACTAGCCACCGACATCCACCGCTAACTCTTCGACTCACAAATGACTTAGCTCTGGCATGATGAACGTCATTATCCCCTTATACCAATCCGAGGTGGCTCCACCACGGGTTCGTGGTCGCATGGTCGGGACTCATGGCTTTTGCCTCGTACTTGGTTATGTCAGTCTGTTCCTTCGAGCGATCATATTGTTAATCGATGAACTGACGAATATTATTGCCCGCAGAACTTCGCTGCGTGGACTGGCCTCGGTTGTTACTTCGCACCCAATCCACAAATGGGATGGCGCCTCTGCCTTGCGCTTCCTGGTGCGTATCAATACCACACACATGTATCTCCTTTCTCCTAGGCATTGATCGCTGACACGGGTCATTGATTTGCAGCTGTTGCTCCCGGAATCCTCGGCCTTGGCTCGCAACTCATCCCCGAGTCGCCACGCTGGCTCATACAGAAGAATCACATCCATGCAGCTCTCGATATCCTGACTAAACTTCATCACCAACCGGGTGATACGGACAACGCGGCCGCTCGATCCGAATGTAGAGCAATTGAGATACAGGTCATGTCAGAGCCAACCAAGGCCATGTCCTTCTTCAGCATTATGAGGAAGCCATCGTACCGCAAGCGTGTTCTCATTGGCCTATTCGTCCAGTATGTTCCTGCCTCCTCGGGAATTGGCGTATGCAAGGTAAAGGCTTCACACTGATCACGTCTTTAGATGTGCCGCTCAATCTACTGGAGTGCTGGTCATCAACAACTACCAGGTCATTCTCTACAACGGACTGGGCCTCACGGGTTACCTTCCCTTACTTCTGTACGGGATTTACACTGCCTGGGCGGCTTTCTTAAACTGGGCAGGGGCAATGTTTGTCGACAAGGTCGGCAGGATCCGGATGCTTGTTATAGGACTGGTACGTGTTTAACCGTACGTTCTATTGATCGAATCAGTTCACTGATACTGTGTCTGCAGGTTGGCTGTGGTCTCATGGTGGCTGCTGAGGCATCCATAGTGGCCGTTGCTGCGAACAAGAAGAGTGACCGTGGCATTAACGCAGCGGGAGTCGTCTTCCTCTTCGCTTTTGTCACCTTCTATGGCTCTTGCGTCGACGCCATCAGCTACATCTACTGCACTGAGATCTTCCCGACGGCCATCCGCGCCCAGGGAGTAAGTTATTCTGTCATCGGCTTGTTCGCAATGACTCTCGGTACGTCTAAGGAAGTTTTCGTCATTGGCTTGGCTCGGACTACTCCCAGAGAGCATGGTTCCCTGGACTAACCTACATAACTCTAGTCTATACCCAACCAGCGCCCATTGCCTTTGCACAGGTCGGGTGGAAGTACTATCTCGTCTTCATCATTGTGCCCATCCTATGCGCTCCCGTTCTCCATTTCTTCTTCCCTGAGACGAAGGGTCTTTCTCTAGAAGAAATCGGAGTCATCTTCGGTGATAGAGAAGGTACTGGTCGACCCATCTCGGTGCACGAGGACACCGCAGAACAGAAACAGGAAAAAGCTGGGGTCTTTTGAGATTGGGACCAGAGGATCCGAGTATTAATCTGAGAAAGAAGATATTATCTAAAATTTACATTTTGGTGACTGGAACAACCTGTCTAATTGGGAGGAAACCTGAATTAGTTCCTCGTCTTCAAATGGTCGTCCCACGATCTGGATAGTTGAGGGTAGGCCCGAGAATAGGCTTGGGTCATCTATCATTTATAATATTAGCAGTCTTTCAAGATACAGTAGTGGCTCTGAAGAATATCAGTAAGGACATACATAGCTGATGATTAGGTTTGTCAAATGGATTGGTGTCAAGTGGGCGATAGGTAGGGTCGGCGGGGTCCTGTTCAGGGGTGACATCGAAGCCCGGGATCGGGAGGATGACGGAAGGGTAGTCGATAATGTTGAACAGAGCAGTATATCCCCAGTAGAGATTGAAGTCGTTAGGGAGCCCGACTGTAGGGGCAGAAGGACAGACTATGGCGTCGACGGGGCGGCCCGTCCGTGTTTTGGATGCTGTGTCATCCCATGCTGCCGAGAATTGTTCCCTGTAGACCCTTGCTTTGACATTCAACTACGGGCCGTCAGTGTCGCTGTTATGCAGTTCGTTCTTGGTGACATGAGACTCGCCTTCAACAGCTCGGCAGCAGATAACGGCCTAGACGGGTAAACCTTCTGAAGTTCTGTGAAGACAGGGATCAGGGGTTCTCCGGTGACGCTAAGAGTATCCGAGATCCCATCGATCCCTGACGGGTAGTATATGCCAAACTAAATCTCCTTGTCAATATCACATTCATTCTCGGAACAGAGTCGTACCTACAGTTGTTCGAGAAACTTCCCAGCAATCGAAGGGCGCGTCGAATGTAATTACTGTACTATGAGTTAGTGGCTTGTACATCGAAGTGGATTGAAGGCCTTACCTTCGTGTCCAGCGTCCTCTAGAGTCCTCCGTGTCTGCTCGATAGCTCGGAGCACCGGTGGATGTGGCATGACTACACCGTCCCATTTCATGATTCCGATAGAGAGCTTCTCACCAGAGGCAGGACCCTGTAGCTTCCTCCAAGGGACTGGCGCGCATGTGATGTCATGCCGATTCCGCGGATGCGCATTGATAACCTCTGTAAACAACTCTAGATCTTTCATGGAGTGGCAAACAGGGCCGCACGACAGTTGAAATGCCGTCTGCCCGTTATTCGTATTGTCCATGCCGCCCTTGGGGATGCGGTCAGCGGTGGGCCGGATGGCGTACAATCCATTGAAAGCAGCCGGTACGCGAATGGAGCCCCCAGAGTCGGTGGAAGGGGTGACGGGACAGCCTCGCATAGCAACAAGAGCGGCGTCCCCCCCTGAGCTGCCACCTGCACTCAGATCCCTGTTGAAAGGGTTCAGAGTGCGGCCCCAGAGATTGCTGACAGTCTCGAGGGCCATCCCCGTCTGAGGCATCGTTGTCTTGCAGAAGAAGATAGCACCCTCGGCTCGTAGAGCTGTGACTAGCGCAGAGTCATGTTGAGCAATGTTGTCTCTCTTCGAAATGTACCCTGATGTGGTAGCGCGGCCTTTGACGACGTGGTAATCCTATCACCAACTCTTAGAAAAGTTGCGTCACTTGTTTTCCTTGAATGCAATATCGTACCTTCAGAGCCACTGGCACTCCGTGTAACACCCCGCACAACCGGCCGTTTGTATCGAGGTAGTGGTCAAGCTCTCGCGCACGTTCGAGTCCGTCATCGTAGAACCAGTCTGTCAAGCAGTTAACCTGTGTAAAGGTTAGTTCGGCAGCTTTTAAGGACCCGGTCTGTAAACCCACCAGCTGATGAGCGATGGCAGTGCGGGCGGCAAACGCTTCCAAGACCTGCACTGCTTTCAACTCTCGCCTCTCTAAAGACCTCACGATGTCCACTGCCGTTAGCTCAGTGATTCGGAGCTGGTCGTCCGTGAGCAGACCGCAGGTTCGTGGCACGTTGATCACATTCTTCAACGACTTGTACTTGTCGATGTCAATCCTCCAACGCTTGGGGATGGACTCTAGCAACTTGGTCTGGGACTCGCGGGCGATGGCCTTCCACGACATCTTTGAGGTTGGGTGCAGTGATTGGCTTAGAAAAAGGTTCTACAGAACAGTTCAGGGAGACCGGCGGGCTTATCTGGAGGCGCATGCGTTCTTAGATTGAAGTGTATCTCTCACTGTGACCTACTGATGGCCGGTTGTCCGAAGAGACCAAGAAAATATCTCTCAAACTCATCTTTACGTGGGGAATAAAGTAGTACCGTTCACAGCAGCATCAACAGAGGATTGATAATACGAATCTCGCGAGGTGGAATGAGTCGCGATTCGGGGTAACTTGGAGCACTTTAGTGCTGTCCATGGCGCAAATATAGGTAATTGGCCAGCTGCGGTTCTGGTGGATCGAGAGTTGCCCAGGTGGAGATTGCTGCCCCTAACCCCAGTTGTGGCGTCACTGTTGGAGACGGCGCAATTACATCTCATTGGCAGATTAGCACAAATCACCCCTTCGATCATGGCAAATGTGTCAACTTAGATCCATTGTTGAGATAAAATCAAAAGAAAAAGTGTGCTGACAAAAGCAGATGGCGATGGCGATGTGGCGAATAAAGTGCGCAAGTGGTTTGAGGCCGGAGAAACGTTATGCTGTGCTGTTGTGTCTTGATTGTAAAGAGCGCCTGAAGAACTTCACTCACAGCCATACGGCCAGATGACAAATGAACGACGCATCGTCAGAGGACCAAATCCATAATAAAATTATCGCTTGGTCGTCAAGTGCCTGATGAATAGGATTCCTTCCCTAGTAGTTTGAATCTATCCGTAGATATGGTCCCGGTCATCGTTGATAACATCGCCGCCAAAGGCATCAGCTACTACACGCCGGCCCAAAACCCTCCCGCTGGCACCCAGCTCGACGATGGGTCAACCAAGCTTTTCTCGCCTCTGACTATCCGCGGTCTCCAATTGGCGAACCGCCTCTTCCTCTCTCCTCTTTGTCAGTACTCGGCCCAGAATGGTTATGCCAATGATTGGCACTTTGCCCATCTAGGCGCCATCATCCAACGAGGTCCTGGTCTGGCAATCGTTGAGGCCACTGCTGTTCAGCCCATCGGTCGGACAACGCCTCAGGACCTAGGACTCTGGGAAGATGGTCAGATCGATCCTCTCCAACGGATCACCGAGTTTGCGCATGGTCAGAACCAAAAGGTTGCCATTCAACTAGCTCACGCTGGTCGCAAGGCCAGCGGTGTGGCTCCGTGGCTCAGCAGCAACGCCGTAGCTGTGAAGGAGGTGGGCGGCTGGCCGGACGAGATTGTCGGCCCCTCCGCGATCGCCCAAGAGGAGGGCTATCCTGTTCCTAGAGCGTTGAGTCTCGACGAAATTGAACAACTCAAGATCGACTTTGCCGAAGCTGCGAAGAGGGCACTCAGAGCCAATTTTGACGCGATCGAGATACACGCTGCTCACGGGTATCTCCTCCACTCATTCATGAGTCCTGTCGCCAACCAAAGAGACGATCAATACGGCGGCAGCTTTGAGAACAGAATCAGGCTGCTTCTCGAGGTGATTGACTCCATCCGAGCTGTCATTCCCGATACCATGCCGCTTTTCGTACGAATCAGCGCGACTGATTGGTTCGAGTTCGGCCTGCAGGACGAGTTTCCGCACAGCTGGACAGTGGCACAATCGGTTCGGCTTGCTACTGTGCTAGCCGATCGGGATGTGGACCTGATCGATGTCACTTCTGGAGGCATTCACAAAAGATCTGCCATCGCCATCAAGTCTGGTCCTGCCTATCAGGTGCAGTTCGCACAGGAGATCAAGAAGGCGGTGGGCAACAAGATACTGGTGTCGGCTGTGGGCGGCATCAAGTCAGGGCTTTTAGCAGAGGCAACACTTCAGCAGTCTGGTCTCGATGCTATCCTTGCTGGACGGTGGTTCCAGAAGAACCCTGGCCTTGCGATTGCTTTCGCTGAGGAGCTCGGTGTCAATATCAAGATCGCCCACCAGATAGAATGGGGAATCAGGGGCCGCGGTGGCAAGAAGAGAACTTAGACATTGCTTTTAGCTGTAGACTCGCGTATCAAATTCTCATTGTCATGTAGCCACCATACTAGACCTCCAAAATCCAAAGAACGGTCATAGTTTCTTACGGTCAAAATAACCCACTGCGTCTTTGCCGAGTGCTCCTTGAATTCGATGTTATCCAAAGTGTGTGACATATCATCATATGTCCTAGAAATTGGAGGCGAGTCGCATTGTAGTCGACAAATTGTAGTCGACAGAGCGTAGTTGACAGACCCCGGCCATTGGAGATCAGACTCTCCGAAGATTAGAATCAATCAACCAGGAGAAAGGTAATTCCTCCACCCCCGACATCGTTATTTCCATAGTTACCTCATTACCAATCTTCTGAATCGATAACTTTGTCGCAGGGAAAGCATAAGAAACCTCGACTAACTGAAGCAGGCCGGAGATATTATGTGCGGGGAAAGGCGCAATTAGAGCTTATTGGCTCCCGTTCTCGCTATCCCTTAGGCCGGGATGTATGGGTTCCTCAACACACGAGACCAAGTTTTAGGGGGGCAACCCATCTCTGGCGCTATCTGTGCGCAATTACAGCTCATTGGCTCCCCTGCAATGGTTCGAGGTTATCGTTCCAGGTGCTGGTTACCATCTCCCCAGTTAGTCCCCCCACACCTCAAGGCCGGAATTCTCGTGGCTATCTCGAACGTCAATCCGCGAATGACAGAACATCCGTGACGTGAGGAGATCCAATCTACCCCATGGTTTACAGTTCTCGGGGTTGAGATAAGGGCGGGGATGGCTTTTGGCCAAGCGAGGCGAGGCTCCCGTGCTGTGATCAGCAACGCGTATATCAAGTCATTGCCATCCCAGCACCGCCGACCTGAATCAGAGCTTCCGTCCAGCTCAAGATCCATCGCCATCATCACTGAACCAACACAGTCATGACTGTCTCTGCAGCAAACATGTCGCATGATCAGCCTGTTCCAGGCACTGTTCACTTGGTCGACCTCGACCACAACGTCCTCGCTCGTCATGCCACTGCCAACGGAGACATCATCCTCAACCCTACTCCCTCGAGCGATCCCAATGATCCCCTCAACTGGACCCCACGGCGAAAATTGCTCGCGTTGATCTGTGCAAACTTGTAAGTTGCTGCCACGTCGTCGTTGAGAGATCCCGCGCGAAGGCTGATGGGATGAGTCTAGATACACGTGGTTCTCCGGAATATCTGTCTCTGTTGTCTACTCCGTCCTCGTCAAGTTGTCCAAGGAGTCTGGTGTATCTGTCGCATCCATCAACGAGGGAACTGGGTACATGTATCTCCTGCTAGGATGGGGCTTGCTATTCTGGACGCCAGTGTCGCTGAAGTACGGCAAACGTGTTGTCTATCTCATTTCGGTCCTCGGTGCTATCGTAAGCGACCCTGAAGCTGAAACACGAGAGAAACCAGGACTGACCGCCATTGCTTCAGGGAACGAGTGTATGGAGGTAAGCAAGTGTCGCTAGTGATGCCCCATATTATGACTGACTGACTCTTTTTGCAGTGCATATGTGAAGAGCAACGGCGAGTGGATCGCAAAGTCAATCGTACAAGGGTTTTTCATCGCACCGATCGAAGCTCTTCCGGAAATATCGATCACTGATCTCGTAGGCATTCTCCCTTTTGCCCCTCTCCCGGGTTCAACCGCCTTCTCCACCACTTGTCCGTGAGACTGACCAAGTTTTTGTAGTATTTCACGCACGAGCGTGGAACCTACATGGCCACGTACGCCTTCATGCTTGCCGGAAGCAATTACTTTGCGCCGATCATTTGCGGGTTCATCGCCGAGTACCAGGGCTGGCAGTGGGTGTTCTACTGGCCTGCCATCTTCCTAGCAGCCGTCTTCGTCTTTCTGTTCCTGTTCATGGAAGAAACAACCTACCACCGAGTATCTCAGCGCCGAGATACACAGAACAGCCCTAGAGGCGCAGAGACACCCATTTCTGGGGGGGAGAACGAGAACAAGGGAGGTCTTCCGACCGTGAAGAGAGAAGATCCTGGAGCCACAAACTCGGGCCAGGTTGAGAACGGGCAGCTTTACGCACCACCGAGGACGTTCTTTCAGAAGCTCTCGATATGGCATCCGAGTCCGGGAGAGAGCATACCGAAACGTTTCCTCAGGATCGTCAAGCTGTCTACCTGGCCCCTCATCCTCTATGCCGGCTTCTCCTACGGATCCTATCTTATCTGGTTCAGCGCCGTCAATGCCACCACTTCCGTTATCCTGTCCGGCCAGCCATATAACTTCTCTTCGGCGATGGTTGGCCTCAGTTACGTGTCGTGCTGCATCGGTGTGATCATCGGAGGACTGACGTCTGGACGGCTGAGCGACTGGTTGACTATCAAACTTGCGCGTCGAAACAATGGTGTGATGGAGGCTGAACATCGGCTATGGCCCTTTGCGTCGTGTGTAGTGGTGGTTCCGGGCGCCCTGATCCTATGGGGGGTCGGTGCTGCGCACGAGATACACTGGTTCGGTCTCGTGTTTGCCTTGGGCTGTCTAGCCTTCACCATGACCATGGGCGTGACACTCAGTGTCAATTACCTGATTGACTGCTACCACGACATCAGCTCTGATGCAATTGTTATTGTCATCATTGTTCGAAACACGATGTCATTTGCCGTCAGCTACGGGTTAGTATTTTCTCCTCGCCTCCTCCATCATGAGTTAAACATAGGTTAACGACATTAGTATCACTCCATGGTTGACAAACCTGGGTTACCAGAATTGCTTCATATCGGCAGCCTTTATTGGCATGGCGGCATCGTCTGTATTCCTCGTCATTGTGAAGTACGGCAAGTCTCTCCGTCTTAAAACTTTCAGAAGATACCAGGAGCTTGTGGCTAGTGACGCGGTCAATTTCGAGGCAGAGTGAGATCAAGTCGAGGGCAGCACGGTGGGTTCTAGCGCATGCGATTACACCTGGGCCGGTTTGGTGGTGCAATGCTGTTCAAATGGCCACGTCTTGAGAGGGTGGTCGTGCAAGGCCGTGATCTACCGTCGTAAGCATACGTTGAGGGGATTGTAGACGAGACTCTAAGAATGAAGTGGATCAGTCGTTATTTCTGATATTTATGTATTTATCCCAGGCTAGAGGATGTATACTAGATCAGTGTGCTGATTACAAGCTTGGGGTCTTGTTGATGCTAACTAAGTGAAGAGGACAAGAAACTAAGGAGAGAACTAAGAGGGACTACCATTTTCCCAACACACTAGGGTGCGCACGTGCCACTGGCGCAAATGAGTAAGCATCCCTCCCGTGATTCCGATTCATGACGATCCGTCTCTCCACTTTCAAGACGACTTTGGCCAATTTGTTGAAGACCGCATAATGTGTTTTCATATTCTAGGTATCCTCTATTGCTTCAATTACTAGTCTGAACAGGTCCCAATCCACGGTCAACGACGTTTCTGGACACTATGAGCAGTCGTCCGTCACAAAGGTTGCGGACCAAGACCGGATGCCTCACATGTGAACCCCGTCTCACATCTACTCAATAAGGCTGGAGCCTTCGCTAATAACTAACTAGGTCGCCAACGTCGGAGGAAATGTGATGAGAGAGTACCGATATGCGGGCGCTGCCAGGGTAGCAGTCGTGAATGTGTCTGGCCTACGTCCACAGACCTCGTCGACCGCCGCTTTGCATCACACTGCGATTCACGACACCTGCCACGCACGCGCAAACCTCGAGACGAGCAAGCGGATAGACCCGATGGTCAGGAGGTGGCAGTTGTCAAAACACAAAGGGCAGTCTTGGCACCCAACCCCATGGAAAAATTCCAGCTTTCAGCGGCCGAGACATCCATGGCACAAGGTGTCATGGTTCGCGACCTGGAGCTAGTGATATCTCAACATTTCTTCGACGACTATTACGGGCTTTTACTCCTTCCTGGATGTCATCCTGACTTCTACAACGGATGGCTTTCCGAGATCATGCCGCTCATGACACCTCGCGAGGCACTGTACGATGCGGTGATGGCCTGTGCAGCATCCCACCTACATTCGTCGAGGCAATGCACACGAATGCGGGAGCTCGCTCTCACTTACTACTCCAAGGCCATCACCAAGTTGTCTCGGCTACTCGCTGCTGCTTCTGACCTTCGGAATCACGATGGACTACTCATGGCAATTATGCTGTTATACATCCACGGTGTAAGCTCTCCTTGTTTCTTCCTTCTCGCTGGGCATACTCTGTATTCAGCTAGCCGAGCACACCTACTGACTTTGGCGCTAGGTCATGGGATGGGGCACATATTCTGATATATCACGACACCTCGAGGCAGCGATAGGCATCGTAGACGCGCAAATACTCAGAAGGCCCCTCAGTGCTGATCAGGCGACCGACATGCTGGTCGTGGAGAGTGTTCTGTATCACATATTTCATGTCACCACGGGCCTTTGGTCAGAGACAGACAGCCCAGACTATGCCTTTGATCTCGACTTCTGGCTTCGAGCCGAGGACCGCCTTACCCAATATTCGCTAGTTTCCGAAACAACGACCAGCTGCAACAGTCCAGTCCTTGGAGTCCCAGTACCACTGATGCGACTAGCCTTACTACTCCGTCAGCAATGTCGACAGTCGTTTCTGGTGGATATGGAAGATATGCGGGATATGAAGAATGAAGCCGCTGTTTGGAACTTGGCTTTCCTTCACGACGTTGAACCAAGGGTTGATGCCGTGGATCTGGCGGACGTTCATAAGGACTTCTGCAGAGACGCAAGCTCTCTTTACTCCATCATTGTCTCGCTGCTGCTGAGCCAGCTACCACGGGACGAACCCGGCCCGCCCTTCGTGGCACCCAACGACAGCCTCCAGGTCAGGAGAGCGGTAGAGATCGTCAGAAAGTATGCGGACAACGACGAGTGGGCTAAGTGCTTCATTGGCAACTGGCCCACCTATACATTGGGCTTCTTCATGTCGCGGCCCGAGGACCGACAAGTTATCCGGCGGGACTTGGAGAGAAGGTGGGAGTTGACCAGATTGGCACAGGTCCAACGGTTTCGAAACGACCTGGAAAGCACTTGGGCTTCACGTCACGGGTACCGATTACCTTTACTCCCGAGCGGAAGTGGCTAGACTAGGTCAGCAGAGATTGAGATTGAGACACGGAAGACGGATTACGGCCCCTGAGATAACCATGCGGAGTAGGGACCGCGTGTTTACTGCCCCGTGAAGCGCTGCTTGGCGAGTCCAATGATACCCAGAGATTACCTACAGTGCAAGATATTGAATACGTAATGCCACTTCAGTGACAAGAGCGGAGCCGGACCGTGATAAGCACATGTTTTCGAGCCCATCTTTGGCAAGAACAAGGCCGGCGGGATTATCCCATGACCCGGACCGTCTTCCGTACCCACTCCGGCTCCACTGTTGGCCCAGCCCCGGTCTAGGCTCCATGTTGGAACTACATACTTCTCTTGCAATGCAACTTGTAATTTTTGTCTTTTGCAATTGGTCGCTTTTTCGTGGTGTATCAATTTCGAATACCCCAATTTCCTTATCGCAAAACATGGCGGCAAACCCTCCCCCCAAATCCGAGCCCATTGTCATCATCGGCGCTGGAGTCTTTGGCCTCGGCACCGCCCTCGAGCTGAAGAAGCGTGGCTATGAGAGCGTCACTGTGCTCGACCGCTACCTAGCACCGGTCCCAGATGGAAGCAGTGTCGACATCTCGCGCGTCATCCGCGTAGACTATGCAGATGAGGTCTACAGCAAGATGGCCCGCGAGGCCCACCAGGGCTGGAGTTCGGAGTACAGGGACCACTATTACGAGTCTGGCTTCATCATGTACACCGATAGCAAGGGCAGCGAGTATGTCGACAAGACGAGAAAGATCAACGAGGCTCTTGGTCAGCCATTGGAGGTCTTTGACGACGCCAGGGATGTCCGCAAGCGCTTCCCTTCCGTCCAGAGCAAGCTCGATGGCTTGAAGGCTTTCATCAACCAGAATGGTGGCTGGGCCGATGCTGCATCTAGTGTTCAGCAGTTGGCTAGGCAGTGCAGCGAGGCAGGCGTGTCGTTCATGACTGGCGCTCGCGGGAGAGTCCTCTCGCTGAGATTCGACAAGGGCAAGCGCATCACTGGCGTCAATGTTGCAGAGGGGTCGCCCATCGCGGCAACTCAAGTCATTCTTGCAACGGGTGCTTGGACGAACCGACTAATTTCCATCGGTCACGCGAGCTCTGCTTCCGGACAGCCGGTCGGCTTCATCAAGCTTACTGAGCAGGAAGCCGACAAGCTCCGCGACATGCCCGTCATGATCAACATCAGCACGGGTGTTTTCGTCTTCCCGCCTTTCCCGGGGACCAACGTTTTAAAAGTCGCTCGCCATGGCTACGGATACGCCACCAGCGTCGACGTGGACGACGGCAGGAGCGCACCCCGCAAGGTGTCGTCGCCGCGACGAGACGGCAACAACGCCCAGGCGAATTATCTACCAGAGGACGCAGAGCAAGGTCTTCGTGAGGGGCTGAGGCAGCTCGTCCCCGAGTTCGCTAACCACCCCTGGCTGGAGAAGCGTCTGTGCTGGTACTCTGACACGCCCGAGGGCGACTTTATCATTGACCGCCATCCCAATGTGGAGGGTCTATTCTTTGCCACGGGTGGCGCTGGACAGTAAGTCTTCTGGTCATGTGTGGTGCCTATGATGGCAATTTACTAACACACCAATACACACAGTGCCTTCAAATTCTTGCCGGTTCTCGGTAGATATATCGTAGACTGTTTTGAAAATAAGGCATCCGCCGACTTGAGACAGAAGTGGAGGATTCGTGCTCCCGAGCCAGGCCAGTCGGGGCTCAAGGGGGGAGATGGCAGTCGTGCCGGCCCGCCGCTGCGCACGCTGAACCAGCGTGAGCAAGCCAAATTGTAGATTATTGCATGTCAATATGTCCAAACTTAGCAAAACTCGAATTAGTTAGTCTTTTCGTAGATACAAATTAAGTATCGCAATGGTTGTGGAAGCCATAATGGCTTATTCGGCTCACATGCAGCGAGTACATGTAAGACAAAATGAAGCCCCTGGCCATCACAACTCCCGGACGCAGCAAGTTTGCCAACAATTGTACCCTCAACATCTCAGCATGTACCCCCTACAACATGCCAGAGCTAGTTCTGGTCACGGCCCAAGCTTGGAGATAATCAACCTGGCCATGATTGGGTCCTCAGGGGTTCTAGGGTTCGCTAGAGCAGCCTAGCGCTCCGCTAGGAAATCGGGGTAGAGCATCATTCCCCGCACTTCATCCAGCGCCCAATTTTCTGGGTTATCTCTCCTTCGATGCCGACAGTGATCCCCAATCCCGAACTCTCCGAGATAACTGCTCCACGCCTTAAACAGTCTCCGCCTCCGCACCCTTCCTGCGCCGGTTCCGCCTCCCGGTGTCAGTAGACAAAGGACCGCCATGTGAGCCGGTGTTTGTGAACCCCTCGATGGACGACTCACGCCCGCCAAAGCGTGCTCGACAGGCATGCGAGCCGTGCCGGTGAGTTATCTCATTCTCCCATGGGTTGTTCTCCCGTTAAGTGGCTGGTTACTAACATCGAATCTCTAGTCGAAAGAAGTCAAGATGTCCCGGTGAAAGGCCGATATGCTCGTACTGCGAGCGACTGGGCCAGGAGTGTTTCTACAACTCGGCACCTGAGCCACCGGCTCCGGCCAAGAGTGACCGAAGCGTGGTGGGTAGCATTGCATGCCGATGTGGACGGCACGTGCTGACTGCTGCTAGCAGGAGCTTCGCATGGATAGCCTCGAGGGCAAGATGGACCAGTTGATCAGCCAAATCAGGTGCGCTGATAGCTTTTGCTTTGCAAGTTGTAGCATCATGACCCAGGCGCTGACATGACTCCCCTAGCCCAATTCTCACAGCCGCTCGCCAGAGCTTTTCATCACAGGCTATAACGAGCCCAACACCTACCTCCGTCATGGATGTGACTTTGTCAACCAGCCATACCCGAAGAGACGAGGAGCCTCAGTTCATCAGACCTTCTCGCATGCGATCAACTTCGAATGTCGCCGGAGGTGATGGCCGCCAAGCAAGCGACGCATCTCTTCTGCTACCAGAGTCTAGCTATGGTGAACTGGGCTATCTATTCCTGACCTGGTGCCACCGACAACCTGTGGTGCTATTCAATGAAGAGACCTTTGTGAATTCGTTGAAGACTCGAGACCCAGAGCTAATGTTGGCGCTGCAAGCCGTTACGCTTCGTTTCCCTCCCGGTGCTCTAACCTCCCAGATGTACGACCGTTTAGAAGCAATGGCCAAAGCATCGCGAAAACTTGTGATGAATCGGGTTGCAGAGGGGCAGATCACGCTTTCGACCCTACAAACCCTATGCCTACTCAGCTTGTTTGACTTTACTGGTAAGTCGAGGAGTTCTGACGACCGAGGTTTCGAACGCGGCTGACAAGCTGGAACGATAGCTGGCAAAGTCGTGCAAGCGGGCCTCAACCTCAATATGGCCACTCACTTCATATACAACCTACTCCCAAACAATGCGATAGGGGATGTGCGCGAATTCGATGACTGCCTTCGCAGTATCCTGACGTTGAACCACCTCCAAGGCTGTGTCTTCGCATCCGCCAAGCCGATGGGCTTTCCGAGCAGCTCAGCCAAACCATCCAGTCTATGGATGCCTTTAGATCTACCGGCACTTAGAGCGGTCCGCCCCGGAGGCGAGATGGACAAAGGGATCATGAGATTTACTCTTGACCTAGCACAGACTTGGCAGATGGCGAGAGAGTACGCTGCCTCCCGTGTCACTTCCGAGGTGCTGTCGCCCTGGAACCCAGAATCCGATTACTCCAGAGTCATGCACCGCCACCTCGACATCGACTGCAACATGCCTCTGAAATACCGATTCGCGGCCAACAGGATCGGAGAGCAGACCTTGGAGGCGTTACAACAAGGACGAAGCTTCTGGGGCCCTTACCTCTTCACCCAATTCGTATATGCGGTGATCCCCTGCATATTGAACCACCCCTTCCTCTTATCGATGCGGCTCCGGCACTTCCGCAATACCATGCCGCAGTCGTTCATCCACCAGTCTTTTGAGATGGTCACCCGCCATGCTGGATGGATCATGTACTACCTGGAGATCCTAGAGAGGATAGGACTGCAAGTGTCAGATCCAACACTAGCCCACTGTGTCGTGATAGTGGCCACCATCCATCTGCAACATAGTTTCGTCGACGAGCCGGAACTACGCGAGAAGGCCCAGACCGGATTCGAGAAGTGCATGGATTTCCTACGACGCGTGGGCACGATCTGGCCCAACGTTTCCATGATGGTTTGTGTCCCCGGCTGCGTTCTTGATCTCGTCAACACCAAGATGCTGACGCTACCACACAGGCTCAAAATTTACGCAAGCTACAGCAAAGCATCATTATCGTCCCGGCCTCAGGATCACTACAGAAGCGGCAGTCGTTTACCATCGACGCGCAGCTGCTGTGGGACATCCTCGTATACGACCGCGCCGGCCGCGCAGATGCCAAGCCGGACCAGTCCATGTTTTGCGGTATGTCGACGACGCAAGGCGGGAGCCAAGGCGCGTCGACCGAGCCCGTAGCCGAGTTCGACCTCGTGGGCTCGGCCGGCATCTCGGGTCACAAGGCCGTGGCCAAGGAGTCGCCAGCCTATCCTCCCGGGTCCGACGCGGCGGCGGCGGCGGCGGCGGCGGCACGCTCGTCGCCCAACAATATGCAGCAGGTTATGGTCGACGCGTCGAGGTTGTCGGACTCGGCGAGCAATGATCCGTTCGCGCACGGGTTCGCGCAGACCGTGCAGGCGCTCAGCGGGGACGAGACGTTGTTTCTGCAGGAGAACGACTTTGGGAGGGCAATTGACGAGTGGCTGAACTTTGATTCGACAAATTTGCTTTTTTGAGCAGTCACTGCCTAGGACAGGTGTGATTGAAAACAATGCTCGTGTTCACGAGGTGTGGAGGACGCGTGGCGCGCCCCTGAAGCGAGCGCCGATTTCGGCGATGGATCACGACATTCATCGTTCGAAAACAATGCACTTGGGTCAATTGCCTTGACCGGCGTCATCAATTGCCACAGAGGAATGATCTGGAACTGCTAGTGACAGCGGTATTGTATATATAGCCAGGATCGAGCTGCTAAATCGGTCGCAGCGTATGGCAATCGTCGTCAGGGGAAATGTGCTCTCTGTGTTTTTTCCCAATCCGTCAAGCTAGCCTGCTCGGATTGTTCCGCGCGTGACGTAACCCCTAAAAACTAGCTTGCTCTAGTGCTGTTGTCTTCACCGAAACACCCTGCAAACGCCGCTCAGGTGATCGGGCTAAGGGATATGACACCACTGTAGCGCGAATGCCCCTTGCTCTGCTGTTCATGGCCAGAGAGCTGTCGTCGTCGTTGCGTTTGTAACTACCTAGGTAGTTGAAGATTCCCTCGAGGCACTCGAGAGTTTGCTCCTTCCCGCGGTAGTGTGATGATGATGCTTGGTTCATGAGATGCACTGATTTGCTCCTGACAAACAGCCGGCTCTTGATCGGACTTCGATGGGGAAAGGACGTTTCATCGAGCAATGTTTCAGTCAATCTCGTTAGCTTGATGTCAAGTTGGGAAGTTGGGGGCGGGATCTGGTGCTAAACCGATCTTATGCCACCCCAGATATGGCATTCTGATTCTTGTTACGTACTTTGGCCATGCTTAGCTCTGCAGTTTTGGTTCTTTTGGGCCTTTTGGATCTCAAAATATGCTGATCTCCCCACAACATCTCCACACATCTCCTCGGCTTCCGAATCATGCTAGACCAACTGGCGGGTCCGCAACTGGATTATTAGGCGGTCATACCCGCCTTTTGACCTCTTGATTGATTTTTCTTGTGGGCAAATGTTGACCTTATTCGAGTATATCGTCAGAAACAATGGAGGAATCGTCGAACGCATCGCCGGATGACCCGGACCCGAAACCCAAGCCGGCACCAGGTACCGGGCCACAGTCTGGAGCAGGTGCCGAAGCTCCACAAGTCTTCGAAACGCAGGAAGCAAATTCTGCAGCGAAGAAGGAGAAGGCGAGGGTGCGTTTCAACAGCAACGCAGCAGTGACGGTACCTCCCCCGGTTGTCAAGGCGGTAGCTGGACCTGCCACTGAGGCCCCGAATCCTCCAGTACCGAAACCTATCACGAAGCCGAGACCGTCAGCTCTACGCAGTAGCTCCGCCAATGCTGTGCCTACCGTGCGGTCCAATTTTGGCCATGAGCCCGACAGTCCGTCTTATGCAGCGGCACAAGAGCGAGCTCGCGAGATTGCTGCCCAGATACGGGCCGAGTCTCCGTGGGACTCCAAGGCTTCGGTGGGATCGAGTATCCAAACAGGCAGCGACTCTGAGTTCGCGGGGGACGACATCCCCCTGAAACAGTTGCACTTTCGCACGGGTTCTGACCAGACTTCACCTGACCCCGAGACTTCTCGCCCCTCCTACCAAACCCATGAGTCCCAGGAAATTAACGAGGCCCAGAAGATCGTGCAAGCTCATTCCCAACGCTTTGCAGCCAATGCTCAGAGCCCACTTCCGATTCATCAAGCGAAGCCGGAAGATGACGAGAATCAAGGGCCGAGCGAGATCAATGATGGATTCATCGACGACATGTACCAAGTCCCTCCACCCGAACACTACCGCGGTAGCATTCTTTCTCAGCTTTTGAAACTCTACAAGCAGCCGCAGGACATCCGCGGCGAACACCACCAGAGCCGGACTTCCCTTCTACCCCTGATGGGTGAGAGGTCCGGCACCGAGTCTCGGCCTGAGTCTGGAACGGCCACGCCGAGTCGACGGAAATGGTATGACAAGAATCACTCGCAGGAGACTCTGGCCAACTTAGTCGAGGCGTCGACACGTCTCGCCAACCCCAACAAGCCAACAGACAGTTCGGCGAGGTCCAGGTCGCCTTTCCATCGGAGAGCTGGCAGCAGTTCTCGCCTTAGTCAATACTGGCAGGGCGAAGAGGCACGAGTGACGGCACGAATTGCCGAAATGCTATCCCGACAGGACTACCTCATCAAGCTTTGTCGAGCACTGATGTTGTTTGGGGCCCCCACTCACCGGCTGGAAGAGTACCTACGCATGTCGGCTCGGGTGCTCGAGGTGGCTGGGCAGTTCTTGTATCTGCCGGGGTGTATGATTGTTTCTTTCGACGACAAGACGTTGCACACGACAGAAGTGCGGATCGTTCGAACGGCGCAGGACATCGACTTGGGGAAACTCAAGGATGTGCACGAGGTCTACAAGGAGGTGATGCACGATGTTATCGATGTCGAGGAAGGCATTGAGAAGCTGGACGACCTTCTGAACAAGAAGAACAAATTCGGCCCGTGGACCCGTGTCCTGGCTTTCGGTCTGACCAGCGCGACCTGCGGTCCGTTCTCTTTCAAAGCTCGACTTATCGACCTTCCCCTGATCTTCTGCTTTGGCTGTCTTGTGGGAACACTGCAGCTCATCGTGTCGCCTCGCTCGGCCCTGTACAGCAACGTCTTTGAGGTCACGTCGACAATCATCGTCAGCTTCCTCGCCAGAGCATTCGGCAGTATCAGAGGCGGCAACCTCTTTTGCTTCTCGGCTCTAGCTCAAAGCGGGATCGTCATGCTGCTGCCGGGCTATCTCGTCTGTAAGTCGCCATCAGGAGTCCATCCTGGAGATCCAAACGACAGATAACTAACCTTGACCTATAGTATGTTCTGCCCTCGAGATTCAATCCCACGCAATCGTGCCGGGGTCCATTCGCATGGTGTACGCTGTCATCTACTCCCTCCTTCTCGGCTTCGGCATCATGGTTGGCGCCGCACTCTACGGCATCTTTGACAGCTCAGCGACCTCGGCTACCACCTGCGAAAACCCCATCCCGGCATACTACGGCTTCATATTCGTGCCGCTGTTCGCCGTCTGCATCAGTGTCATCTACCAGGCGAAATGGCGCCAGATGCCCGTCATGGTCATCATGGCTTTCGCTGGCTACATCGTCAACTACTTCAGCGGCATCAAGTTCGTCGCCAGCCCGCAGATCGCGCCGACGCTGGGCGCCCTCGCCGTCGGCCTGCTCGCGAACCTTTGGTCACGAGTGCGGCACGGCGTCGCTGCCGCCACGCTGATCCCGGCCATCTTTTGCCAGGTGCCTGGTGGGTTGGCGTCTACAGGGGGTCTCCTCAGCGGCCTGGCGACGGCGGACCAGTTGCGGAACTCGACATTGTCTTCCAACGGGACGGACAGTAACTCGACGACTACCAGTCTGCCAACCACAAGTGCTGTCAACACAATGGTCTTTGATGTTGCGGCGCGCATGATCCAGATCGCCATGGGTATCTCGGTCGGTCTTTTCATATCTGCATTGCTGATCTGGCCACTCGGAAAACGCAGGAGTGGTCTCTTCAGCTTCTGATCTTTTAGTTGCATGCATGAGGATAGAAAAACAAACACTTAGACTTAACAGACACAGATTGTCATAGAAAGGGCGAGCCATAGAGGCTCTAGGAAGACAGAAACGGAAAAGTTGGGTACCACGTTGATGGCAATGCCACGTGTATTTTGAGACTGGGACTTTGACGTGGACTGGAAGAAAGCATTGTCGTCTCAGGAACTGGCAGGGAGGGTCTATTTTCATGGAGTTGGCGGGTCATGCTAGCATCACATTGGATTTCGGGTTTCGCGTTTAATGCATCATCATGGGCATTTCAAGTTGTCATTAGAGCAAGACTAGGTAGTAGGGGCTGCATCCGCATTATGATCATTCCTTGTCAAAGAATTGGTTCCTCGGTCGAGGCAATCCGAGGTGCTCCCGAAGTGTGCTTCCCTCGTAGTCCTTCCTGAAGAGTCCTCGCCGCTGCAGCTCTGGCACAAGTCGGTCAGTAACGGCCTCGAGCCCTTGAGGCAGGAAGGGGAATGTGACAGTGAACCCATCCGACGCTCCCTCTGCAAGCCAGGTTCCAAGCTCATCTGCCACAGACTCGGGGCTTCCAACGAAGGCAAGCCCAGAGTAGCCTCCGTAGCGTTGTGCAAGCTGCCTAACCGTCAAGCCCTCGTCCCGGGCAAGCTTGATGACGCTCTCACGACTCGTTTTGCTCGCGTTGGTGTCGGGAATGTCTTCCGGCAGTTGCCCATCAGGGTCAAAGCCAGAGGCATCGGTGCCAAGCGCAATAGACAAGGAAGCGATCGCACTGTCGTAGTGGACGAAGCTATCCAGCTCGAGGCGCTTAGCCTTGGCTTCCTCGACCGTGTCGGCGACGACGATGAGAGCTGCGGGAAGGATCTTGATGTGGTCTGGATTTCGGCCAGCCGCAACAGCTCGCCCTTTGATGTCTGCGTAGAGCGCCTTTGACGACCCTATGTCACGGGGTGAGCAGAAGACGACTTCCGCTGTCTCAGCAGCCAACTGCCGTCCGGGCTCGGACTGTCCGGCCTGTACAATGACAGGCCAACCTTGCACCGGTCGCGCAATGTTGAGCGGTCCCCGGACCTTGAGATCATCCCCTTCGTGGTTGAGTACATGCAGCTTCTCCGGGTCAAAGTAGATCCCGCTCTCCCTATCGCGGATAAAAGCGTCATCGGCAAAGCTGTCCCACAGGCCGGTGACCACATCGTAAAACTCGCGCGCCCGCTTATACCGGTCGCTATGCTCCATGTGCTCATCCCTGCCAAAGTTCTTCGACGACTCCGGGTTGCCGGTCGTCACAATGTTCCACGCGGCCCTGCCGCCGCTCAGGTGGTCGAGCGACGCGAACCGGCGCGCGATGTGGTACGGCTCGTCGTACGTCGTCGACGCCGTGGCCGCAAGCCCGATGCGGTCCGTCACTGCTGAGAGGGCGGACAGAAGAGTGAAGGGCTCGAAAGATGTCACTGTGTGGCTGCGCCGCAGGGCCTCGAAGGGCATGTTGAGTACAGCGAGGTGGTCCGCCATGAAGAAGGCGTCAAACTTGGCCGCCTCGAGCTTCTGGATGAAGGACTGGAGGTGCGTCAGGTTGAAGTTGGCATCGGGGTAGGAACCCGGGTACCGCCATGCGCCGGTGTGCAGGCTGACTGGCCTCATGAAGGCCGTCAAGTGCAATGTCTTGGACTCTGGCATTCTGAAGTCTGTTGCTTGGAGCTCTACTGATGTCGAAGTGTCAATGAGAGAGCGACCTCAGAAGCAAAGAAGCATGTGAACAAATATCACTCTACATCCGATTTCATATATCCTGCTCTTCCGGTGGATTACAAATGGGATTATTGATCAAGCATGTTCATGGATGCGGGGACATGTCGACATCGTCTTGACCGATGGCGCGATCTTGAGATAATATGTCAACGCACCACATTCGAGGTCTGGCGTGTACGCGGTGGTCCTTTGACATACGTACAAGAATGTGCATTGCACATCCATGCCGAGTAAATGTATAGACTGAATTGTCTTCGATATGAGAACGGCATCACTGTCACGATCCCATGCTGGAAAACCCCTTCCCTCTGATTCCCCGAGCTTTACAGGGGAAGCTCAGAGTCGGGAACAAACAGGGCTTGATCAACATGGCAATAGGACGGGGAATGCAAGAAAATAGGCCGTACTGCCGCAAGCCGAGTCGGGCGCTTGCCACGTGGGTGGGCTGTATCATACCGGGAAAGGCTTCCGTGCCGGCGCCAAGCAAGGGTGCCGGCGGCAGCTCCAGTCCACCACAAGTGGGGCGATGTGGTCGTCAAGCAATGGAGAAGATTCGACATGCTCAAAGTGTAGTCATAAGATGGGATTGAAGAGCGAAGAACATTGATTACAGTACTATGGCTTGGCACTATGGTATATCACATCTCCATGAATACGTTTAAAGGGACCTTCCCATCCTTTACATGCCCGCGTCAACCTCGCCTTCACGCAGAACAGGCGGGCTGGGCTCGATCTTCTTGCTTCCAGGCGGATACTTCTTGACCAACCACCAACCCAGTATCGTCAGCAGGAGCTCGATGGCGAAGAACATGGCAGCCATCTCGTAGCCGATCTTGAACTTGGGAGCCTCGCCCGTGTTGTAAACCAGAAGCGGCACCCAGGCCTGGAAGGTGAAAGCGGCTGTTTCGACGATACCGATAATGACAGCACGGTGCTCAGCAGAATGGCTGCAGATCTCGTTGATCCAGGTGATGATAAGTGCACCAGCGCCGGTCTCACAGAAGGTGAGCAGCCAGCCGGCCATCATGGCGGGGATGTTCGACGAGGGCCAGACGGACAGGATAATGCAACCGATGATGGCAACCATGCAAGCAATGATGATGATGGGCCAGCGCTTGCCGATAGCATCGGAGCTCCAGGCGTAAGAGAGGGTGAAGAAGATCTGGAGACCATAGCCCGCGGTAGGAATCAGGTTGACCTGCTCAGTCGAGTACATCTTTGTTGCCTTGAGCCACAGGTTCATGTAGCTGTAGATACGGATACCAAGGACGTGGCAGATAAACATGGTGCAGAACAGGTAGACGGGCCACTGCGTAAAGATCTCCCGGATGATGCCCCAAGTCAGGCGCTTCATCGGGGCACGACCGACACGCTCCATACGGCCTGTAGCCAGCTCGCGGTCTCGGATCTTGAGCCAACGGGCCTTGGATGAGGTCGGTGCGTCAGGGATAGCCCAGTAACCGTACAGAGCAATTGGCACACCGATGATGCCGTCGAAGATAAAGAGCCACTTCCACGCGGCCAGGCCAGCTCTGCCGTTCATACCGGAGTAAAGAGCAGCTTGCAAGTATCTGATTGTTTCGTTAGTCGTTTGTCTCGGTGAATAAGGATATCTGACAAGCTATAACATACCCGGAGAACATCTGTGCCGCACTCGAAGACGCCTGGAAGATGCAGGCACGCTTGCCCAGCTCCATAGGTGTGTACCAGTTGCCGAGCAGGGTCATGATACCGGGATACGCGGACGCCTCGAGCAGTCCGACGAAGAATCGCAGCGCGTATAGGGTCTGGACGTTCTTGGCGCCCGCCATGCCCATCACGAGGAAGCCCCATATCAGCTCAAGAGTCGGCAGCCAGATAGAAGGGCGGATTTTGGTCAGCATCAACTGGGACGGGACCTGTCCCAGGATGTAGCCGATGTTCCAGTACGTCGTCAGGTAGTTCAAGTCATTGCCCGTCATGAACAGGTCCTCCTTCATGCCCGAAACGTACGCGTTGCTGACCTTTGATTGGACCGTGTCAGTACACAGATTCAGATTCTCCCCCACGGGGTGTCGCATGCCAGATTACTCACATTGGTCTGGTCGAGGTACTTGACAAAGTACGCGATGCAGCAGTAGCTCAGAATCCACCAATCGATCTTTGCGATGAACTTGCGCTCCTCGGGCGTCTTGTCGAGCGAGTCCCACACGACGGCGAGAATCCTCTTGCTGAGCGGGCGTTTGGCAGCCGGGGCCTCCCGACTCGCCACCGATCCGTCCTTGACGCCGACGGGGTGGGCCTTCTCAGTATCCTCCACAGGGGTCTCCATCGCGTGCGCAGGAGGTCAGAAAACGAAGATGTTTTGGCTTCGCGTGTCGTCAGGATAGACGTGTTGGGTGTCAGGACGAAGCTGGAGATGCAATGCAGATCACGGCGAGCTCGACACTTTATATCCAGGCACGACTGCTGTAATATCAAGATCAGCCGTTCTGGAAGGGATAAAGGATGCAATGGTGTCGATTACGCCATGTTGGTCTGTTTGACACAAGTGATATGGTGGGCACAGATATCCAGAAAATGGATGATTCCCCAGATGGCCATGTGCAAAAACCCTTGCTGGTGTGGACCTAGACCACAAGGGCGGGCGCGAAGGTCCTGCTAGGTCGTCGGGCGACCCCCGACTGACCGTGCTGAGGTCTTCCTAAAGCGGTAATTCTCCCATGTCGCGGTCGTGGATGGGGTGTCCTGACTCGCCGCTAGCCTTGTGGCGGATGCGCGGATCCATTCTTCTCGCCCGGTCTGCTGGTCGGGTGGCGCCCGACGACCTGACTAATGATTGAGAATTTCACTATCAACGCCGGAAATACGTATCTCGATGTGGTGGTGAAGCCCGACTTGGCCGACATTGACGCTCTAGGATCCCTGACGTGATTTGCGTGATCATATGCGAATTCAATAGATCCAAGAAGACCTGTTTCGATTGAGAGTATTGAAGGAGCAGAATTTCCGCCATCTCGACTGATTGATTAACGTCACCACTCTCGCAAGTGTCAAAATGGTTTCCGAAGCTGAGGCTCGCGAGATTTACGCCTCGTCGATTCACTTCGACGGGCTGAACATCTGCAATTGGTCTCGCGACATCTTCGAGGCATGGAACAAGGGTGGCATCACCGGTGTCTCGTGCACCTGCGGACTGTGGGAAGGTTTCCGGGACAGCATTGCCAACGTTGTCCAGTGGAAGAAGTGGTTTGAGGAGCACTCCGACTTGATTGTCCAGGCGCATACCGTTGCCGACATCCGAGCCGCAAAGAAGGCTGGCAAGACTGCCGTACTGCTTTCATGGCAGAACACGGCCGGTATCGAGGACAAGCTGGACTACCTGCGCGTGTTCAGGGATCTCGGTGTCAAGAAGATGCAGCTCACGTACAACACTCAGAACTATTCCGGAGCGGGCTACACGGAACTCAATGACTCTGGTCTCACTGGGTTCGGCCGAGAAGTTGTCGACGAGATGGCCAAGCTGGGCATGGTGGTGGATCTTAGCCACGTTGGCTACAAGACCACGGAAGATGTCATCAAGTACGCCCCGGAGGGCAAGCCCCCATGCTTCTCGCACGTGCTGCCCTGCGGTCTCAAGGAGCACCCCCGAAATAAGCCGGACGAGCTTATCAAGCTGCTGGGATCTCGCGGTGGCTTTGTCGGTCTGTCGCAATTCGGCCCCCACATGGCCAAGGGCAACGACAGCACCATCGACGACTATGTCGACGCTGTTGACCACGTCATCAGCCTCATCGGAGAGGACTTGGTTGGTATCGGATCCGATGCCAGTGAGGGACACGGCCGGCCCAGCGAGTTCATGGCGTGGTGCAACAAGGACAAGGGCTACGCCCGGCAGCTGACACCGTGGGGTAGCCAGAAGGTCATCAAGCCGTTGGGACCGCTAGCGGAGCGGGCCGAGCTCGCATGCGCGATGGCCAGGAAGGGCTGGAGCGAGGAGAAGATGCGCAAGGTACTGGGCGAGAACTGGCTTCGCTACCTAGAGAAGATCATCGGCTCATAAATCGAGATTGACTTCTAATCGTCACTACTTGTCCATGTTTGTCTGTGTCCTTGAGAGAGGAGTTCTGAGTAATCCTACACTGGCCAGTGAGAATCCCTGACTGGAGCCCCAAGGAGTAGGCTTCCCAGCTTCAATCACTATGTCCATACAACATGATAAACACATACTGATTGAAAATGTAAGTCGTAGATCTCTTCGGGACTCCAGCTACGAAGTCCCTACATTACCAAGCTAGCTCTGGTATCTGGTTGCCATTCGCTGCGCAGTCCAACCCCTTACAGAAGTCTACATCGGCCTGCACCTTGCCATTGTTGGTGTACCTGGGTGTTGCCGGCCAGATTTCACCGCCCGCCTTTTCCTCTTGTCGGCGATGGGACATGACCAATTCCCTCGTCAACTTCTGGAAAAACAATGGGCCCTGTTGAAGTCAGCATGAGACTAGTGGACGATTGGTCGTAGTAGCTACTTACCTTCTCAACACGCGGATGAAGTTCACCGTTCAAGAAAATGCCAGCGTTCAGATTTTTCTGCGCTGCATTACAAAGATCCTTGTCTTCTTTCAGAATCTGCTTGAAAGTGTCGCTGATATAATTGAAGGCCTCGTCGGTTGCGTTGCGGTGTCTGTAGACTTCGTACTCCATCTTAGTCTGGGAGGCCGAGATGGGGATGCACCTCATGATGTAGAAGAAGTCAGGGCTTCTACACGTTAGTTCATATCTGCAAACGCTGACTGCAAATACTCACGAGACAGTGATGGATGCATTAGGGTAGTAAAAGGTACTGTAGATACCCATGCCTTCTGCGTCAGGCTTGTCGACGTTGAAGTGCTGAATGTGTCCCCCTGCTGTCTCGACCCAGTACTTGCTGAGGTCAGTCATGCCGTTGAGACAAGGATGTCCAGTCGGGCAATGATAACACTTGGAGCAAATAGGTCAGTATGAGGTTCCACTTCCGACGATCGAATTCCATTTACTTACCTCGTTGTAGTTGTCGGCTAATGTTTTCCAATTGTAGTCGCCGACCATTTCCCATTGATGATCAAAGCGGTAGTTCTCCATGTCGAACTTCTGGAGCCTCGGCTGCTCATCGACCGTCGCGAAATCTTGTTCCCAGGAGATCTCTGGTGTCTCATTGGAGTCAAGGTTTACCCAAATGAATCCCAAGCGGTCCACGTGTACGTGGACTTTGAAAAGTCCGTTCTGGCTTTTGTCAAAGCCCGGAGTCTCTTGGTACTTTGGGGCTTTGGCCAGCTTGCCATCAAATCCATATGACCAGCCTTGGTGGAAACTTGTCAGCCCTTGGATCATTAGATCATTAATAAAGTTCAGAAGTCCTACCATGATACTTGCAAGCCAAGACCTTCATGCTTCCACTATCCTTCTCAACCAGAGGATACGCTCTGTGACGGCATACATTGTGATGGGCCTTGATGTCCCCTTGGCGGTCTTTGATAAGGAAGAAGCTAAAGCCAGCCTCAGTGATCTGAAGGAAGTCTCCGGCCTCAACAAATCGAGCCTTGTGTGACACCACAATCCATTTCTTGGAGTAGATGGCACGTCGCTCTAGCTCGTACATGGGCTGAGATCGATACCAGGAAGCTGGCAGAGCCTTGTCTGTAATTGGGACATCGTTGACCTGTTGTTGCTTTGACGCAGGTCCGAAGCCAAACCAACGAGTCATGATTGGTAGACCTTTGACCACAAAGGCAAAGAATAGCAGACACTGGAGTGCGATGATGAACATGAGGTTAGACAGGCTCGGGACTGTGTCGTTGGGCTTGGTGCTCTCTTGCCAGTCGTGTCGGGTATCCTATCTAAGTCTTCCTTTAGTACGTCCGATATCTTTCGCCATCTTCTGCAGTTATCCAGCCCTCCGATATCATCGACTGCTGATATCTTCTACCCCGAGTCTTGTCCCCGCAATGCCTGTCTAGAAGTGGGTCCGGACGCGGCCGGTCCCCATCCGGCCCAGCCCTCCGCCCTCCGGACCCACAGGCCTCGTGTCTGGTGATAGCATTGTAATCGCATTACGAATGCGTCTTATTCGTCAATCACCCTGGACGACATCATCTGATTGCATTATGGGTCTCGGATGAGGTATTCAGTGCGCTGATAAGTGGCTTGGGGCGGTCCGGCTCCGCGCTTACGAGCGCGAAAGGGCACTCAGTTAAGAGTCCCCAGAACTGGGATCTTCTGAATGTGTGTCCAGCCAGAGGCTCACCAGGGCAATTAGACAATGTCAAGCCATCCCACACGTGACAATATGGGCAGCTTAGACCAGACCAGCGACAACATGCCTGATTATCAATATCGCCGGCTGCGCTGCACCATCATTGGCGCGGGGTAAGTCGTGAGTTTCCTTATGGTTTCTCAGGCCACTGTTACTAATTTTATCTCAAGCGTGTCTGGCATTGCTATGGGTGAATACAATTCCTACCCATCATACCACATGATCCCATATGACTAATTCGGCCGTGAAGCCTACAAGCTCCGCAAGCATCTCAGAGATTATGTAGACTTTACAATTTATGAGAAAAACCCGGAGCTGGGAGGAACTTGGTACGAAAACAAGTATCCTGGTATGTACAGTAATGTGCCAACTTAAAAAGAGGCATAGCTGATTCTCGGTTGTATAGGTTGTGCCTGCGACGTGCCAAGCCACTGCTATCAGTTTCCATGGGCTCCCAACCCGGCATGGTCCAAATTGTAAGTCATCGTTCCTCTTTCTATCATGACAATTCATTTTGACACTCTATCTAGTTATGTCTCTTCACGCGAAATCCAAAGCTATCTTCGTGGTGTTGTTCGCCACTTCGGCCTGGAGAAGTTCATCCAGTACAACACCAGGATTGTCCGGGCTCAATGGTCAGAATCCAAAGGGACCTGGACGGTTGAGCTTGATAATGGCCAAATTGTCGAGTCAGAAATCCTCGTCAATGCTTCTGGCATTCTAAACAACCCTCAGATACCTCAGATTGAGGGACTCGACACTTTCATAGGGCCTCGAATGCACACCGCCGCCTGGGACTCATCAATTCCTCTCCAAGGAAAGACGATCAACATCATTGGGGCTGGTGCGAGTGCAATCCAGCTTCTGCCCGAGCTCCAGCCCCTCGGCAAGAATATCAACATCTTCATCCGGACACCCTCCTGGATCGCTCCCCCGGTCGGACTGCCTGAAACTGAATCATTTAACTTTCCTTATGGGGAAGAGCAGAAAGATTCGTTCAGGTGGAACGATGACAGCTACCTCGAAACTAGGAAACGGATGGAGGGCGAGTTCAATGGGATGTTCAAAGTGTTCTTCAAGGCGAGCCCGGAGCAGCAGAAGATGCGAAGCACTTTTGAAGGGCGTATGCGATCCCTGATCAAGGATGAAGCACTGCAGAAGAAGTTGATTCCTCCGTTCGAAGCGGGTTGTAGGAGAATCAACCCCGGGGAGAAGTTCCTTGTCTCTTTACAGGAGTCCAACGTCGAACCTGTTTTTGATAGTATCGAACAGGTTACGCCTACGGGTATCGTAGCTGGAGGCAAAGAATACCCGTCGGACGTCCTTGTCACGGCGACGGGCTTCGACACGACTTTCAGGCCACGCTTCCCCATCATTGGACGTGGCAACGTGGACTTGCGAGACTTGTGGGCGGAGGACCCGGCTTCTTACCTTGGGACTGGCGTCTCAGGATTTCCCAACTATTTCATTTTCTTGGGGCCAAACACTCCTATCTCCAATGGCAGTATCATGGGTAAGTCGATCTGTCAACGTTACACCGGCGGCCGCTGACGTTGGATCCAGGCACTCTGGAGGCGACGAGTGACTACTTCATTAGGATCCTTCGAAAGATGATTCGGCAAGGCATCAAGTCTGTCGATGTCAGGCCAGACGCCCAAAAAGATTTCAACACCCATACACAGGCTTACATGCAGCACATGGTTTGGACTGGCACCTGTAGGAGTTGGTGTAAGTTGTCATAACTGTCTGAGTGCAAGATGTAATTCTGACAAAGGCAATCTAGACAAGCGTGGGACGAATGGGAAGGTGACAGGCCTGTGGCCTGGCAGCTCGCTTCATTACATCCAGTTCTTGGCCGAGAACCGCTGGGAAGACTACGAGTGGGAATATCCCGGTGAACGGTATGCCTACTGGAACAAGGGAATCTCATGGGTGGAGCAGCCGGATGAAGATGTGCTGGGGCTCCAGGAGCGAGAAGCATGGAACACGATGACGAGCATTCCTCACAGATCCGCAGACCTGGCATTCTACTTGTACAAGAGTCCACCTCTACCGCAAGACTGCTTACCCGGATTTGAGGAGACCCCAATTCATGCTGGTGGCGGCGACCCGAGCGTTGTAGAGGCGATCAGGAACAACCTTAAGACAGCAACCGTCAATGGCGTGACAGGTGCACAGACAGACTGTCAGCTAAATGGAAACGAAGACGGAAAGCCACCCCATGTTGTCGTTGCAGTGTAGATAAGCAGAGTTATTTAAATATATTTGAACCTCAGCTTCCACGATGGAGGCGAGCTCGTACACTTCCTTTTCATGACACTGTCGAGAAGACACAATGAACACCATACCCGTGTTCAGAATACACTCTGATGGTATCCAATACTGGATCACTGGCACGATGAGAAGATATCCACATCCCCAATACCTTAGGACGTCCTAAACCTTGGTCCTGCTGGACCTGTAGGGGATCTTTGGCTAGACCTGAAAAGGGCTTTCTCTGGGACGAGCTTTTGAATCTTGGGTCGCAGATGACTCCCACGGCCAAGCTGGTGGCCAGGGAAATTCGCACATAAAAGACCTCCCATTCCTTCGCGGGGGGGGACTAGGTCGGGGTTGTGGGGGTTTTATCTCATCAGTGGAACACATTCAGAATCACACTATGTCACCTCATCGAGGGTAGATAAGCAGAGTAAAGAACAAAGCATACGCACAAAGGCTGTCCGCCATCAATCTACACTGATTTCAGTGATGTGTGATCACCAGTGACATGAATTTGATAGCAATTGCTTATGAATCTCAGGTGCGACTCTAGTTAGTGGCCGTGAATCATTTTCCGAGTTACAATTGTCCTTCAAATCTCCCACTCTTCGACCAGACGGTCCTATGGCAGAGAGCTATCACATGAAAAGTCATTCTTTCAGCGGATGAGATTGCAGTATCATATTGAAGATGAAACATATCAATTCTAAGCCAGACGAATGAAGAATATAAGTACAATACATGTATGGAACCAAGCACTTCTACACCAGGTCCTGCACCTCATGTCCCCGCCCCCAACCCTTTCGTGACACTTCCTGCCATGGCCTCCGTATTTAGAATGCAACCGTGTCAAATGGCAGCAGCATTGCAAGCACGCCAATAGCGATATAGCATCCGCAAGAAACCCAGATAGGCGCGGACGTCGTGACGTCGGCGAATGTGGCGATGAAGGGCGCGGAGAGGGATGCGAGGCGGCTACATCCCACCAGCAAGCCGTTGCCCAGACCACGGTTCTCAACATCGAGAGCCAGGGGAGTGTATCTAGTAGTCAACTGTTAAAAGGTTGGAAGATGGTGGGTCTATGAGAAGAGCATGACTTACGAGTAGATGACGGCATACAGAGCATTCAGCCAAAAGCCAGTCATGCACGAGAAGGCGAGGTTCTGGCCACTATTCTTCACTGTGGTGAATGCACCTGAGAAAGCAGCGCAAGCAGCACCAGTAATCACCATCGTCAGGCGAGAGCGGAGTCTCGGCATAGCCATCATGCCCATGCTGACGAACGGGCCGAAGATGCCGACCACCGACGAGACAGCCCAGTCGCGATAGGTGATGTAGTTGCTCGACTCACCAAAATTGGCGCCATGAGCGGCAAGGTAGTACGGGAGGAAGATGGTGTAGAGAGGGTATCTAGTCAAGACATGTCAGCTTTCATCACGGTGACAGAGGGTGAGGTGGAGTGCAACATACGCAATACCGATCATAAGCCAAATGCCCAAAAGACAGCCCATGAGTCGCAGCTTCTGCACACCAGCAAAGAGCCTCCCGGCTCGCCTGAAGTTCTCGGACACTGAGACCTGTTGCTTGGTAGTGTGAGCCGTAGGGATGAACTGGTTCATGTCCACGCGATATTGCGAGCCGTTGTGCGTGCTGATTGTGTTGAGAACGTCGACGGCCTCCTCGATCCGGCCGGAGGTGACGAGCCATCGTGGAGACTCGCGGGATCTCAACACGACGGCTCGAATGAAAGCCATGACGAAGCACAGCCCGCCGACAGTGATGTACAGGTATCTCCATCCCATGTTCTCGGATCTTGAGCAATTTTCGGGAGTCGAGCCTGCGGGGCAGCCAAAGTTGACTAGAAGGGGCCAGGCTGATAGTTCACATGTTAGTACTGATCTCAGACGAATGCTACCACTCTACCGCTTACCAATGAGTCCCGTAATCGCATTACCAAGGCCCCAAATACTAGCTAAACCAGACAGGAGAAAGGACCACCTGCGGGGAATGCTCTCGGCCAACATTGTTAAGTCAATGGCGACTAGGACATTGCCACTGTGGTTAGCTCATTGATCCAGTGAAAAGAATGAGATACGTCAGAGAACGTGGTCAACTTACGGTTACCACCGGCGAAGAATCCAATCAGAGCCTCAAAAACATTGAGGGCAGCCCAATTCGGTGAAGCCGCCGCGCACATGGCCACGATAGAAACACCAAAGATGGATGCATGCCAGACAAGCTTTCGACCGATGTTATCGGCAGCGCCACCGAGGATGATAGCACCTAGGAGAAGACCGGCGTAGAGGGCAGCTGAGAGGAGTGTCGGGTACTTGGGGCCGAATTCCATTGCCGACTGAGGAGTGACCAGACTGATGGACACAAGAACGAGCTAGAGATTGTTTCCGGTCAGAATTGAATGTAAAAGCCCAAAGAATTGAGGTGGCGTACCTGGTCAACGAGAAAGCCAAAGGCACAAGAGAAGGTAAGCTGCCACTGAAAGTTGCCGAAGCCGATCTCCTCAATGGCCGTGTCGACAACAGCCAAGTTGGTCTGCACTTCGGTGAGCTCATTGCCCGAGGAAGTGCCAATTGTACCTTGACCCGCAGTAGGAGTCCGGTCGACAGGCTTCTCAAGGATATCAGTCATGTCTTTGGCAGGATCAGTGTCCATGGTGTGGTAGGGAGAAAAAATGACTCAAGCACTATGAAAGGAGATGGTTGGGCGTAAGAAGAGCCGTCTTGCGCCAGATGAATCTTGTACTGGGGCTGAAAAGAACTCTCGCAAACATGATCGGCCAAGCAAATGTTATATACGTGGCCGGGGAGTGGGCAGGGCAGAAGAAGAATGAAGGAGAGTCGAGGTCATCCGTCTCCTTTCCCCGCCCCACTGATAAGACGCATAATCTGGGGTAGCTAAATCTGGGGGCGACTAGCCGCTGTTGGTAGAAGCTCTATCAGATAGGAATTCAGGCGGAGGCTTTGGTGGCAACCCGGTCTCGATAGGCCCGGAAGCGGTCCGGGTGCCGGCCCACCTCGTTATCACCGACTTGCCCTCCACAGATAGGACTTGGTGATAAGTTGAGACCCGAGAGCCAATTGCCTCGTGTAGTTTGGATTCTTATCAAAGGACGATACTTTACGACTGGTAGGGCAAAGATGGCTCAGAAAGTCAATTGTTACGTCTTGCCGACGACAAGGGATGTGCCAAACAACCGGCTGCCTATCATCCACTACGAGGGCGTCTTGCCACGACCTTTGACAGAAGAAAGCACTACTGAGTTCTTGACATCGAACAAGTGGGAGAAAAGAGTGAGCCGTATCTTTGTCAAAGCTAATATCACATGCAGTTCTAAACATCTGTGTTAGGGGACCTGGGGGCACATCTCCATCCCTCATTTTCACCCGAATAGTCACGAGTGTTATGGTTGGTGCCACAAAAGAACCCACCCTAGTCTAGTCTAGAACCTGTTTGGCTGACACGCGGCACTTGTCTAGGAATATTTCAAGGCAACTCGACCTTGATGCTTGGCAAGATTGAAGATGGCAGTGGCACATCAGTGAACGTCAAGGCCGGGGATGTTATCGTGCTGCCCGCCGGAACTTCACATTTCTCGACCAAGAGCTCCAAAGATTACCGATACATTGGTGTCTATCCAGAGGTAAGCTCCACTACCGTGCTGGCTGAATGTAACCGGGATTCTGACAGGTGACCAGGGGTGTCCGCGTTGGCGGAACGAGGTCGGCGGCCGGCCCGCCACGGAATTCTCGAGGGTTGTGCGCAATGTGGGATTTCCGGAGGCGGATCCCGTGTACGGCGAGGACGGGCCGCTGATGAAATTGTGGCATCAGCATGCTTTGGCTAAGCTTTAGACACAACTACCCAGAACAAATGAGAATATTTGATATCAAACATCTATCTTGTATTCGGTGCCCATCGTAGAACCATGTATGTGCATGAGTGGTTTACATTTCATTCCAGTGATAGCCCAAAACAGGCGTGATGAATTCACCTCATGCATGCTAATAGCGGTTGTTGGGTATAATGCAATTTTATGCTATGCAACCTATCATGAAACTTCCAAAATGACTAACTTATACAAACACAATCTAACTATGCTCCTCATGCACCGATAGTAACGCCGTTCGGAAGCTCCAGACCAATGGGCAGTCCACGCAGGAACTTGCCCTGGTACTCCTGACCCCTGGCCCTTGCGAGCTGCTCATCAATATCCTTGTACATGTCATACGCGTTCATCTCCTCGATCGTCAGCTTCTTCTTCTCGTCCTCGACCTTGTAGGTGGCAATGTCCTTGTTTGCCGAGAAGCCGATTCTCTCGTTGATGTTGTAGGCGGCCTTGGCGGCAGCGGCCTGCACCCTGGTGACGCGGGGCAGACGGACGTCGGTGTAGACGGACAGGGACTCGCCAACGTCGCCGTTGAAGTTTTGCTTGTTAAACAGGATACCAAGAGCGGCGGCGTCCTCGATAGCCATGCAGGCACCCTGACTTTGGTGGGGCATCATCTATATATGGGTCAGTGAAGTCCTTGTGATCACGAATCAGGCAATTGGCACTTACAGGATGACCGGCATCACCGAGCAGGCAAGTCGTGTTCTTGTGCATGTAGGGGTAGGGGTCGCTGTGCAATCAGAGTCAGCCTCCTATCATCAAGACCAATGAATAGCGTCAAACTTACTGTACCCACAGACGCCACGGCTGGATCTCAATACCGATGGCCAGGTGGGCCTTGACCTGAGCGTCGAGCTCGGGGTAGGGGGCCAGGAGCTCCTCGACGGGCCTGTCCTCGGTACCCCACTGCTGGGTCGAGTAGTCGCCCATCTCGCGGGGGAAGAAGCAGTAGTACGAAAGCAGCTTGCCGCCGTTGCAAGGAGACAGGACGATCTTGTCCCACTTGCCCTCCTGGCCGCCCCAGTACTCGAGCGCGGCGTCCTTTGAGTAGTCGACGAGGCCCAGTCTGACGGCGTCCTCGGTGTTGACGTTGGCGTGCAGGCAGCTCGAGTCGGCGGGCCGCTTGGCGGGGTGGATGCCCAGGACGCCGCGGACGGCGGAGCCAATACCATCGGAGCCGATGATCAGGTCGTGGTGCGCCGTGACGCCGTTGGAGAACTTGATGGTGCCCTTCTCCAGGTCGATGCTGTCACACTGTCGATACAGTCAGTCTCTGAACTTGCCAACCTCCTCTCCCTTTCGCTTGTCATAATCATCCATACCTTGTGGTTGACGAGCAGCTTGGCCGGCTCGCCCTCGCCCTCCTGCTGCAGGGCGCAGTCCTTGAGCATGGCGTGCATGTACTGCCTGTGGAACATGTTGTAGACGTAGCCCCACTTCTCCTCGTAGTCGTCGAGGTCGTAGACGCTGACGGGCTCGCCCGTCTTCCAGTCGCGGTTGATGAGCTTCTTGAGCACGACTGGGTCGCCCTTCTCGACGTCGACCCCCCACTCGTGCAGCCAGCGCGTGCCGTTGGCGGCGCACGAGACCGACGCGCCGACCTCGCCGGCGAAATCGGCGCGCTCGTAGATGGTGACGATGTGGCCGGAGCGCCGGAGGGCGATGGCCACCGACATGCCGCCGATGCCGCCGCCGATGACGCCGACGTTGAGCTGGCGCCAGCCAGAGGTTGATAATGAGCCCATGTTGATGTGTGTGTGGATGTGTGTGTAAGGGTAGACGGTGTGTGTGTGTCTTGGGATGTGTAAAGACAGATAAAGGAACAACACAATGAGATCTCGTGAGCTTGCTTGGATCCAATGCAGAGGGAAGCTTTACTAAGATCCTCGGGGTTTTGTACTTATGATGTCCAGCTGACCCTGTCCCAGCTCGTGTGCGACGGATCACCACCACCACCCACTATTCCGGCAGACCTACCTAGCTAGACGTGCTTCTAGCCGCTAAGACTTGCTTGCCACCATTCCTAGAATCTTAATCGCCGTCTTCCCCTGTCCGCCAGCATCGGTTGACGCCGGTTGTCAGCTTCCAGTGGGTAGCATGGTCTGGGTGCTAATCCGTGGTGGTGTGGTTGGGGTCCGGCCGGGGCTCCGCCGGGTGCGTTAGCCGCTATCTCTGAGGGTCGGTTCGGGATTGGACCACCGTCGGATATGGACCCTGATAAGCTGGCATCCACGAATCTTGGGCCAATCGAGATCCCTAAGCCCCTAATAGCTAGGTGCTATGCACCTGTAGTTGCCTGCTAGCCAGCAACCATGCGCCGTACGAGTGCTAATCCGACAGCGCCCAATCAAGTGTCGGACAAGTGCGAGAGCATCGTCAACTTCCTTATCAGCGGAAAGCGGGCCTTGTGGCATCGCTGGGTCATTGGCGGACACGGAACTTGACATTGACACTGGCAATCGAGTCTCGGAAGTTAATCAAGTTCCGCGTCTCAGCTTCCGTGAATTTGTGTGTCCTTTGTGCCGGCGTGTCGGTTGCCACGTGAAGATGCACTGCTTGAAACGTTGAAGCCAAAGGCGATGTCACAACCAGGGATCGGAGATAAGGAAATTGCCTGTTCAGAACAGTGACGCTTGGCCGCCAACAGTCGCATCCGCAACACCAAGAGCTCACCAAATGTAGGAGTGTCGTTACAAAAGCTGTCACTATCGTGGTCATGTGAAGGCAAGCACCTGTGTGATTCGTCACGTGAGATGCAAGAGACGGGAACATCCTAGCAGGTTCGGGTGTGACAGGCAAGCATCAGCTCGTGATGGAGGGGAAGATCCCCGACTCACATCAGATTCACTCAAATTGCTGCACATTCGAGAAACGGAACTCCCACGAAAATAATATGGATAGAAATCGTGAACAAAAGGAGAACGCTATCAGTTATCAAACAAGAAATCCCGACACCATATGTTCATAGACCAAGTGATATACATTTAACCGTCCAGCTGCGATACGCCCAGATCCAATGTCCTTTGGTCCAGGAAAGGGAAGCTGTCCCATTGAGACAAATCCAGAGCATCCCAGTCCACCGAGAAGTCTACGCTTACATCGGGCATGGCCGACGCAGTGTAATCAGTCTGGTCAGATAACATGCTGGGCACCGGCGCCACCGATATCGAGTCGTTCGGACTCGTTGATGTACCAGCTTGCGGCACGGGGTCGTTGTTGAGTGTCAGGATCTTGCCAACGTACTTATTCCGGCCTCTCGTCGTCTGTCTCTGGCGTTGGCGATCGATGGCCGTGGAGAGCAGACTCAGGATCTCCAGGTAGTGCCCAGCCTGTGGGCTCTGAGCGGACAGGAAGCCGAGCACATCCTTGGCGCCGTCGAATGCGCCTTCTACCTCGTAATCCCTGTTCTTTTCCGCGAATAAAGCAAAGCCGAGAATCAACCCAGCTGCAAATATCAATGCTCTGTTGGTGACACAAGATTAGCACGGTTATCTCACAGAACTGGCAGGTAGGTATCTTACTTGATGTAGCACATGTTGCCCAGCATCAATCGCTCCGCGTGAGCATCGATGCAAGTCTGCGCCAAGAACACGGCAGCATCGATACACGCCGATGACAGCTGTGACGACGACGGGTCGTCCAGGCCGGGCTGCAGGATCAGGTTCGACACCAGGATCGGCCGCGTGACCAACGTGACGGCGTAGTAATACAGGCATGAGACGTGCATCCGGGCGATGGACTCGACCTGCCCCAGCGCGTCGCCGGCTCCGGAGCTGTTCTGCTTAGGGAGCAACGACGCCGGCAGCGACTGGCTCCACTTGTTCACCTTGTCGAGCAGCTGCTCGGCCCTGCGCTTCGACTCGTCCTTCTTGACGTAGATCTCCTCGATGATCTGGTTGATGATGATGAGAATCTTGAGCGATGCCGTGAGGCTATCCGGGTTCCCGATTGTGGGTTGCCCGGGCTCCTCCAGCCAGCGCTTCTCCAGGCTGGAGCTTAGGCTGCCTGTCGCGGGTGGACGGCCGAGGATGGAGCTGACAACGATGTCGCAGATCCGTAGACTCATCCACACTCGCCGTCTATGAGACGTCAGTAGTCAATTCAATCTCAACCGTGTCTGTGGGAACATACCTCATCTGGTGCTCAGGTGTTGCCACGCCCGAGTAGCAGGTGTCGCTGTGAAGACCCAGAGCGATGGCCGTCCGCGCGGCGATGCCCAGGTATATCGACGCCGTGTTTCGGCGGCAGTGCCCCAGCATGTAGAAGTGCATGAGGAGGAATATCCGGACCGTGTCCATGTCGTGGTCCTCGAGCATCCCGGAGAAGGCTTGCACCTGCGCCCTGCGAAAGAACTGCTGCCCTATCCGCCGTGAGCACCCAATGGACTTGCACTGTGCGCCAATCGCGATGACAAGGTCATGAAGCGGGCTTGGGGTTGACGACGCATCCTGAGTTGGGGACAGGAGCTCTTGCGTTTCTGACTCTGAGAAGATGTCGATGACGCCAGCCGTCGCTAGAAAATAAGTGTTGACATAAGACAGTCTGTCTTCGGCCGAGATGTTCATCGTCGCAGGGTCCATGGAGCTGGTCTCAGTCTCCAAGGGCTGCGACTCGAGCATGCTCTCGCTCTTGTCATTGTGAGAGAACTGCGACGGGCCAATCTTTGCAGAGACAGCATCCCGAAGGAAGGAGAGGAAGGACAATGAGGCTGCTTCTCCGATGAACACTGCAAGCAATAGTCAGTGACGGAGACACAAGGGCAGACAGGGCAAGCGGCGACCACATGGGACCAAGGTCATGATCCGTGATGTATGGTATCACCAAGATGGGGTCAGGTCATACCTCGATCGCCGCGGCGGTTGAGCAACATTCTGGAATGCGGCTCGCCTAGAGACGGCAGTGACGACGACAGTGAAGCAGTTCGGTGCAGAGGCGCGACAGAGGCAGCGGAAGCGACAGAGGCGTCATTGTGAGAGCTGGTGGGCGACAGGAGACGAAAGGCATCCGCTGGATCCAGACTGGAGCCTTGGGCAGCGTGACGCAGGAAGCCTGGGTCAGACAGCAGACCGCTAGCATCGACCTCGCTCGCGCGCCTCACGGCGGCGGCGGCGGCGGCGTCCTGCTGCTGAAGCTCGCTGCCATCATCCGTCGTGGCTGTCGTCGAGCGGGTCTGCGACGTCGCGGAGCGGGAGCCCAAGCCGCGATGGCCCCTGGGCTTGTGCGTCAAAAAGCACGATGCGCCGATGCCGCGGCGCTCGCAGGCGGTGCACGGCACGGTCGCGCTGCACCGCTTCTTGGAGGCACGGCAGAAGTTGCAGGCCTCTGCCGCCCTTCGGCGGTTCGCCGGGTGAACCTTTGGGCGTGGCATTTGGGATTATGTCGGGTTACACACAGAATTGCCGTGGGACGGAACACACGACAACGTTCATTGAGACATGGACACTTTTTCCCCCCGTGGTCCGCGTTCAGGGTTCATAACCGATGGGGATGGGGACCACTGGACCCTTTAAAAGGGACGTCGGCAAAGGAACAAAGAGCGCTAGACTGCGCGAATTTGGAGAAGGGAATACAGAGATAAGAGAGCACTGAGAGGAGTTTAGGGCTCGAAGCTAATATTGTGGATTCCTTGATAACGGCGGAGTGTGCGGAGGCGATTCATGAGCATCTCTCGGGGGATATCACCATAGTTACCAAACCTCTAGGCCACCATCTCACGGTGTGTCGAGATATGCTAGAAGCCGTGGAGCACCCTACATCCGCCCCGGGCCAACCGATATTTATCAATTGCGGAAGAGGAGATGCGGGGTCTGGACAGTTTGCCTCCAAAGGACGACATCCGCCCCTTGGGATCCCCCGCAAACTCTCCAGGGGTTTCTCCACTAAACTAACTTAGTTCAGAATCATGAGAGTTTCGCTTACTCTACCAGAATTACCCTGGTAGCTGCTGGGCTAGGAAATGGAGGGGCAGTGAGGAGGAGATGCCGAGACCGAACAAGGAAGCTCATCGGAGCTCGGGGGTCCATGTAAGCGCGGATGTGTCTTGTCGGAGAAGTACCGGCCGTACTTAAAGCTCCCCAACCAGGAAAGAAAGCTGCCTCCTCTGTTTATGTCCCTGGTCGAACTCCTTCCTCTTAGATCTCTCTTATCTCTTGGGTCCTTGTTTTCTCTATTCCTTCTTATCACAAATCCTCATCTCAAATCTCACGTTCACAATGCTCGGAAAGGTAGCTCTCGAGGAGGCCTTTGCGCTCCCGCGCTTCAAGGAGCGCACCAGGTGGTGGGCCGGCATGTTCGCCGTCGACGCCGACAAGCACGCCAACGAGATCAACGACATCACCAAGACCCGTATTGAGTACATGGACAAGCACGGCGTCGGCTACACCATCCTCTCATACACGGCACCCGGTGTGCAAGATGTCTGGGACCCCAAGGAGGCCCAGGCCCTGGCGGTCGAGGTCAACGACTACATTGCCGAGACGATAAAGCCCTACCCTGAGCGCTTCGGCGCTTTCGCGTAAGTGACATCCTGTTATCTTCATGTGTAGCACTCAATGGCTAATAAATCACAGCACTCTGTCTATGCACGACCCCAACGAGGCCGCCGCCGAGCTGAAGCGCTGCGTCACCAAGTACGGCTTCAAGGGCGCGCTGGTCAACGACACCCAGCGCTCGGGCGCCGACGGCGACGACATGGTCTTCTACGACGGCCCCGAGTGGGACGTCTTCTGGGCGACCGTCGTCGAGCTCGACGTCGCCTTCTACCTGCACCCGCGCAACCCCACGGGCACCATCCACGAGAAGCTCTGGGCCAAGCGCTCGTGGCTCATCGGCCCGCCCCTGAGCTTCGCGCAGGGCGTCAGCCTGCACCTGCTCGGCATGGTGACCAACGGCGTCTTCGACCGCCACCCCAAGCTGCAGGTCGTCATCGGCCACCTGGGCGAGCACATCCCCTTTGACCTGTGGCGCATCAACCACTGGTTCGAGGACGTCAAGAAGCCCCTCGGCCTGTCGTGCAAGAAGACGATCCGCGAGTACTTTGCGCAGAACATCTGGATCACGACGAGCGGCCACTTCTCGACGCCCACGCTCGAGTACTGCATCACCGAGATCGGCGCCGACCGCATCCTCTTCTCCATCGACTACCCCTTTGAGTCCTTTGGCGACGCCTGCGACTGGTACGACGGCGTGACGCTCAAGAACAAGGACGACGTGGCCAAGATTGGCAAGGGCAACGCCAAGAAGCTGTTCAAGCTCGGCGCGTTCAAGGACTCGGAGTAAAGGCTAGCTGTTGGTTGTAAATGAAATGAATAGATAGCATTGTGTCTTGATCGAATGAATTGATGCATTTTCAAACATCAGACCTCCTCTGTGCCCCGCGTACCCGTCTTACATGGATCTTGACCCTGGAAACACGATGACATCGTCGCTAAGACCGCATCAACAAATCACAAAGCAGTTCACTGCATCCCTTCTCGGTCTCCTCCCCGTCTTCTCATCGCCATCGCTCATGACAGCCACCATCCAGTTCACCACCCCCAAGCTACCCCTCCAATGACCGCAAATGACGCGCTCCGGTGTCGCATCCGCCCAGGCGTGCCGCGCGGTGCGGAGGAGGTTCCCTGGCTCGGTGGAGCCCTTGTCAGTATCCGCCACTACAGGGATCCCCCCAGTACCCATGAATAGAGGGGCTTGAGGGGGACCTATAGCGGGGCTTCTCCATGTCGCACAGCATTTCAGAGGCGTCGAATAGCACAAGACTCGTCATTCCGAATTAGTAATTCTTGATCGCGATAAGTCCGCGAATTCCACGACAATCGATTATCTGGAAATTTTCTAAACAGAGAGATTACAGCAAGCAGTGCATAGTCTCAATCAATTGCAAACGACTAGACAGCTGAAGGAAACACCAAATCCACGATCATGTCGTCCAGCTACACCTCGAGCTACCCCGCTGACGTCAAGGTGCGCCCCGACGTTGAGGCCTTCGTCTCCGACTTCTTTAGGCTATCAGACACGCCCGGCGAGCACGACAAGTACGTCGACCAGTTCACCAAAGATGCGACGTTCATTCTCGCCTCGAAAGTGAGCAAGGGCTCCGATGGTACGTTCTATCAGGAAGATTTGACGCAGGTGAACTTTAGATCGCTAACGTGCTTCGCCCTGTTCGTGTAGAGATCCGCGTCACGAGAGAAGGCATGTGGTCCGCAGTAGCCTCCCGCAAACACACCGTACACAAGGTCTTCCCATTCGGAAACAATGCCACCGAGATTATGATGTATGGCACAGTCGATCTGGGCCTGAAGGCAGGAGGCAACATCCTGTCAGAGTGGGCAGCGCATGCCCAGCTAGACTTCAGCGGCGATAAGGGACGGTTGTCTTTCTATCAAGTCTATTTGGTAAGTCTTCCATTCATCACCCATGATCGTTTGGCTAGGAGCTGACATGTGTCTAGGACACTGGGGCCAAGAACCCGTACAAGAAGTGATCCAAAGAGGCGCCCAGTAACACGCACAGCGGCCGTCATAGAGCATAGCTCAGGAGTATTTGATAGAGCATATACAATCCCAGCAGTAGTATTTCCCCTTGTCGCAAGCCTCATTTCGACCTTTCTATGACAGGCTGGACAGCAACTTGAGTATGTGTGACCCTACTTCGTCCGCAGCTTCGATGCAGTGCCAGTGACCAACACCGTCGAACACTTCCAATGTCTTCGACTTGTCATCCGTGCCCCATCTGATGGAATGATTAGTTTGGAGTTCTGACCGAAGGACACTCTCGTATGGAAACACTTACTCGCTCAGAATAACGCGAGAGTCCACTACAGGACTGGTCTTGTCCTCCGCACCAGCCACGATGAGAACGGGGCTCTTGGCCTTGGTGTACTCCGGTCGCTTTGCTTGGGCAATAGCCTGGCACACTCCAGCATAGCCCTCCACCTTCTGAGATAGGATCAGGGCGCGGATGAAAGCCTTGTGCGTCTGTGTCGCCCGAGAACCCGTGGCGGCGATTGGGATGGTATCAGCCATCGACTCCATGCCAGCTAAAGGCCAAAAGTGTGAGCATTTCCCTTCACCGTATACTCCCAGGCTATGACGCTCTTACCTTCTCGCACCTTGGCTATCCTAGCAGTGAAGATATCCCCAAGGGCTGGCTTGGGCAGAACTGGCCCAATGAGAACAGCGCCTTTCAAGCTGTGTTTCGCGGCCAGATTGGAGACAACGATACCGCCCATGGAATGCCCTCCAATGACTACTTGCTCGGGGGTGAGCTGGAGATGTCGGAGGAGCGCCTCGACATCATCGCCGATCGACTCGAAAGTAGGGCCAGCGCTTCCCGGCGCAAGCTCTGACATACCGCTACCTGCAAGATTATCAGTCTCTAGAGCCACCGAGTAACCATCCTTTAGCCAATCAGCCTCACCATGAACATCCAGAGCTACGCTGGAATAGCCTGCACTCGCAACTTGGTTCATGACAGAGCCATAAAAGGCATGTGACGATCCAAGACCATGGATCAACACCAGTGTCGGTGCCGCCGCCTTCTGGGCTGCTCCCGCATCTACACGGTGGTAGTAGAGCTTCTTGTCTCCTGACTGAAAGAAAGGCATCTTGTCGATATCACACAATGCAGAATAGCTGGCACCTCGAAGACCAGACGCGGACCTCACAGAACCAAGACACGACTACGTTTGACTCTCACATGCGCCATTAGTGCAATCGGACCTGCCACCCAACTTTAGTACGGGCCGTCTCCAAGCAATTGCATCTAGGTAGACGCTAAACTGGAGACGGCCAACATTTCCAATCGCCTCGAACCTTTTGGGGAAGCTTACTAGCAGCGAGCGCGGGACGCCGAAGCTCTCACACCAACGTCGGCTAAAGACTGGGCGGAGTCGGCAATGGGACCGGATCCGCCTCCATCGCTACTCTCCCCACACCCACCATTGTACAGGAAGCTCCACTGGCTAACCAACGATATCGGGTACCTTTGGAGAGCTAAGCTCGGGTGAGCAATTATTAATTTTTGGAGACTTTGTAGATAGCTGGATTGCTCCGGACTTTCATGATGGAGCATCGCATCATCACCGCAGTCGTACGATACGGCCTCTTCCCCGTCACTGAACGATAACATCTTCCTTTCTCAGGACGGCAAGCGAGACAAGAGTCTTGTGAAGATGGAGAACGGTACCAACGGGACCAACGGCGCCAACGGCACGAAGAAGGGCTACTCGTCGACCGCCGAGGCCAGGCGCATCTTCGACGTCGTGTGCGGCCTCTTTGACGAGACGAGTCTCCCGGCCAGCGTGCGGGACTTTCAGGATCGGCTGTCCTTCACGGCCACGCGCGATGCGCCCTACTTCCCCATCCCGCTCAAGGAGACCGAGACCACAGCGGCGCTCAAGGCCGTCGAGGGTGCCGTAGCCTGCCTGCTGGCGGACCTCAAGACTGGTGGAGATCAGGCTCGCCATGTCACTGTGAACTTGGAGAAGACGACGGCCTTCCTGTGCCAGGCTTACATGGCCAAGGTCGCCGGACTCGGGAAGCTAGACCCGAGCGTGAAGAAGATGCTCAAAGGTAGACACTGATATGTTTTCCGAGGAAAAGAAATGGCCTTCAGGGCAGCATCTAACACACAGGCAGATACGGACTTGCTTCAGGCCCAGTCCAACCCATACCGCCGCATGTCTGCAAACCTCTACGCGACCAAGACGCCTGGCGAGTACTACCACATCCACGGCAGTCTCGAGGCCTCGACTACGCTCGAGATGATCGGCCTCAAGTCGCACAGGCCGGAGCTCCAGACACACGAGGATATTGTAGGCGCCATCGAGCCTGCTGTGCAAAGGTTTACCACGGAGGAGCTCGAGAAGATGAATGCCGAGAAGCGACAAGCCGGTGTCCCTGCTCTGAAGCATGAAGACTTCGTCCAGACATCGCACGTAAGTGGAGAACGAGGACTTGAAGTTTCCCCAGCACGGGGACTAACATCTTGACCTGTAGGGAAAGACAAACCTGAAGCTCCCTCCGTGGTCCGTCGAGAACCTCGAGGACCGCACGCCAAAATGCCCGCTCCCCTCGGCCTCAGCCCAGGCACCCGTCAAGGTCCTCGAGGGCATCAAGGTGCTGGAGCTGTGCCGCATCATCGCCGGCCCCACCATCACCCGCATCCTCGGCGAATACGGCGCCGACGTGCTCAAGATCACGAGCCCGAACCTCAGCGACGTCCCCTTCTTCCAGGTCGACGGCAACATGGGCAAGCACGCGGCCGACCTCGACCTCAAGACGCCTGAGGGCCGCGAGGTGTTCGACAAGCTCCTCGCCGAGGCAGATGTCCTTGTCGACGGGTACCGCCCCGGAGCTCTGGAGAAGCTCGGCTACGGGCCCAAGGCGCTGGCCAAGCTTGCGGAGCAGCGTGGTAAGGGCTTTGTGTATGTCAATGAGAACTGCTTCGGTTACGAGGGAGAGTGGGCCAACCGGCCTGGTTGGCAGCAGATTGCGGACTGTGTAAGTCATTGCATGCCAGTGGACATTCATGTGACATGACAATCTGACATATTGCATAGGTCAGTGGTGTCGCCTGGGAGCAAGGACGGTTCATGGGTCTCGATGAGCCCGTCGTTCCCCCCTTCCCCATCTCCGACTACGGCACGGGCTGCATCGGCGCGATCACCGCCCTGGTCGGCCTCTATCACCGCGCCGTAAAGGGAGGCTCATGGCACGGCAAGGCGTCGCTGCTGCAGTACGACCTGCTCCTGTTCAAGGTCGGCCTGCTGCCAAAGGAGGTCCAGGAGAAGCTCCTCGAGGATGCCGGCCCCGACTTCCGCGCGCTCCGGCACGCACACAGCGTCGATCATATCTCGGGCACGGCGCTGCGCAAGATGAGGGAGCTCTACCCGCACCTGTACGACGAGGCGACCATGCTCGACCACTGGTACTCGGCGCCTTACGGGGCTGAGGTCAAGGCAGTCCTGCCGGTCGTCGAGGCCGAGAACGTCAAGACGTGTTTCAGCAGGGCCAGCCGGCCGAACGGCTCGGACGCGCCCACGTGGGACTTAAGCGGTGAGAAGGACCGCAGGATAAGCGCCTGAGTGACGCAACTTGGTTAAATGTGAGGCGGGATTTTTCAATCATCTACATACAGCAGGCGATCCATTAATGTAAACCATGTTGGATATTTCAGGGTCTCTTCTGTTTTTCAGGCCTCAATGCTTTGTCTCACGGCACACAAGGTGGCATCGAGTCGTTCGATGCCAGGGATCGTCGGTCCAATCAAATTGAAGGCTTTAACGTCTTGTCATCCATGATGCATGAAACTCCGTCTCAACAGTGTTACCTGCTCAACTATGGATATTCATGATTCGACACCGAGGCGCAGGCTTACACTGAGCTGTTCACACTTTTTACAATATCGAAGCCAAGAACACTCTAGAATTCCTATCTAGGCAACTAAGTGATAGCTCTGAAGTAGCTAAGCCTGTTCTTGCGTCCCTCGCATCTCGTGATCTTCACTAGAAAGAACTTCCTTTATCGGACCCAGCGTCTCTCAGCGCACACCATGGACCCGCCCAGAACATGTCTAGGTGTCGGGTAGAGCAGTGCCATGTCCGTATCCGACACGAGAGTGGGGCCGGATCTCATATCCGCCAACTCCCCCCGACGCTAGACGGCCTCTGCCGATCGCCTCGCCCCTCCGCGTTCCAGCTTCCTACGGAGCTTACCTGCGGGGAAGCACCCAAAGTAACTTGCAACTTCTCCTTCCAGGAAAGGTGCGCTGCCCGACACGTTCCCCGAAATCCTGAAGGGCGTGCGGAGATACAGCTCTAGCGTACCGCCACAGGCTAGCCGCGCTATGTGGTCTGCTGAGCCCATTGTCCCCCTCCCCCCTCCCGGTGTCGAATGATACTCTCGTCTAGGCAAATCTACGTTACTAAGGATTGCGACCCTTGGAGCTCTGGGGGCGGGGTTTTTGACCAGTAGCAAAGTGGTCTTTTATAATCCAGTCTAGCTGGGGACCTGATACATATATCTTCCGTGGCGGAAGGCCGTACCCCCGAAGCTATATCTACTAGTCCCACACGTCAAAAAGTTCAGACTGCAATCATTCATCATTGAAACATTGTAGCATTTCACAACCTACTCCGATACTCCTTTCACACCCGTACACACACGCACGCACACACCTCTTTGAAAACATGGCGACCAACGGCGCGACCAACGGTCACAAGGAGGAGGGCCTCGGCCAGGAGTTCACCAAGTCGGTGATCGACTCGTTCGGCCCCAAGACCGACCCCAGACTGCGCGAGATCATGAGCTCCTTCATCCAGCACATCCACGACTTCATCCGCGAGACGCAGCTCACGACCGACGAGTGGATGACGGCCGTCAAGATGATCAACTGGAGCGGACAGATGAGCAACGACAAGAGGAATGAGGGCCAGCTCATGTGCGACATCATCGGTATTGAGAGGTAAGTTCTCGCTCGCGCATGAGTCTCGGGTATCTCATTTTCACTGGATGGCTGACGTGAGCGACAATGTAGTCTTGTGGACGACATCACCCACCGCAAGCTCGCCAAGGAGGGCCACACCGGAACCAACTCTGCCATCCTGGGCCCCTTCTGGCGCGAGGACACGCCGTGGAGGGAGAACGGCACGACCATCACCTTCGACACGCCCAAGGACGCCCAGGTCGCGTATCTGTACGGTCAGGTCACGGACTCGGCCACTGGCAAGCCCATCCCCAACGCGTCGGTCGACCTCTGGCAGGCGTCCACCAACGGTAAGGCCCTGTGCGCGTGAATTGAGAGGGAAGTGGGTGCTGACGATTGTATCCAGGTCTGTATGAGCAGCAGGATGAGAACCAGGTTGACTGCAACTTGAGGGGCAAGTTCCGCACCGACGCCGAGGGTCGCTACGCGTGCTACTGCCTCCGACCTACCCCCTACCCCGTAAGCAGTCCCACAGTGCTCCTATGAATGTGATTGATTAACTTACCATGACCTAGATCCCCAAGGACGGTCCCAGCGGCAAGATCCTCGACTTCCTTGACAGGCACCCCTTCCGCCCCGCCCACATTCACTTCATGGTGAGTTAAAGAGGCTATACCTGACAAGGCAGTTGTGAGTGAATACTGACAGGCGCCATATAGGTCATTGCCCAGGGCTACAACACGCTCGTCACCCAGATCTTCGACTCCGGCTCGGAGTACGTCGACAACGACAGCGTCTTCGCCGTCAAGGACGGCCTCACCGTTGAGTTTGTGCCGCGCAAGGGTGACTCCCAGGCCGACTGGCAGCTGGAGTACAACATGAGCATTAGCAAGGCTTGAGCATTTGGGGTCGTGTAACAAGTAAAAACCGAGCGACTTTCTTTTTCTTTCGTCTTTTCCAGTCTTTTAAATGACAATATGAAACGAGCATGATCATCCATCATTACCAAGACAAGTCCCGAGCTTTCGGGTTCTCGCCTGATGCAGCGGGAATCGGTCGTAACTCCTACTGGTCTGCAAACAAACTAAAACTTGTTCGACCCTTCACTGGACTCTGTGCACTATTCTCGTGTCTCAATTTGAGCCACAATGGGTCGAGCTGCTGGGTTGGGGAGGATCAGATCTTGGTGAATCCTTCAAGCGGAGGGCCTCTTAGCGCTTCTTCTAGCCACGGCCCGCTTACCGGAAGCTCGGCGATTGCACGTCTGGACATGACAAGTCGTGCATCAATAGCCTATAAGCGGGGTCGCCCCGGAAGAGGTGGAGAGTGAACACGTCAGGTCAAAAACAGTGATAACTCTCGATCCCATTCATCTCCAAGCATGGATAGATTCTCTTTCCAAGACTGTTAAGGTCAAGTCCAGTTGAAATCCCCCTCGAGAGTCAGACCGGTGATTCGCATCTTATCCCTTCCTCCGCAATGGCCTCTCCATTATTCAAAGCCGGTCTTCCCGGATACGCATCCAAGACGCTGACATACAAGTCGACGCAACATGGCGACATCGTTCTAGATGTTGCCTACCCAGAGAACCTAGGTTCCGCGCCCCGCACCATCCTCCTGCACTATCACGGAGGCTTCCTCGTCGTCGGCGACCGCAACGCCTTCATGCCCTACTGGCTCGTGAGGGCGGCCGCAAAGCGGGGCTGGATCTTCGTCACGCCAGACTACCGCCTGATGCCTGAATCGACGGCTCAGAGCTCCGTCGAGGACGCCATCGACGCGTACCAATGGGTCCTCTCGGGCCTGCCGCAGCAGCTTGGCTTCGCGCTCGGCCCTGTCATGTTAGCAGGGTCGAGCGCCGGGGCTTACCTCGCACTTGCGACAACCGCCAGCGTGCAGAAGAAGCCGTCTGCCCTGCTGCTAATTTACGGCATGCTGGACGCGACAGCCCCTCGGTACCTTACTCCCGGAACCAACACCTTTGGCCTGCCGCCCATCGAGACGGCGGACATCCTGAAGCAGTATCCAATGGCTACCGAGGGAGACAAGACACCCGTCTCCGGCAGGCTCATGCCGGCTGACCCGATGTCAGAGCCGCACCTCGGCCTCGTGTCGGCGCTTCACGTCGACGCGCTGTTTCTAGACTACATGACGGGTATCAGGGGACTTGGTCGCGCCGTGGCGAAGGACGGCATCGATGCTATCCCGAGCGAGCATCGCAACTTATTCCCGGTTGCATTCGACAAGCTGTCTGGCATCCCTCCGTCCTTTTTACTCCACGGCAAGAATGACTCTGCTGTGCCTGTAGACCAGACCCTGCGTGCGGCAGAGAAGCTCAAGGCGGCTGGTGTTCAGGTCGAGATGCACACTCCTGATGACGCGCAGCACGGGTTCGATGCAGGAATTGGTGATGTCGATGTCGAGTCCGCCGAAGGCGAAAAGGTCACTGCGTACAAAACTCTAAGGAAGGCTATTCACTTCCTGGAAGCAAATGCAGCCTGAGATTGTCTGTCGACTGCTTTTTTGCGATGAACGATGCCTCAGCTAAGTTGTAGAAACCAGGAATCAGGAGCAATCTCAAGAATTCAAAAGTCCTGGTGGACCATGTCACTGGTTTGCTGCACGCTGATATTCTCTCTCAATATCTGCAGCCCCGGTGCTCGGAAACACCTTACAGTGTCCGAAGCAGTGAATAGATACGTCAACAACACCAACATCATCAAGACTGTGAGATTGCTTAATTCTTATTATCATCTTCCAATGCCTAGCTTTCGGCGTGTTGATGGTCTTGAAAGGCTGTCATTGGCCAGAATGAGTGGGTTTTGCCTCCACAGTATGCCCGAATCAGGGATGGAAATCGGCCTCGGAGCAAAAGAGAAACGCCGAACCCGATGTGCATTTGCATGATTCAACGGCTTTCACTGCTGTTTGTCCCATCACCGTGTTTCTCAATATCTAGAGCTTTCGGTGCTACGGTCTAACCGAATCTTTTTCCCATGCATTTGCTTGTCCCTTTTGACAAATCTCTCGTCTGACAGGTACTCCAATGCAGCAGCGCTGGCTGAAGCGCTTTGCCAAGACACCCTCTGACCTCCCGACCTCCTGCTCACTCGGCCGAGTAATACGGCGGCCGCTACGATGTCACCTTCAGACCCATCGCCGCCGAATGGGTCAAGTAGTGAAGGATCAGGATCGCACACTGAACACTCGAAGTTCCGGCCTAGGGCGTGTGCCAGATGCAGCGCCTCAAAGCTCAAGTGCAACTGGCCAGGCGATCCTGGCTCGAGGCCGTGCGAAAGGTATGCCACTCTTCCCAGTCTCGGAGGCCATTCTCAAGCACGTGAAATCGGAGACACAGCTAATCCCGTCTCCTCAAACAGGTGCGCCCGGGCGCGGACCAAGTGCATTCTGCCGGAAGTCAAGCCCCGCGGTCCGAGACGTGGACAAGCTACGTAAGTCTCTTTTACTTCCCAGCCCCGTCGCACTCGCTGTGACGGGAGTCGTTAGCGGGTGACCTTGTTCCCCTTTCACCTGCAGGCCGATCTGCAGGCTGATTTCAGTCATGCCAATCTTACACAAGTTCCCACTACGCGCTCTGTTAGCTTCGTCAAGAATGTTGTTTCGATGGCTGACAAACATAAATCAGCAACCGCGTGGGCCAGCTGGAGCAGAAGCTCGACGGCATCATGTCGCTGTTGATGACGGGACAGGCACGACAGTCCCCGTCTTCGACATCACAGTCCACCCCTAGCCACACCATACAGCTACCAATCGTGACACCAGGCCCGAGCCCGAAAGATCCAATCAACCCGTACCCCGTCTTCGACACTCCGCCTCAGCTCGAGCCAGCGAATGCGAGCCCGGGGAACCAAGGACCATCACTGTCGACGTTGCGGATGTCACCATACGAGGTTGTTGAGATCATCCCAGGTTTTAACATCAACCTTCAAGATGCTGACTTGGCGCTCCACTCGTATCGTACTTTCTACTCACCTAGCTTTCCCTTCGTCCCCATCGCCAATCACATCAGCGCCCACGACCTGTACAACAACAAACCCGTGCTCTTCCGTACCATCATGCACGTTGTCCTCCCCCACAGCGCAAAACTGCAGGCTGCCATGAAGCAGTGGTTCCGGGAAGTCATTGCGGACAAGTTGATTGTGAAGAGGACATTCCATTTGGAGTACTTGCAGGCCCTATTGCTCTTCATTTCATGGTAGGCATTTCCGCCCATCTTTCGAATTGGCTTATCACTGACCACTCACTCTAGGGGTGACTTTCACTACTACTTTGGCAACCAGGCCACGGGCCTGATACAGTTAGCCATCGGTCTAGTAGCGGATCTGGGCTTGAACAGGCAGCCAATGGTCGCCAACGGCACCCCGTACTCCCTTCTGAATGAAGCTGTCGAGTCCATCAAGGGACTGCAACCGCGGCCATACCACACGTCTGATGAGATGCGAGCGGTGCTGGGGTGCTTCTACATGACTTCTCTGTAATATCTTTGACCCAGCTAGAAAACTTTGTCTGTTTGCTGACCATTGCCCAAAAGCATATCGACTTTGTTCCGCAGAATGCCCGACTTTACCTTCAGCCCGTATCTCAAATTCTGCGCTGACACCATTCAGAAGACAAACGAGTACACTTCGGATCAGTACTTGGTCGCCCTCACCCAGCTTCAAAGTCTCGTCAGTCACATATCGAGCACATTTCCTAACCACGACTTGATTACAGGTCCTCTGAGGGTGTTTGATCTCCCCACATGCATGACCGTCACGACCATGAGGAAGGAGATCGATGCCGTAGTGCATGGCTTGCCAGCTGAAATCCAGCAGAATTGTGAGTCACCCCGCTTTCGATTCTACTGAAGGGCCAGCCTGCAGTGTGCATGTCTGACAAAAGTCGCAGTCCTCCTGCAGATCTGCTACCATGGCGTTCTGATGCGCCTCTACGAGCCGATCGTTTTCATGCAGTCCTCAACCTCACCGGACCTCGCGAGTTCGCGCCGCACCGAGTGTCTCTGGAAGTGCCTGCAGTCAGTGCTCGACATCTTCAGCGTCTTCGAGACCATGTCGGTCGAGTGCCTCGCCACCGTACCCTTCACCGTCTCGTCGCACCTCGCCTTCGCCGTCGTGACCGCCACGCGCCTCGCCTTCCTCGAGGACGGCGACTGGGACTTAGGTCTCGCGCGCAAGGCCCTCGACCTCCCCGGCCTGGCCAAGCGCATGGAGAACCACTTCGCCGCGGCCGAGCTCTACGAGCACAACCGCGAGGTGCAGGCCGCGGCGAGCGGGCAGCAGGTCCTGCCGCGCAAGCGCAAGTACATCGACGACGAGCGGTCGACCATCGGCACGTACAGCGACAAGATGCGCTGGCTGGGCCACTGGTACAACTACAAGCTCCCCGCGGCGGACAACGGCGGCAGCATCGACATGGTCGACGCCGAGACCATGAGCCAGATCAGGAACTCGGCCGCCGCCGCCGCCGCAGAGGCCGACATGAGCGGGCTGGCCGGGTATCCGCTCGAGTTCGACGGGGCGTTCTGGCAGGCGATCTTAAACTTCGACGGGAACTGGGCCATACCGGGGCAACCCGGACAAGTCTAAGAGTCCGAAGGTCCCATCGGTAAAGAAGGGCAGAAGAAGACACAAGGACCAGGACCCTTTTTATATCATCACATGTAAAGTTCGCCGACCCCTAACCGCAATGGCATAAGCTCCACCCCACTCCGGTGCCCGAAATGACGAGCGCGGCGTCAAAAAGATGTGGGACGGGGCTCGAGTGCGAGGTCATCTCGGACCCGACCCCACACCTCGCTCTCTTCTATGATGAGCTGTTTTTGGTTATTGCCCTGCGCGAAACACAAGTGCAAAAGAAGCAACGCGGGCTCGGTGCTACGGGTTACCCAATCCGGCACCGGAGCGCCGTTATTGGCGGTCCAGCCCATGCCCACGCCGCTTACCTGCACACGCCTCAGCCCTAGTCTTGGCGCCGTTCTCCATGGGGCAGCTTTCACGAGCGAAGCAGACGCGGGACTTGATCCGGAGCTAGGTATAGATAAAAGCCGCCGGCGTGTTCTCCCCCCCTTGTTCCAGCGGTGCGTAGTGAATTTTGGGGGCTCAAACCTTATATAAAAGACTGGGTCTTGGCACTCCCGATCCGTGCCCATTCGTGTTTTGTTCGCAGCATGCCCAGAGCCGGCTCCAGCAGGGACACCAAGTCACAACAGACCACCGCCACCAACAAGGACTCGTCATCGACCTCCTCGAACCCGCAACAGCAACAGCAGACCAACTGGGAGCCATACCTGCGACACACATCCGCCCTCGGCATCCTCAAGCCCAACGTCGTCTTCGACGTCTTCAAGATGGCCGGCGACAACCGCCTGCCGAACCCGCGCGTCGTGCGCACCGCCCACGCCGACGACGGCACCTCCGTCTTCGCCTCCGACGAGCTCGTCACACCCTTCCATCCCTTCGGCCCAGACGGCTCCGGCTTCTCCGTGCTCGACGTCCGCGCCTCCGTGCCGGTCAGCAACACCGACACACAAGCGCCCGCGGGAGGACAACTGCCGCGCTGCCCGCCCGCCGGCGTCAACTTTGTCATCTCGGACATCCCGCCGTCGCACAGCGCGCCGATGCACCGCACGCTGAGCCTCGACTACGCGGCGGTCCTGGCGGGCGAGATCGTGCTGCGCCTGGACGGCGGGGAGGAGAAGACGGTGCGGGCTGGGGAGCTGATTGTGCAGCAGGGGGTCAACCACGAGTGGATCAACCGCGGGGAGGAGACGTGTCGGATATTGTTTGTCATGGTTGGGGCAGAGAAGGTCACGCTGTCAGATGGGAGGACGTTGGAAGAGACGGTGTTTAAAAGGTGACGTTGATGTCAAGTCTGGATCGAGGTCTGTGTAATATTTGCAAAAGAAGTCGTTAATTCCATCTACCACAGTTTATGTTGACAGCTCAAATCTCCGACATTCAAATCATCGTAACCCAAGCACTGACTACATTGTCACTCACTCATCGATGTCTGCCCCTCCCAAAGATACCGACTCTCCATCTGTTCAAGATATTCCCACTCGCCCGTCCATCACGCGGCCGCTCTGCCCCGAGTCTCGTACGGAAGAAGCAAGAACAGGATACCCGCCAGAGCAAAGAGCGAAGCCGAGATCCAAATGGGAATGCTCGTGTCCAAACCGACATACGCACCGATCAGCGTGGCCGACAACCCCGCAAGCCGGTTAAACAACATCACCAGTCCATTACCAGTGCCCCGCACCGGAGCCGGGAACAGCTCGGGTGTGTAGCTGTACAGCAGACCATACACCAGGTTCTGGAAGAAGGCGACTGCGCACGTGAAGCCGAGCACAGCGGCAGGCGTCTTGGCCTGTGTGAAGAGGAACAGAAAGGCTCCCGTGCAGAGGCAGGCGAAGCAGCCCGTGCCTTTGCGACCTAGGCGCCGCATGTTGACAGTGAAGCCACCGAGGATCGAGGCCGGGATGCCACAGAGGAACTGGATCGTCAAATTGCGGTACGTCGTGTTCATATCGCTGGTGCCAGTCTGCACGCCGCGGTTCTGCAGATAGATAGGCAGGAAGTTGTTGTAGAGCGGGAAGCCCATGCCGATGGCGAGCCAGAGGAAGAGCACCATCGAGGTCGAGATGGCCATGCGCGGCGTCGAGAACAGGGCGAGCAACTTGGCTGGGGCAAAGTTCTCGAGGGCGCGGCGCAGAGTCCGCTGGTTGGTCGTTTCGGCGGCAGGGGTGCTTTCCTCCGCGTTGGACCGGAGCAAGCTGTCGTCGATGGCTTGGAAGTGCTCCAGTGTGAGCCAGCTTGTCTTTCCATCGCGGGCTGCGACTTTGTGTATGACATCGACTGCTGCGGCGTCTCGACCACGACCGAGGAGGTACTTGGGAGTTTCGTAGATGCGGAAGAAGAATCGGAGGAGGAAGAGTATCGTGGTCAAGCCGCCCAGAAACCAAAACGTGTATCGCCATCCGAGGTTCGAGTGGAATGTACACTGCTCAACGGGTGAGCCGGTCGGGCAGCTGAAGTTTGCGATGAAAGCCCTGGCATAGGTCAGCTCCTTGGCTTCCATATATCAACATATGAGGGGATGTCTTACCATGCTACCAGAGCTGAGACTACCTGTCCAAGAGACCAAAACGCGGATTGCATGACCAGAACATTCTGGTGAGTCGCGGGGACAAACTCGAGGAAGATGGCGCTGTCGACAGGCTGATTTCCACCAGTGCCGATGCCGATGAAGGCACTGAGGATCGCAATGCCAGCAAAGGTCGGTGCACCGGCCCCGATGAGACCGGACATGGCGGTGATCAGGAGCGTCACGTTGAAGGCAAGCCGGCGCCCGATGAAGTCGGCAGTCATGGGCCAGACCGATGCACCGATAACGAGCCCGGCATATTTGGCGACAGAAAGGAAGGCGATCCGTTGTACGCCAAACTCCAGCTTCACGGGCGGTTGGATGTTGGTGACGGCTTGCATCCACAACTGGCTCAAACTGTTGGTGAAACGAGGCTTGACAGAGAAATGGTGGCGGGTGCACTTACGTTGTCTATAAACCAACCAAAGCCCGTGGTGATGAATATCTTCCACTGGAAAGGCCCCATGCCGATATCGATGAGTGCTTCGTTGAGGATGGAGATCTTGGCCTCGTAGGCAGCATCAGTGCCAGGTGGCACTTGAGTGGTGTCGATGCCATGCGTGTCGGCATGCCCTGCCGCAGCCTTCAGGTCGCCTTCAATGATGCTGCCCTCTCGAGCCGGGGCAGCTTCGACGATCTTATCTTGTGCCATGTTGTAGTCTGAGTTACGTCAAGGATGGGAGGTTCTGAAAGAAAGGCAGGCAAGATTGCGCGGGTCTCCGAGTGTCCTCTCAGACTCCAGGTCGAAGTCATTATTGAAGGAACTGCCATGCTATTTGAATAAGACCCATCAAGCCCTTCCCCAGATACGCTTGTCAGCTTCGATCCTCCATCGCCATGGTCTTATCCCGTGAATGCAACAACGCCAGTGCTATCCCGCATAAGTGACGATCGGCTTACAGGGGTGGGAGGCCTGTTTTCCCCACAAAGAGGAGGGGAAATGGGCACTAACAATCCCGGCTTCAGGTCTGACTGCCAAGAAGCGTGTGGAGCCGTGCTCGCCAGGCAGGTCAAGGCGAAACTAGGTCTTCGACTTCTTATCTCTCTCGACACACCTCGGATGCTGATCCTTGCTCACTAACTGACTAGTCTCTCATTCACCCCTATCGTTCTTGGAATGCAGATAGAGATACCACCCGGCAATTGAATGATGAAACCACACCGAGCCTAATTACGAAGTAGGACGCGCTTTCAAGCGGTGTACCGGTGGGACCGATCTCCAGCTTCGCGGCTGGTGCCCGAGATTCGTCTCCGAGCTGGAATCTATCACATCCCGAATGCCGCTGCTACACCTTCCCGTCGAGCTCCAGCTCCGCATCCTGGGTGACTTGGGCTCGATATTCTTTCGTCAAGACACGCGCCGCCTCACTGTCTCGAGGCAATGGTACGCAATCGCCATTCAGGTCGTGACCCGGGATCTCTGCTTGACCATCGATTCTCTCACCAAGTTGACGGCAAACAAGGCAGCCCTCGCACGGTGCCGATGCCATACACGTACAGTCCGGGTCTTGCTCGCAGACTTCGAAAGCCTGTTAACGAACCCACCAAATAGCACAAGCGCTTTGACTGAACACCTAAACACAACATTGCCGAGGCTAGCCGCGACATTGCAACAATGCCCGGCTTTATGGTCGCTCGATCTCAAAGCCCTACCTTGCGAGGTGATGTACCAAGGATCAAAGGCCAGGCCACGGTACCTGATGCCCATGGCGCTGACAGAGCTCCTATCGAACCCACATTTGACCAGCCTGCAGCTCGACATCGCCGGAGCATAGAACCGGAGACAGTTCGACCCTGCTACACACCTTTGTACTCTGATCAATCGTCTATTGCCATCCTTGTGGCGCCTCCATTGCCGCATGGAGTGCATTTGCGAAGATCTCCTGGATCTATCTCACCACGAGAAGCCCCTCCCTCTGCAGGAAGTCATCATTCATCTCAGCCTTACCGACCTCACCAGCTCATGGACACTACGGCGGTTTCCAAGACGATGTCGACAGGACCGGCCGCATAGCGCCCCTGAGCTCAGGGAGGGCATCGAGAAACAGGCTGCGGAACTTTCGTTGCATCTACGCAATCCCCGCCTGGTCAGGATCGTCTCACACAAATCACCGCACCTGAGGCTGCAAGCTTTTGATGCCGTGCCGGTACGGCGTGTATGGATCGAGAAAGACTCGGCGTGGGATGCTGAGGGCGAGAAGATGTAGGAGGCTGCTGGAAACCACGAGACGCATGCCTCCAACTCGCAACCCTGACCTCTGCCAGGGACAATCTTTCGAATTCAGCTGGCAAACCGTCTCTTTTCGAATTCATCAAGGATACAATCAGCCAGTACTGTATATGATAGCCAAGTAGAACCAAGAGATCAGTAGAACGACTCTGAGTATCACAATGAAGTATCTGTTCTCGTTTTGATCTTCGATGATTGACTGGTTCATTCCAGTCTTCCCATATACCAGCACCAGCTGTTCCTAAGTTGCATCAACTCTGAATCTCAGGACTATGACTACTGAACACTGGTGAATTGCCCGGCGTAGAAATGGAACTCGTGACAAGATGGCAAAGCAGTGACTTACTAATGTGATCCCTTGAAGGCTTTGTTCAAAGCATTCACTGATCGGGTTTGCAAATGACAAGAGTACAATCAATGACATTAGAGTAAGACATAGGTTAACAAAGCCAGTCAAACGATTTGTTACAGTAACCATACAAATCTACTACCTGACTACTCCCACAGTGTTCCTGTTCCTGATCCAAAACAGAGCTTTAAAACCTTTCTCCACCAATATTGAACACATGGCAAACTTCAACTACATTTATATATATCGAGTTCTTGCTCATATGCGGTGGTAAGAAGCTTCCATGATGGCGAGCCAGCAGATGAGAGGCGAATGCTCTGTGTCTCTCATTCACTCGAATCCTGCGTTGTGAAAGGGTCAATGCGCATCTGCGTTGCGAATAAATAAAAGCAGTCCCATCTCTTCTCACTTAGTTGCCACCAAATTTTCCTCTTCACACATCACACCCGGACTGACTTTCTGTCTCCGTCATCTTCCCACCACCAGATTTGTCGCCAAGATGCCTCTTTTCATCCTTCCGACTGAGCTCTTGTTGCTCATCTTCTCCTTTCTTGGCTCACAGTTCTTTAGCCACAACCTACAATACCTGACCATCTCCAAGCGATGGTGTGAAGTCGCACTGGAAATACTCCACCAGAACATCTCAGTGGACAAGCGCTCACTTGCGTTTCTGCTCGGGAGCTCTTTGGCAGTTGAGCGTATGCAGCGCAATCTCCAGTCCCTCGAGATACGTCAAGTCTTCGACCTTATCGAGTTACCAAAGCGACTACATCTCTACCCTGGGATCCAACTTCCAACACTAGTCCGACCGCCACCACTCCAGGAGGTCTCAGCCTCGTCTTCGAATTTGGCTACAATTGTGAAGCATATCCAAACTCTCAGAGCACTCAGCTTCCTCGCCAAGCCCCTATGCGAGATGAATACCATAAAGACGCTTCTGTCCAACTCTCATCTGACAGAGTTGGTCATCGATTGTGGAAGTGAACTTGGAGGAGACCGAAAATTCAAAGAGGAACAGTGCAACTACCACATCTGTTGCCATATCAACGGGCTTTTCCCGAGTCTACGAAAGCTTCACTGCCGCCTGGGACATATCTGCCTAGCCCTGATGGACCTCCGCAGGTATGACCAGCTACCTCTACTTGAAGAACTGGTCATCAACATCCGCAGCGTCGAAATGAGTCTAGTATGGCCGCATCTCGAAAACGTCCCTTACTGTGGCCACGACGAGGAAGGTGTACTTCTACGAGAATGGGAAGATCTTCTGGGAGAGCAGTGGGACTTCGTCCCCTCTCTGCATGATCTTCTCAGGAAACAAATGAGACTCATGGCACCACGGATGCCCAACACACACATGCTGAGAATCATCTACTACACCGACTCATGCAATCCCGGCATGTACGACGTCTTGAACGGCAGGCGGGAGGCTTTGAAGAACGATGTACCGTGGAATGCCCCCAGTGAGGCCAGGACCTGGGAGTTGGAGGAAGTGGATGACATCACTGACACTGAGAGCGACGAGGTAATCGGCGAGCCAGTGGACGAGGCCGAGGACGAGGGGGCCAGTGAGATTGATGTTGTTTCTGACGAGCAATGATGGCCTGGCCTAGGGGATTACATGGATGGGAAAATGTCTTTTGAGGTTACCACTACATGATACGGGTGGTGTTCAGCTATGGCGTAGCGCTGTTGGGCCAGTAGGAGTTGTAGTCTAGACTAGCCTGTTGTGATCCTTACGTAGCACAGCAGATCTGAATCTTTTATCGCAATCAGATATCGTGCTCCGATTGAATTTCTGAGTCCGTGCTTGCACCCTCTAGGGCTGCCACGGGCGCTTTGCCCATCAGAGGGCTTTGCGCGCCCATTGCTTTTCTCTGGGTGTCCATTTGTGTCCAGAGAGCACTGGAGGTCTTTGTCCACCTGCATTCACCACAAACTCTCAAACAAAGTGCAAACAAGTGTGACGCTCTCATCATTTCTTTGTCACCTTTGACCCCACAAACATCTCACAATCAATTTGAAAGCTTCTTGAGATTAAGGTACCACCATCACCTCTTCCATACAAAACTCTGGTCTTCCTCACTTACATAATCTCCAGGTCCGAGATCAGCATCGGCATCAGCCCTATCATCTATTCCAATTAATCGCTACTGCCCACAAACTGCTCGTTTCTCAAGACCGCTCCCAGACACATCATTCCCTAGCCATCGTCAAAATGGGCAACGTAGAGAAGTTGAAACTTCTCGACCTTCCATCCGAGGTGCTGCTCAACATCTTGGACTTTGTCGGCCCAAAATACTTCCTGGGATATCTCAGCCGCCTGACCATTGCCAAGAAATGGTACGACTCTGCGAGTGAGAGCCTGTATCGGTATATCGACCTGAATCTCTGGAAGATGCTTCAACTCGCCCGAAGCAAAGTTGCCCTGGAGAATGTTAAGACCAAAATGCGATCCATTTGCCTCAAGCTCGACGACTATGTGGCGCTGAATATGATCGACAATGAGATGGGTTCGGTTGAGGATCTCCAGTCCTCATTTCTTCGGCTCGCCCTCACGATGCGTGACTGTTCCAGCCTAAGGCGTCTCGAGGTCAAAGCAAACGACTCCAATCCCTTTGAACGACTTCAGTTCACCCCGTATCTTGGGCCGCAGGCGCTGCCCTATCTCGTTTTGGCCCCAGGTCTGACCAGTCTAGACATTGACTTCACTGACCAATCCCCGAACTTTCAAAACCCCACTGGATTGGTTAGACCTGGCAAGTACCATGTCTGTGTTATGGTCAATGCCATTCTCCCTAACCTGCGACATCTACGCTATCGCACGCCATCTCTCTGCCCAGCTCTGCTGAACGTGGAGCATTACGAGGAGCTGCCCCGTCTTGAGGAAGTCATCATCTATGTGTTTCGTCAGGGATACAGCAGCCGTGAGCTTCCCATGGAGCACAATTCCATGAAGTGCAGACATGTCCTCGGAGAATCGGCTCCCCAGGACTGGCCAAAGAGCCTCGAGAGACTGGGCGCGGAATGCGTCCGCCGCATGCCCAATGCTCGCGTCTTCAAGATCGCCTCGTGGTGCAATAAACGTCAGGAGGCTCGCGTCTACGATGCTCTTGAGGACAAGGCCTTCAGAACGCGCGTCACACGTTTTGATCCCAATGACTCTGATGACTCTGATGAGTCTGATGATGGTGACATGTGGCAGGAACTCATGGGCAAGATCGACTTGGACTCAACTGATCTAGAGGAATGGGACACGAACAGTTCGGAGGACGATGGAGAGGACGATGGAGAGGATGACGACTAGACATGATGGACAATGAGAGGGACCAGGTCATGGATATGCGAACCAGGGAGAGGGTAGTGTCAACCTAGTTGACAGACATGCTGCGACCTTAGCCCGGCTGTTGATATTTCAATGCGTTTCAGCTCTGGCATTGAGCTTTGACGTCGGCTCTATGCAAGCCAGATACTGTATTGCTTAATTAGCTAGCCTAAGCTTCATTGAAAATCCATCCATACCGTCGCAATCTTGATCCATTCACGCTGGCTGTTGATGGGCTTTGTGGTCCAACCTGGCCACTGTCAAGGACATGCCGCTTTGTTCTCGAATCTGATTCACTAGATCAGTAGGCATGTTTGTTTGCATAGTGAGATTGCATTTCGTTTGGGAGTGACTCAACTAGTGTGGCTTCAGTGACTGATCCCTCGCGAGGCCTTTGTTGTTTCTGGTCTCCCAAAGATCGAACCTAACCATCTGCAAATCTTTATCCCTTTTCATGTTCCCACCGTCTCGATAAGAATTGCCTTGGCCACCGTTACTCCATCTCACTTCCCTCGTTTCCTATTAAACAACCTGGACTCGATTTGCGTCCCCTTCCCATCCGACCTCTGCACATTTCTCTTCAGGACAGGCAAAAGCCGGTTCATGGCCTCGCCAAGATGGGCCTTCTCGACTTCCCCGCAGAGATTCTGCTCCTTGCCTTCTCGTTTGTAGGCCCAGACTACTTCCGCAACGACCTCCGCCGCCTTACGGTACACTCAAAGTGGTGTGATGCTGCTGTCGAAACGCTTTATCGATATCTCAACCTAGAGCTTGAGACCCTGCCAAGCCTCATGCAGGATACATTGGCCCTAATGCGAGCCAAGTCCAAAGTGCGCGCACTCAAAGTCTACTTTGATGTGACAAGTTCCAAGCCGTCGAGTTCTACTCCCTCGCAGCAGCTTATCAACTCATCAGTTGAGAAACTGGTAGCCACCATGCAAAACAGCCGCAGCCTGGAATGTCTGGATCTTCGTCTGTGGGACGCGCGAAACGAATCGACGCCGTCCCTTGATCTGGAATTGATACTCCCCATCTTTTCGGCTCCAAACTTGACAAGCCTTGTTATAGATCAGTCTAACGACCATTCGATCAAGACCCTCATCGCCGAAGAGCGAGCCAAGCCGGGCAAGCATCTCTGTCATGCGATCAGCGCACTCCTCCCGAAGCTTCGAATACTGCACTACCGGGCCTCCTTTGTCTGCCCAGAGCTGTTTGCTGTGGATGAGACTGCACAGCTATCTTCACTGCAGGAGCTTGTTATCGCAGTCCATCGGCCGTATCCGGATAGTTTGCACACAGACGAGCAGAATTCCCTGAGGTGCATGCAGTTTGGTACGCAGCCTGCTTCAGATGACTGGCCAGAAGCGCTTGAGAGGTCGGCTCGACAATTTGCCCCGCGTATACCCAATGCACGCATCTTCACGATTATCTCCTTCCCACTGGATCACCACGCATGGTTCTCAATTTATGACGAGTTCCGTGCCTACGATGCTCTAAGCGGAGAGCATTCTCTGGTGTACGACGAAGAACTACCTTGGAATACACGATGCGAGAGGATCGATCCGTCGGATGACGATATGGAAGACGAGATAGAGGATGACACAGGAGACGCCCGGGGAGATGAGGATGAAATGCACGATGGTACAGAAGAGAACATGTAGGGGCTTGCGTGGGCTACTGCGTAGAGGATACCGACGATAGCGCCAAAGAGGCCTTGGAATGGCAGACGAATCTCAGATGAGAGCTTTCACAATCTCGCCCGGTTCCTAGCACGACGCCCGGACAACTCTACATCCAGAATCAGCCTCAGACAGGGAGGGCAGAGCTTTCGTCAACGCTAACAAACGGGCGGCGACATACCAGAGTTGAATACAGCTCTAGAAGGGAACGGTCGGCCTTCTAATGCGCTACCTGGTACTCCAGGTTTTGCACGAGAGCTGCAGCAGGTGTCTGGAAGGCCTACACAAGGGGGATCGAAAAGGAGGCTCAGCTTCAACTACCTACTCACCTTAGACGCATTCCTACTAGATTGGGCCTGATCTTCGAATTTCCCCGAATGTATTATTAGACAAGCTTTGAGGCCTAGCAACCCGAATGCGAGTAGCAACCTGTCCCATAGAAATTTCATTTGACTGCGCAGTGGACCGTGCTTTCCAGACAGGCGCCGTCAGACCTACAATCTGAAGGCTCTCATCCTCACCTCCTTGACCATCGTCTAGAATATCACAAACCCCCCAGATTCCCATCACCGTCTCAACACCACCTTCGCCAGCCCTGACGCCCTTTTCCGGAAACCTCGCCTGACTACTTCCGTTTACCTTTCCCAGGTCAGCGCCAGCACAATCAATAGAGATCACGATCTCTACTATACGTGATTCTCATCCGACCTCTCCTACGACTCTACTCCACCTAGGGCGCCGGCTTCGCTGCTACGATGAATCTCCTCGACCTCCCGGCAGAAATCCTCCTCCAAATCTTCTTCTTTCTAGGCTCAGAGTACTTTCAAGAAGATTGCAGTCGCCTTACCATCGCCTCCAAATGGTACGACGCCGCTGTGGATATATTTTATCAGCGTGTGGTGCTGATTGGTAGCTCCATGCACCCCAAGCACAAGCTTGTGATGTCGACACGGAGTGCGGCGGCTCTTGCACAAATCAAATCTAAAGTTCATACCCTCAAGCTCGATTTGTATTTCGTGAGCATTCCCTCTTTACCCAACAAGAGTGCCGACCTGAAATCCTCCTTCGAGAGGATTATCAAGAACATTCAGGGCACTCGCCTAAAATGTCTTGAGATCCAAATTAGAGGCTCGGAGAGGTTTTATTTCGAGCTGGAGAGACTAGTTATGCCAGTTCTCCATCCTCAGTCATTATTCCCCATATTTTCAGCATCGAACCTGGCGAGCCTGGTACTTGACTCCATATACGAAGGTTGGGAAAGCTGGAGCACCAACGATGGACGAGTCGATCAAAGCAAACACCTCTGTCGCGCTGTCAAAGCACTCTTCCCTAATCTACGACTCCTGCACTACCGGATGCCTACTATATGCACAGAGTTGTTCGCCCTTGGGGAATTGCCTGCCATGGAAGAAATCATCATCAATTCAGTTCTAGGAGAAACCCACCTCACATGGGGTTACGACATTCCACAGAACTGCACACGGCGTGGAAGCTTCGGCTGGGAGGAATTTCCCGAAGACTTCGAGAAATCTGCTCATCAGTTCGCCACCCATTTACCCAATGCGCGCATGTTTAGAATCATCTCCAGGTATGATTGGGACGAAGAGTCTTATCAGATCTCAAGCTGGGATTGGCCTCTCCGTGCGTATGATGCTCTCAATGACCAGGTCTACACACTGCCGTGGGGATCCCGATGGAATGCCGTGGGCGAGCTCCTTAGGCCAAGACCCGAGAAAGAATCCAGTGATTCGTCAGTTCTTGATGAACTAGTCTACGAGGACCAGACGGAGGAGGACATGGAACAGGGGGAATCGGAGGAGCACGCGGAAGAGGAGGACACGCCTGGCTTCACGTTTGTCGAGCCGTAGGAGGACGAACTAGAGAGCTCACGGGACCCGAATAAGAATCCGACAGAGAAGATGTGGGAAGAGACATACGACACCAAGGCGGAGGACTTCGAGCATGATGGCGTACTTGGACAGCGGTGGTGAACGAAAGGACCTGATGGAAGGTATTCGACAATCAATCCGATCTCTGGTCATACAGACCACAGCGCCCTGGAATTCAGCATCGGACAGTTTTGGGACGGGGTATTTTGAAGACGAGCTAGGAGCACGGGAGGAGCAGCAGGACATCGTATGGGAGACGAGCCGGCCGTTTCCCAAGGTGATATCCTGGACGCCGATTAGTACGCTCGAGAAGACGTGGAATAGGGGCAAAAGGGAGAAATTTGCTCAGAGCATTAAAGGAGTACCGATCTACCGAGGTAGCTCAGTTACATTGCTTTAGACTGCTTACTCTTTATTCATTGTGCTAGAAGCTAGATGCTCTTGAGTTCATACAAGTCCGAACTACACTCAACCAAATGACAGTCTCTTGCCCCTTGATCCCTTGCTCAGTGGACTCTGTTTTGCAGGCGATCACCACAGTAATCTTAATGTTATTTCCGATTTTTGAGCTCAGCTTCCGCGATAGAGGCGAGTTCCTGCATTTCTTTTTCATGACACTATCGAGAAGACACAATGAACACTATGCCCGTGTGGGAAGAAAGAGAACGCTGTGATGTTGTCCAATACTGGAATACTGTCACAATGAGAAGATATTCACTTATCCAGTACCTTGGGAGCCCTGAACCTTAATCCTGACACAGCTGCGGAGGACCTTTGGCTGGACCTGGAAATGCCTTTTTCTGGGACGAGCTTTTCAACCTTGGGACGCGCAGCAATTCTCATGTGATTGACATCCAACTCACCTTATCATCCTGATTTCCAAATTCACCGACGCGTCAGATGTCTGTCACTCTAACAACAAACACTGCAGACGCCGCCAGCAGTCGCGCTCACTGCCCTGACAACAACTCCTGCTTCCACCAGCTTCTGCCATTAGGCTTGCAGATCTCCCACCTCAATCCCGACTCTCTCTGGTCAGTAGGGAAATCTCTGTCTGGATCCAGCCTTTCCAGCAGGCCCAAAGCTTCTCTGCAGCAATCAAACGCTCGCATCATCATCAAGATGCCTGCGATACCTGCAGAGTTCATCAACAAGATGGACGCGACACCCACAGACCTCATCGGCAAGACAAGTGCAAACCCCGCACACCTCAACACCAAGATGAAGCTTCTCAACCTCCCCACGGAGATCCTCCTACGCATCTTCTCTTTCCTTGGCCCGGAGTACTTCCGCCAAGACCTTAAGCGCCTGACCATCTCGTCCAAGTGGTCTGCTATCGCGGTCGAGATCCTTAATGGACACTACCAGCTCAACCTGCAGGATCTCGTGGCTATTACAAATGAAGCCACAATCCGCCAAGGCCTGGTCAAGAAGGAGACGGCTAGATTGAACATGATCGTTACCGGAACCCATCATTCCGATCAAGAGGGCATCGCATTGGTGAACGGCCTTGGCAAGATGATTCGATCCGTCAACGCTAGCCCAGCCTTGCAGCACTTCGAACTCAAGCTCATCAACCGCGCTCGCACAACACAGCCAAACACCTATTCGCACTTCCTCCGCCCTCGCGATCTGCACCAGATCTTCGATGCCTCGCAACTCACAAGCCTGAAGATTGACTGCAGCGACGCCACGTCCAAGACCTTCAAGGATGGCGATGAGTCTTTCCACCTGTGCAATATCGCCTCCTTCAACATGATTCCCAATCTCCGGCTTTTACACTACCGCATGCCCTCTGTGTGCGAGAACCTCCTCATCCTGCCGGAGTCGGAGCAGTTCCCATTCCTCGAGGAGCTGATCATCAACGTGTACCAGGAGCCTCAGGGAGAGACGCGACACCGGAATGCAAGCAAATGCCAGTTTGTCCAGACCGAGATCTTGCCCGTACAGCACCCTCAAGGCGATCTCGAGCGGCGCGCCCGCCACATCGGCTACCGCACCCATGCCCGCGAGCACTTGCCCAAGATCCGCATGTTCCGGATCATCTCGTGGTCAAGCTGGGACGAAGAGGTCTACCAGTACCAAGGCACCTTGCTCCGCGCCTACGATCCTCTCAAGAACAGGGCATGCACCATCAAGGATACCGACCCCTGGGACGCCGAGGGCATGCCCCTCGACGAGCGGCCCAAGCGACGCCCCCGACGGCCCCGCCGAGCCCGACGAGCCCAGCCCATGCCATCCCTGGAAAACCTGACCATCGTCGACCCGTTGGATTGGTATAACTCGACGACCACGTCGACCCCCGAGGGCACCGCCGAGACATCCACGTGGGACCCAAAGCAGACCGCCGAGGGCATCTGGCAAATGTCATATTTCGGCAAGATGATCTGGACTCCAGTCCCTTACAATGCACCGTATCCGTGGGAGATCGAGCACGCGTGGAACGAGAGCTACGGCGAGGGCGGACGGTGAACGAAGACCAGACGAGAGGAGTCCACCACTGCATAATCGGCTGGACACGCATTTCGCCTGGGCGCGAGCATGGACAGAGCTGGGCTCTCGAAGACGAAACGCGGACAGGAGCGGTGCGGTATCGCACCATACAGACGTCGCAAAGGGCATCCCAACGGCGACGCCCCAGACATCCGCCAGTGCACTCAAGCAGTGCACCGCACAGAAAACCCCTGGCGGATCAATATATATACAGCGACCGGCGCATACATCATGGGTTCCTCTACTTTTCTCTTTTCTTTTTTTCGGGGCTCGAGAGTCGAATCGACATCGACCAGTGTCCTGGAGGACAAATGCACCACGGAGTTCTGGGCTGATCTCTTGAAGAGAAACATCGCGACCGGCGCTTACATCATGGGGCTTTCTTCTTTTTCCTTTTCTATTTCCTGAAATCAATCAGGGACGAAATTTGCACAGTGAAGGAAGGGAGTCAACAAGGAGGACCAGCCTCATATGAGTGCTCGACTTGAAACTCGAATTCTCTTTTGTCACGACTACAAAGAAGGGGAGGAGTCGCCATGGAGGAGCAGCCTCCTACGAGTGCTCGACTTGGTTCTCATCTCTTTTACTTTTTCATGGACTCGTCAAAACAGGTCACAATGGGTGACAGATTACTTGACGGTTTGCCATTTGAGGCAATGGAATATTCCTGGGAAAACAAACTTCTTCTGTACAATAGTTTCATTTCTCTTCTCTTAATATTTTCCTTTCTTTCAAAATTCATACCATTAATCGCATTGCATTGCCTAGCATACGTACTTTACTTTCATGTGTTTGACACGACATATCCCGTTGATCATCTCTAGAGTTCCAGAGCAAAAGTGCTTCATACTGCGACCCCCAGTCTAATTTTCGCATCCCTGATCTTTTAGGTCCGCCTCGACGCCAGGTCCCTTACTCCTCAGCCTCCTCCTCCTCCTCTTCAGCGGCTTCTTCCTCAGCAGCAGCCTCTTCCTCAACCTCCATCGCCTCGCCACCATTCGCCGCAGCAGCAGGCGCATCATCAATCGTGATCCCCTCCTTCTCGAGCCGGAGGTACTCCTCCCACTCGGGAAACAGGTCCTCATCCTCACCAGGCGTACCCAGCATCTTGGCCACGCGGCCCTTCTTGCCCTTCTCGAGGCTCTCCTTCCACTGCGCCACGACGCCCGGCGCCAGCGAGGGCTTGTATGTCTGTGCGAACAGGACGGCCTCAGCGAGACGGCCCGTCTTGACCAGGATCTCGACGCATCCCTCCACCTCGCCGAGCAGCCACTTGCACGTGAACCCGACGTTGTGCGCGCCGGCCTCTTCGGCCTGCGTTGCCAGCTTGGCGAGCCCGTCGCGGTCCGATGTCGATGAGTAGAGCAATAGCAGGGAGCCGAGGTCCTTGGCGTTGACGAAGCACTCGGCAGCGAGGGCGACATCCCAGGCCGTCATGGCGGCATCGCCGACAGTCTTCCATTTGTGCTCCACGTCCGCCTCCTTAGCGAGCTCAAGGGCGATGTCGAGGTGGTTCAGTGACAGCGCCAGGTCGAACTTGTGCTCCGGGTCGCTCGCCACCTCCAGAGCGAGGTCCTTGTGGCCCTGGCCCTCCAAGAACCTGGCGATCTTGTTGAGCTGGTCCTCGGGAATACTCGAGAGCAGCTCAGCGGCAGTGTCCATGTCACCACGGAGCACGAGGGTCTGGTACTCGAGCACGGGCAGGGAGAGAGCGAAGGACGTGACGTTGACATCCTTGTCTGCGAGGTAGATGCGGCTGTCGCGCTGGATGTAGCCGAGGACATACATAGGCTGGTCGAAGTGCGAAACAGTGTAGGTCTGGTCACCGACGAGGTAGTTCAGTCGGTTGGTGCTGTTGGTGTAGATGAAGCAGTCGCCGACCCATTCACCCGTCCGGACGCTGTTCAAATAATTAGCCAAGCATGTTACGAATGGAAAAATGAGGTCCCACTTACGTCTCGTTGATATCAGTAATGACCTCGAAAGCAGACTCGACACCATCGTCTTCAACCTGGCCAGCGTTCAGAGCAGCAATGTAATCCTCCCTGGAGTATCGCAGGACATAAAAGCTATCCTCGCACGCCAGGGTGACGAGCTCGCCGCTCTCGGACCAGTACACCTGCCTGGGCTCAACCTCAATCCTGCGGACTAGACCGCCAGAGGCCCAGTCGAAGAACGAAACGCCGCCCTGGCCCTTGACACCTAGAAGCACACCCCCAGACAGACCCTCGGCCTGGAAACCGACGTCGAGACCACCAGGCTTCTCGACAAAGTTCTTGTAGACCTTGACGCTCGTCGCGGATTCCCGGATGGCGAAGTCGTTGCTGTTCTCCTTGGAAGCCCACACAAAGTCCAGCGCAGAGCCGAACGCCTTGTTCCTCCATGCCAGAGCAGTGTAGATGATGTATTCGCCGTCACCGCAGACGGCAACGAAACGGCCGTTGGGCGAGTGGATGAGGGTCTGGGGATAGACCTCGCAAGTACCGAGATCCTTGGTGGTCAGGTGGATAGGATCGTTGTCCTTCAAGGACGCATCTAAGGCGCTGTTAGTAGATCAATCAGTGATTCAGGGCTGTAATGCACATACCGCCACCCTTGATAATAGACGAGATAATCTCGTTGTGTTTGGACCAGATAAGCTTGCCAGAGCCGTCCATCGAGACAGCCGGCTCCTCGCGACCAAGCTTGACAACCACGGCACCATCGTCGAAACCGACAGCGACACCCTGCTTGCCCTTCTGGTATGAGACACACCACGCTCGCTCCAGGCCATAGTTCAGCGACTGCTCGAAACGGTAGGTGTTTGCGTGCCATATCCTGACAGTGCCATCCTCGGAACCAGAGACGATGATGGGGAGCTCGGGGTGGTAGCACGCGAATGAGACATTGTTGGTGTGACCCTCGAGGGTAGCGATCAACGACTTGGTCGTGTAATCCCAAATCTTGACGGTGCGGTCGTCAGAGGTGGTCAGGAGGTAAGGCTTGTCGGAGTGGGGGTAGTAGTCGACGTGGTTGACACCCTTGGTCTCGTGGGCCTCGAGCGTGAAGTTAGGAGTTGACGAGCCGAGGCTCCAGATCTTGACCGTCCTGTCCAGACACGCTGACGCAAAGGTGTTGGTGTCCTTGGGGTTGATGGCCAACCCCATAACGTAGTGGCTGTGTCCCTCGAAAACCTGCACGCACTTCCATCCCTTCTCCCAATCCCAAAGCTTGATGGTCATGTCATCGGAGGCGGTGAGCACGAACGGTTGCGTCGGGTGGACGGCGATGGCGCGGATGTAGTCGGGGTGCGCCTCGAAGGAAGTGATCTTCTCGGAGGTGTTGTAGTTGTAGACACGCAGCTGGAAATCGTCGGAGCCGCAGACGATCCAGTTCTTGCGCGCGATGAAGCGACCGGCTCGGACGGGGACATCGGTAAGCTCGAAGGTCTTGACGATCTGCTGGGTCTCATGCGACCAGATATAGACATGGCCTGCGTTGGTGACTGGTCAGCAAGAAATCAGAGCCGGGGCAATGTTAAACTGCAACGTACCGCTGTAGAGGGTGGTGAGAATCCATGGCTCCTGAGGATGGAAATCTATCCCCTTGACACGCTCACTCCGCGCAAACAACTGACGCTGTGGATTGGAGGTCATGTTAGCATATCTGCTCGAGACTCGTCGTATGCTCCTGAAGCAAAAGCGCGTATGGCAGAGCCTCGTGGGAGCTATTTGAAGGGGTGTCGTTGCCCACGGGTGGCTTGGTCGGATGCGCCATCGCCCCAGCTGAGAGCTGAGGACAGATAGCTCCCTGTGTAACTCGGTACGACCCAGACAAAACAATAACCACTCACCTTGACGTCTAAACGCATCTTGAAAGTTTGTTATTGGTGGAAAGCTCCGCCGGCGGTATGGATGGACGACGATGTCTCTTCCACGGAAGGGGGCAGTTCGAGCTCCCAAAGGTGGGGTGGGATGCGGTTGTTGACCGACACAAGCTTGCCAATCCCTCCTGTCGACAGCGCTGTGTCAATTGGGCGGGTTCCAGGTGGTTCCAAATTGGGTTCCTGACCGGGCAGCAGCGGAGCCGGAGAGTCGTGTGTGTGTCGTGAAGGGAGGATGTTGTGAATCGCGAGCTGCCTGCCACGTATCTTGACCCTATTTCGATACCTGGGGAATTTCAGCCAGCACAAATGTGGTCTCTTCCACATGCATCGCCCACGTATCGAGATAGCAGCCTTAGGCAGCGACTTTCCAGCTCAGGGATGACAGTAGTAGCCCCACATACGTCAGCATTCTGTCCAATCAACGTTGTTGTCAGCTGCTCGCTGCCAGCTGCTCGCCAGCCGGTCACGATCAGCGGTGAGCGGCTTCATCTGGTCGGCCAGGGGCCAAGACGAGGGGAACTTGTGGTCACGAGAATGGGATTCGCCAGCTTTGTTTCAACCTCATCTCTTCTTCTCTCGTACATCTCACTCACTTCATCAAGTGCGGGAAATGTTGTTTTAATCTTTTTGCCTCAATTTCGTGATCTGCTTCGCTGCTAAGTGCGATGCGCTATGAAAAAACAAACGCCAGGTCCATGATGATGGCCAGTTCGCTACCCAAAAGCCTCGCTTCTTCCGCGAGGGCCAGGTATCCAATGCTATGTGATCCAAAGAAAAAATGTGATATGAAACGCCAGTGTCTCCCGATCTTGTGATAGCCGCTGGCTATACAGTCCATACTCGTACGCGTCCTTTATCATGACACGCTAATATATCAAAAACAGACACAGGAAATAGGAGAAACCTCCTTGAGGGCGACAGTCTACTCGTCCTGAGCGTCGGCCTGGACTCTCCTGACAATCTCGACCATCTTGGGGAACAGCTTCTCCTGGTCAGCGAGGCCGCAGATCTTGCGGACGACCTCCTCGGGAGCGTCGTTGTTCATGATCTCGGCCAGCTCCTTGGACTCGTCATCCTCCTCGACGCTCTGGAAACGGAAAGCCATCTCAGCAGCGGCCAGGAGGGCATCGCAGTCGTGGTCGTTCTCGGCTAGGTGGGCAGCAGGGCCGATAAAGCGCTCCTTGCGGGACAGCTTGCGGAGAGGAGCACGGCCGACACGCTCGACGGCATCCTCCAAGTGAGGGTTGCTGATGCGGCGGATGATCTTCTCGGCGTAGGCGGCCTGCTCCTTCTCGTCGATGCCGTGCTTGGTGGTGATGAGCTTGGAGGTCTCGGCCAGGGCCTTGCGGACCTCGCCGTGGATGTGCTTGTCCTGGAGGGCGTCGTAGACGGTCCTCTTTCTCCTGTTGTAGCCGTGGTAGGCAGCGGTGGCGTGGCCAGTGTTGACGGTGTACAGCTTGCGCTCGATGTAGGGCTCGAGGTGGTCGACCCACTGGATGCCCTCGATGGAGGGGACCTCGAAGCCCTCGAAGGGCGAGCGGTCGACGACCCACTCGTAGAACTTCTCGAGCTTGACGTCGAGGCCGGCGTCGGGGTCCTGGGCGGGGACGATGCGGTCAATGGCCGAGTTGGCGTACCGGGCGCGGTCGCTGTGGTCCTCGAGGCGGCTCTCGGGGGTGTTCTCCTTGATGAAGCCGGCGAGGGTGTCGGTGGCGCCAATGGCGTTCTCGCAGGCGATGACGGCCATGGGCTTCATGTCCTGGGGCCTCTTGTCGATGCCCTTGGCGATGACGGGGGCGATGAACTTGAGGATGTTGGGGCCGACGGAGCAGGTGACGACATCGGCTGTTGAGATCTCGTCGACAAGCTCCTGCTCCTGCGTCCTCGAGTTGATGGCGCGGTAGTTTGTGATGATGCTCTCGGTGGTGCCCTCGGCGCCGACCTCGATGACCTTGTAGCTCGGCTGGGCGTTGAGCTTGTCGATCAGGGGAGCGGCGACATCGGCAAAGATGACCTCGTAGCCAGAGTTGTGCAGGAAGCAGGCAACAAAGCCACGGCCGATGTTGCCGGCGCCAAAGTGGACGGCCTTCTTGGGCGTTGAACCGTTGACGGCAGACATATTGGGTGGTTTTTGTTGGTTTTCGACTGGGAAAGAGGAGGGAGGGGAAAAGATGTATTGTTTTGGGATGATCTAGATGGAGAGATCAACCGCAGGATATGGAGAGGAGGGTAGGTTTTGTCGACTTGGCGCTTCTATCCTTGACGCTGTCAAAGTAGATCCGTCTGGGGATGATGATGCTTTTGTGGAGAAAGTATGTAATGGACCTGTCCAGATGGGAAGCAAAGAAGAGATGATCGCGAGTTTTTATGGAGAAAAAGTCTGGAGAACAAATGTTTAGAACGAGTCTTGAGATGTGAGGATGGGAGAGCATTTGACTTTATACAAAGACGCCACTCACGAACGAAGGACCAAAGTCAATGGAGACTGGGGGGACGCCGTCCCGGATAACCAGCGCCAAAGAGGTGAGAGGAGAGGTGACGGTATTCCGCAACGCATGCTAACCCTCTCTGGACGCAGGGCTTGTTGGAGTCACTAAGTGGGCCCGCCCGGTTCATGACGACTGAGACTGCGGCCAAAATCTTGCAAAAGATCAGGGCCAACAAGTACCTCACTTCCGTTATGTTGGCGTCAAACGGACCCTCTTTCTGTATCAGGTTTAGTTAAACGGAAGCAAGAAGTGGCACGCTAATCCTCCTGGGTCCCAAGGTTTGACTTGCAGTGGAGGAGTGCCCCCTCCTGGTTGGCCCGCCCGCTGCAGTTGGCATCTTTGCTGGGGCTCATTGAGGCAATAAATATCGTCCCCCTATGGGGCCTGTATCTGTACCCAATGGGCTCGATCACGATGCGGCGAGACGGCCGTTCTTTTGCCTCGCACCCTGGCCCTGTCTTGCCGCCGCCGCGGGGCCTTTACGAGGCGAAGTCCAAGAGTCATGGCCTCGTCTCGTTTGAAATCCCGCAGGAGAGGACTCACATAACATTAATCGCTCGAATTCAGTGATAATCGCGCATTACAGACAGCGGCAATCTTATTCACACAGTTGAATCCTGCGACTTAATCGATCTGCATATCAGAGCAAGAAAGCATGGTGCGTGTACGTCAGACTGAGGTCCTGTTTGCAATGCTCCTGCCAAACCAGACGACCACCCTGAGCAGAAAACGGTGACATGACAAGAGCACGACTCCGAGATTCCCCTAGCGAAACTCAACGAAAACGGCGGGAAAAATGGAGTGCTTAGTGCGAATAAGTGGTCCCACCGCAAACCACACCACCGCTAAATTGACTCTAGCGTCCAGGCAGCGCTTTTGGCCCTTCAGACGAAAACTTGCACCGTAATGCGACGGGACAGCACGCCATTGTAACAGGTCATTCTCACCCTGAAATTGGTGCTTATCGGCAGTGCGCAATTCCTCCCTTTGGGAGCCAGGGCCGCCTGCGTCAAGCCGCCCGATGAGAAGCATACAGGGCATCCTGATCTATCTATCTGCGTTTTCGTCTTGCATCTGGCTCTACAAGGGTCTTTCTTTCTCATCTTTTGGTCCTTCCCGCAATCTGCGCGCTGCCGGTGCCGTGAGAAGCGGACAATGTCCTCGCCAAGAAGTGGCCTCTGTTGCAGTTCCTTTGGCCGGTTGCTTGGCCTGCAGGTCGGGCAATTTGGACGCTCGCGCTGGGTCCCGTTTCATTCGTGGAATGGGCAGGAATGGCACCTCTCGCGGCCCTATTCCACCATGCTGGACCGGGAGGCCTGCGGCGGCATGTAAGTACCTCGGAGTAACAGAGTCCAAAAAAGCCCTCGTGGACTCCACTGCGACGGCGACGTTGTGATAGGGGAGAGAAAGATACCTCTGAATTGTTTAGTTAGTTGCCCTTGTTATCATCATGAAACACCAGTAGCACCTGCCCGGGCACTTGTTACTGGTCATTTCTGTAATCAATTCATCGTGAGTAATAGCCATGTCAAGTGCCTCAGCGGTCATTACAGCATTCCGCCGTCACACGGCGGCTCTTGCGAAACGAGACACACTGTGCTTCCCTCCGTCCCGCCCTCCCGGCGTCGGGCTGTCTGCGAGTGGTGGGAGCACAGCATGGCCGGGGAAGCACGGTGGTGCAGTGCCATGGTGGCATCCATTCCAGCGCACACCACCACCCACAACGTCGTCTTCATTGACAGCGGGCATGTTTTTTCAGGGTCCTGTACAGGGCGTTTCGTTACTCCCGCCCAATTTGCGGCTGTTTAGGCACCTGCATGGGGGCGGCGGTCCCGCCTAGCCCGCAGCCATTCTGCAAGGCATCGCGCTCTGATCTTGATTTCGGGGATGAGGACCCTGACATTCTAATCAAACGGGTGGCTTGTCTTTGACAGGCAACCGGACCGAGAAAGGGTTCTACAAGAAAAGCTTGACATTGATCCATGAAGATTTCGCGTGCCTGGCTAATTCACTAATCGCGCCAGTTTCAGGCAAGAGCCGCTTCAGATCTTCAAAGCGACGGCCAAGTCCATCTCGGTACGGCTCGAGGCGCTGATCAGGTACGCTGTCAATCATCTACTGGAAGTATCTAGACAACTCCCGCCGGCCAATGTATCTGGCATTTAGTGTGAAACCATCTGGATACATACGAGATGCTGTAAGACTCCCCAAACGGCAATGGCTAGGTCCGTTGGGGACATGACTTGCTGTGCGATGACGTTGGCGTCAACATGGCATAGTTGTCGAGCGGCTAGCCGTTATCAGCGAGCACGTTCCTTGCCAATATTCTCCCTTTGTTGATGCCGACATCCGCAGATCTGATATCGTGCTATCGCAGGCTGATTGGCCGAGTGACGTCGAAGGGAGACCGGAGAACACAACACGCGCACATGCAAGAGGGAATGAAAACGGAACACAGGCCTCCTGTTGGTACATGCATCTCTCCGTATCTTTTTCTTCCTGCCTTCTACTCCCTCAACTATGCATCCATGCAGAAGCCCACTCACACGAGACGTTCTGTCTGCCACTACATGCAGCACGTTACCGTTTGCGGAAGCCCCTCGGACGGTCTCCCTCTGTCAGCCAGTGCCTGGGCAGGAACGCAGAGACGGTGGGACTTGGCTGTCGTCATAGGCTCCAGTTATCCTTCCCTCCGTTTCCAAACCACCCCGCCGTTCGCGCCAGGGCGGGCATTTTTCAGCTTTTCGGCGGGCGCTGAGTGGCTGCAGGCGGCTTTACGGCAGGGTTCATAGGGGTTTAGGGAGGGGTTTAGGGGGGCTTAGGGGGTCCATTTCAGGTATCTTTCAGGGTCTATTCGATCGATGATCGCCATACAATGACGACATTGGCTCCACTAATCGGCTAGCACGGCCAGGTTCTCTGGCTCTTCAGTCAGTATTGAGACCCCTCATTTCCATCCCACTCAATTCCCCCAGCCCGTACCCCTCCGACTCAGTGACGCGTGCGGAGAGAGACAGCGGCGCTGGAGAGAGACGAGCAGGGGACCGGCGCCATGCACGCCCTGTCGTGTCGTGACGATGCATGGTTATTCATTCTCTACTTGTACGAGAAGGGATCCGCCTCAAATGCCACGCTTACCCTACTGGGAACGAACGAGAGTATCTGCGAAAGATTGCGCGAACCTCACCAGACCGGCGAATCATCGTGATACATATTACTTTACTCGTCAGCAGCTGCTGAGAAAGGCGTGCGCATGCCGATAGCAGGGACAAGCCTGTACAGACGGAATCGTCGGTCGTTTCAACAGCACAGCACCAAGTGAAGATACAGTACTTGATCCTTGCAGTCCTCGCAATCAGCAGAAGTCCACGGAAACGGTGGCCGGCGAGGCGAACAGTACTTCGCCTGGCATGCGGCTAAAGACACACGAAAACGGAGACCGCCCCATCGGTAGCAAATAGCAGACGGGACCCAAATTGCACTACACAGCCACCATCAGACCACTTCTGGGCCTGCGCTCCATCTCCTATCTCCCACAGTGGCCCTGACACGATAAGCCTGGCTTGGCTCTTGTGGCTACAGCGTCCATCTACCCCCGCCAGCCGAAGGAAGTACAGGCGTCAAGCTCGCCAATGAATCGTGAAGCCACGCGAAGGCATCGTGGCCCTCAACTCCGTGCCGCCCAAGAGATTGACTTGCAAGCGAGTTTGGCGGCCAGAGGGCTCGGCCACCTCCGGAACAAAAGTATATTTGACAGACCAACACCCGGCTAGGACGCCCTACGTGCCAACAAGCATCGTGAAAGGGCACAGAAGTCAACACCATCGGGCTAAGCGAGGTGAGGATGGTCCGTCGACCACCACATGCTTTGAAACGTGACTCGCACTCCTGCTACAGCTGACTCGTCGCCATTTGAAGGATATCGCATCTCAAAAAACAACGATTCTTGCTTGTGATACCGTCCTCACAAAGCAGGGGTGAGCTCGGCACCGGTACCCTGCTCGTGTCAGCGTATTTGTATTACATCTGCCGTCCCGGTATGTAGATGAGTTGCACGGCCTTTTTTTATTTCTCTCCGGCTGTTACAACGTCCGCGACTTGTGTCCTTTGCTCCGTGGGAGTCTGCAGGCTCCGCTCACATGCTTACTCTCATTCTCACATGGCCGCGAACCAGTCGCTGACTGCATGGTCCGCAGCCTGGCTGACACAGCATACACTTGCAGGGCCTTTCATCTGCTGCTGTGCAATGAAGATCTCTTGCCAGATCTTGTACGCCTCGCAGCCAATTTTGAGAGCATTCTCCCGTCCTCAAAATGATCGTTGACTCCTGAGATCTTGATTGTCTGCCCCGATCAAGCCCTGATCAACAATGCAGCTGGTGCGACAACTTGACACATCGCAATGCGGTTCAAGGTATCGTCGCTGGGCGTTGTTGCTCCTTCCAACAGTACCTTCAACGTTGCATGTCTCCACACGAGGGCGGATAGAGGCCATCCTGAGTGCCTGGCTCGGCGGCCCGCCTCCTCACTGCCTTTCCGTTCAGCTCCAGTTTTCTCTCGGATGCGACCGATTGATCTTCGCATCCAGCGATGTTGCAGGCTGCCATAACACCCCTAACGCTTGTGCGCAAACACACTGGCGCAGAGAACGGCCCGAGATATATCGCGCGCTGATCTCACGATAAGCCTGCCATCCCTTGCCGTCGCTACCAAAACTGAGCCCTGACAATACTACGGGAAGAATGGCCGACTCGGAGATTTTTCCTCCTGCCAGTAGGCGCCTGTCGTGAGTGGCCAGAGATTAGAGCAAAGGGAGAATTGGTGGGGCCGGGTTCGCCCGACGTCCTGCCGTCTCTCACTCCCAGGTTACTTATCCGGCGACGCGGGAGTCGTTTTGCAGGATCTGGGATGCGTAACGAGGGCAGTCTATGCAGTTGCATAATGGTGAGATGCTGACGCTATTGTACGTCTTACTGGATCTGGCAGATTGATCCCTTGACTGCGCGTTCCAAAGGCAAAGGGTTTCCCCGCCCTCCGGCATACCTTGTGTAAAATATTCGTGTATGTACATTCTCTCTCACGCACGGATGGGCGTTCAAGCAAGTCATAGGTGCAGCGTCGCATGCATAGCAAAGGCAAAGTCACTCGGCGCCAGTCCAAGCTGGGCCTTTTGGGACACCTGCCCCGGCCGGCGTTGTGTACACAGCTGCCTCTTGCCCAAGATGGCTACGCGAGGCGCAGCTCGTGCCGTAGGCTGCATGGCGCCGGGCATCACATGAAGTAGGCCATTCGATTGCAATCGCTCGGCTTATGGTGAAAGGTCTTGCGGAAGATCGGAACACGTGCTCCTCCGCATGTTTCGGCATCGCTGGATACGTTGCTCCCTCCTCTCTTTGCGATAGCTTGGCACGTGTCACTGTGCTGGCGGACGAGATATGTAAACGAGAGATGGCAATGCATGTCGAATGACAGTAAGTGGGAGCATGGTGAGCTTACTACCGGGTCAAGGTATGCGTGCGTGCGGGTGATGTCTCCTGTTCTTCTTGTTGGCAGAACCTACCCCGTGGGGAATCGTACCGTTTCGGCTCGCAACGCGTTTGTGCGGGGGATCTGCTACATGCTCGCATATAGGGGAAACGCTCGGCATAAGGAGTGACCTACCTGATAAGGTCATGTCTGTAAGACCAGATCTAGATCCTACAAATGAAAAACAGGAGACTTCTATTTAGCTTTGTTTATCATTTTCTCGGTTTACCGCGATTGTCGCTCTCGGGAGACGGGAAGTGCGGAGGAGTGGAGAGACGTCGTCTTTCCGGGCTAACGAACTCCTCTTCCCGCTACACTTCCCTGCTCACCTGGCGATCTAGTGCGGACACTGGAAGGACCACGCTGTGCGGACGGTTCACTTTTAAGAATAGTCGTAAGTCATCTATCTTGTGGGAATCTGAGACTTGAGATGCGATCTGTGATCTTCACGTCATCCTTGTTTCCACCGGCAAAGTGTGAGAATGAGCAGGCATGTTATGTCGGGCCACACTGGGCCTCAGCCAGAACTGCCACTCTTCCCGGCTAGCAACGGCGGGAGATCATTCTGTCCCTTTCTGCTCTCTCTGATGGGCGAGCGATCGACACGAACTTGGCAGAGCATGGCCTAGGTGCCTCGATGTCCCTGTCGATCGAGGTCAGATCCTACAACCTGACAATAAATTGATAGATATGCTGATTCTATTCACATTGACTTCCTCAGGGGTAATAGGATTATTCTCACGGCCAGGAATCTCAAGGTTACAGTGGCCATCACCTCGACAGCCTCACATCTGATGACGAGAAGAAGCGTATCACTGCCATGCGGCATTTTACTGTGCTAACAGTGCTGTGTTCAGCGATAGCTATTGCAGTACCGGACTCGCTCTTGTTCAGCAAGCGTATTTTGGCTGAGCCTCTGCTGAGGGCCTCTCGAGATATGCTTCGATTGTACGAGGACTATGACCTTGTGAATCCGCGCTCGTCATCACTGACCATCAGTCTGCCTCAATCTGCCGCGCTCCAGCACTACACAGGCCGTGCCGGCCTGACCTGGAGTGTCTTCGGCCAGGCTGGCCATATAGCTCAGAGTCTACAGCTCCAAAAGGAGAGCTCACTGGCGGAATATGACACCCTAGAAACTCAGATGCTCCGGTTCAACGTCTGGATCCTGTACACCGCGCTGAGAGACTGTTGGACGTGCTCGCGCGTCTGGACTCTCGCGCCTCTGAGGGGCTCGGTGGGAATTCTTTACTGTTGTCAAATCCATCGGGAGTGCTTCGGAGTGTCTGAATTGATTATACTATTACGTGTATATGCATTGGTGTTTGGTGTTGTGTAACCGTACAAAGACCTTAGGTTTAGTGTTTTACTTCATGTCTATCCAACGTACAATGTTTATATAGTTGCACTTTGTGAACGTGTCAACTCTTACGAAAAGGAGTTGCCTACCGCGATCTGTAATCATCTACGGAACAAATTTAGATCTATACGCAAGAGCTCATGACTTATCGCCAGGGTGAGACTCGCATGGCATGCAGGATACTAGCAATGCTGTGACCGAACATAAGGCTATGGAAATGAGTTAGGCTCTTCGATCCAGCACTGAGCCGTAACAAACAGTAATCGCCGGGAATCCATAAAGAATGTCGAATGGTGGTATTATTTACAATCTAGACCAGACAGACTACCTCCTTCTACTGTTCAGACAATATAAGAAGTCGGGACCATTACCTCCTCTCAAGCTCCTTCTTCCCAAACTTGGCAGCCTGCCTCTTCTCGATGCGCGCCAGCTCGCGGTCAATCTTCTTGAAGCTCCACGACTTCCACGCGAGCGGGTACAAGAAGGGCCGCAGGTCGTGACGGTGATCCTCGGGGCTGTAATCGTTGCTGTGCAGGGCTGGAGTCAAGACAGTGGACTTGTGACGGGCCACGTTGTACTTGTGGAAGAACAATTTGACCTTCTCTGCGACCTGCACGGGCTGCATCCTCGGCGCGTCGTCCTCGGGGTCCTCGGCGCGGTCTTCGGACCAGTCGTGCACGAGACGCAGGAACATGCCGTAGGGACCGAGCTTCTGCTCTTTCCGGAGGCGGCCGAAGATGGTGAGCTCCTTGTAGGTCATGCCCATGTCGGCCTCGTCGGACTGTACGTAGTCTTGCGTGATACTAGACTTTTGTGTTAGAAACTTCTCATAGCAGAATGGGGTGCGGGATGACTCACGGCTCGAGCTCGGCAGTCGGGATGGCATCAAGGAACTCCTGAAGGCAAGGAATCTCAAACTCAACCTCGGCCCACGCTATAAAGCGCTTGAGGTCATCCTTGTCGATACTGCCAATGGGGTTGATGTCGGCGCTCGAGCAGTCGTACTTGGTCAGGTATCCCACCAGGGACTCGCCGACGTTGGCGGAACCCAGGACGAGCAAACCACCACCTCCGGGTCGTCCTCTGGCGGTGGGAAGTACCTGTCCGAATTGGTACGCGGTGACCATGCGTACGCGGGCCTGGATGCACTGGAGCGTGAGGTTCTCCTGGTGGGTACCACCGTGGACCTTGAACTGGGGCGTGAAGCCGATCGTGTTGGTGATGAGGTTCTTCTGGGCATGGAACACCTCGTCAATGTCTAGGCTGATGTGGTAGGAGCCGATGGCGGTGGAGAGATCCTTGGCTCGCTGACGTGTCTCACGTGAGCTCTGCTCTCGCATACCCATGTAAATGGTCGTGAAGATCTGGCTGCACAGCTCTTGCGGTGTTTCGGGAAGCTTCTCTTCATACTTCGCGATACGTTTTACATCCTCGATGACCTGCTGGTTACCCTCCTTCATGGCCTTGATGACGATCCGGCACATGGAGAAGACAATAGTGGCCGTAGCACAGGAGTCGATGCCTCCACTCAGGGGCACCAGGTATCCTGCAGCACCGGAGCGACGAAGGTAATCCCAAAGGTAGCAGCCAGCACAGAGCGCGATTTCCTCTTCGACAGTGTGAATCCTGGGCTTGATAGGTCTTGTGGGGGCAATAGTCACGTCCATGCTGTCTTCGTCGTCGCCTATACTGAATGGAGTTTGAATTCGCTCGTACTTTGCGGTCGACAGGGCAGCCTGCATGCCACGGCTGATCGCCATGCGGTGCGCCCTGACTTCGTCGAGGTCCACAGTGGCAGTGATTACCTCCACCTCGTTGAGGCTGAACTGCGAGCCTTGAGCAACGATGTTGCCGTTCACTATGATCATGGCACAGCCATCGTAGTACAAGCGATCACCGTCGCAGCCTATCACATGGGAGTCAGTAAACTTCGAAAGCTACATTGGAAGGAAGTGACTATACCTTGCTGGTTAGCATAGAGGTAGACTCCACCGCATTTTCTCGTTGCCTCTGTGATGAGCTGGAGACGGGTATCCAGCTTTCGTAGAGAGAAGTGGGAGCCGGACGAGTTGGTGAATATCTCCACACCATCAAGACTCATGTCAATGTGCGGAGCTTTGACGGTGAAGAGTTCCTCGCAAGTCTCGGCTCCAAGGCATGTGTCTGGCGTAGATATGATGGCGTCGCCGAAGGGAACGTGAGATACACCCACTACCTCTTGAATCGTGTCTGGGAGATGGTATAGCTCGGTCTGGCAAGGGTGCATCCATGGCGTAAAGTACCTCATCTCACGGTAGTTGCCACTGTTATTATGTTAGCAGGGCTTCTCTAGAAAGTACCCAGTGGAACATACTCGTTGGCCAAGAACATCTTGGGTCTTATCATCAAGATTTTGCCATCCAGACAGAGAATACGGCAGTTAAATTTCCTGTTGACATCGTCAGTATTTGCCCCGGGAGGAGGATGGCTGAGCCTCATACTGGTTGCGATGTAACACGGCTGAGCAAAGTTAGTTGTTGAAAGACCGACTGCAAGAATACATCAGTGCAAACTTACGAGCTCCAAGGTCCAGAATAATACCGTCTAGTCATGGTGAGTACTTGTTAGGAGCGAACACTCATTGAAGGCTAGAATCGTGTGGGCTCACAGCAGCTTTTGTCCATCAAGATACGGCGAACCATGTCCCAAGATGTCGTGTAGGTATCGACTTCATTGAAGTGGTCCAGACAGCCGTAGCCCGTGATCTCCAGCTCGGGACCTACACGCAGCTTCGCGCCAGCCTTCTTTGCCAGCTGGATGGACTTGATGATGCGATCGCAGTTCCCCTCCCAGTCCAGAACGAACTGATTGAGCGAACAGGTCGCTACCGTCACCAAGCGCCCCATGATGAGAAAGTTCGGTTTTAGGTGGGTTTCGGATATGGATGTTTGTAACCCTAGAAGGCGTTTGAGGCTCAAGATGGAGAATCGGAGCAAGATGTCATCGATTTTGCGGGTGATTTGCTGGGGCAGGTGGACCCTCGGCCCTTTCCTTGGGATGAAGTGCCCGCATCACGTGATGGTTCTTATCTCGAATTCTGGTGACCTCACGAGCAATGATCCACTTGTGGAAAGGACAACCATGCAGTGAGAAGGCGAAGTGAGGTTCTGCCAGTCTCTCACCGTGGGGCCTGTGATCAAGGCGTTCTGATCATATTCTAGCAAGCAGCAATTCTGGTGGATATTTTTGAGTTGCAGTGCCAAATCTCGGAGCATGTGTCAGGTGGATGGTGTCGGTAGGGACCATGCACCGAATGGCAGCGACAGACGCACTAGGCCTGAAGAGGATCCCGCCGCCGACTACCGGTTCTCCGCGAAGCATCATGAGGGCAATGCCACGCTCCCCGAAGCCCAGGCTTATGTGAGTAGGAAGTGTTTCTAGAACTGTTCGATGAGTACATCTTGAATGTTTTCCTCCGGGGGCAGACATACTGTGCATTGGGTTGTTTCAAGATGATCTGAAGCATGCCAGACTTCAGTGGGTGTCTTCTCTAAGCTAGGTCCTCTTTCTTGCAAACCGCGATCTTGAGCCATGTCCGCAATTGAAATCCAATAGCCTCCATATATATAAATATAATTATAGGAATCAGAAAGACATACCCTTCACGGAAATGCAAACTGAAACAGTACCACCCCCGAACAACAGCCTCGTGAGTGCCAAGTCCCCGAGTTCTCCAGAGCGCGACAGAGCCGCCCGCCGGATGTCGCTGTGGGGCTCTGCTTCTAGCGCTCCCCTCCACTGCGCTTCAGCATCTCAACTCCCCGAGAACCCCCACACTTTCACCTTCAGGGACCAATGATGGCAACGTCACGACAATAAGTCAATAATGCTATATATGTCCTGTATGGCGAATCTCGGGGCTTGATGAGGATTATAATGTGATACAGTGGTCTCAACTTGAGAGCGCTGTTTGGACATCCATCTGTCGAGTCACCTACAGCCCAGCATGACGCAAGGAAAGCGCCCCAACTTCCTCATCATCGTCGCCGATGACTTGGGCTTCAGCGACACCTCGCCCTATGGCGGCGAGATTGACACTCCTAACCTGCAGAAGCTGGCAGAGGAGGGTGTCCGCATGACCGGCTTCCATACCGCCGCCTCGTGCTCACCCACCCGATCCATGCTGCTTTCCGGCACCGATTCACATATCGCCGGCCTGGGAGCCATGGCCGAGCGTATGGGCAGGTTTCCCGAGATCTTCAAGGGCAAGCCCGGTTATGAGGGCTATCTGAACTATCGCGTCGCTGCTCTGCCCGAGATTCTCCAGGACAACGGCTATCACACCGTCATGAGTGGGAAGTGGTGAGTTCGGTGTCCTACCGTGTATCCCTCCCGAGAATAACTCCGACGCTAACGCTCCTCGCAGGCATCTCGGTCTCACTCTTGACACCGCACCCCACGCCCGCGGCTTCTCCCGCGTCTTCAGCTACCTACCCGGCGCTGGAAACCATTATCACCACGAACCACAGCTCTACGACGAAAAGGAGCCGCCCCGGCCCAACTTCATGGGCAACGGCCTTTGGGTTGAGGACAGCCGTTTCCTCGACGGCGCCCCGGGCGGCGATATCCCGGAGGATTTCTACTCTACCCGTTCCTTCACTGACAACCTGCTCAAGTACCTAGATGAGCGGACAGAGTCGCAGAAGGAGCAGCCCTTCTTCGCTTACCTGCCCTTCACGGCGCCCCACTGGCCGCTCCAGGCCCCGGCCGAGACGGTCGACAAGTACCGCGGCAAGTACAACGATGGCCCCAACGCTCTGCGCGACCGCCGTCTCAAGAGCCTCATCGAGAAGGGCATTGTGCCGGCCGACGTCGAGCCCGCGCCCATGCACATGCTCGGCACCACCCCGTGGGCCGACCTGCCGGAGGACAAGCAAAAGGAGTCCTCACGTGCCATGGAAGTTTTCGCTGCCATGGTCGACCTCATCGACGTGAACATCGGCCGCGTGCGCGAGCACCTCGAGAGGACGGGCGAGTGGGACAACACCTTTGTCGTCTTCATGTCCGGTATGTCCCTCTCCCGCTCGAGGAGCAAACGTACGTCCTAGCATGCATATACTAATAAGCGCCAACACAGACAATGGCGCCGAAGGGCAGCTACTCGAGGCTGCGCCTATCCTGCCGGGGCTCAGTATGTCCCAGATGATCGAAAAGTACTACAACAACTCGATCGAGAACATGGGCAACTACGACTCGTTTGTCTGGTACGGCCCGCAGTGGGCGTCGGCCGCCACCGCCCCGAGCCGCGGGCTCAAGTCGTACAGCACCGAGGGCGGCATCCACTGCCCCTGCATCATCCGCTACCCGCCCGGCATTCCCGAGGCCGCGCGGGGCAGCATTACTCCCACCTTCACCACCGTCATGGACATCCTGCCCACGATGCTCGACCTCGCGGGCGTCAAGCACCCGGGCACGACCTTCCGAGGGCGCGAGGTCGCCCCCGTGCGCGGCAAGTCGTGGCGCGCGCTGCTGCAGAACCCCACGGACGCGGGCATCCAGATCTACGACTCGGAGAAGGACATCGTCGGCTGGGAGCAGCTGGGCATCGCGGCCGTGCGGGTGGGCGACTGGAAGGCGCTGTTCCTGCCGCCGCCCAGGGGCGAGGGCAGGTGGGAGCTGTACAACGTGGCCAAGGACCCGGGCGAGGTGCATGACCTGTCTGAGAAGGAGCCTGCCAAGATGGAGGAGATGCTGATGCACTACAACACGTACTTCCAAGAGTCTGGGCTGTTTGACTCGTATGCCATGTGGATGGATAAGATGAAGGCTGATGGGGTCAAAAGGGTGTGGTGAAAGTCTTGATCCTACACAAATACGGAATTCAAAATCTTGATCCTATCGGTTCTTTGATAGATCACTGCCAGATGACAGAACTCCTAAAATTTCCAGTATAAAATGCCGCTGCCAAGCCTCAGTCGGATAATGTAAATGTAACCTAAAATATTCAGAGCCCAGAGGAAGCTCCATTTCATGTGAAACAGACAACCGCATGATAGATCAGAGGACAAGCCATATAGAAAATACAAGAGTTTCAGGAAGTCCGAAATACAAAATACCCAGCGTTGCAAAGGAATTTCAACCCATGTGTCTTCTTCTTTCAAGAATCTTACCGTACTCGAACTCCAGCAACCCGATCCAGCCTGTACACAGACTCGTGTCTTCGGATAAGTATAAGGCGAGTTCCTGCGGCAAGAGCTCAAGTCCTTGTCAAGAAGCTCACTCTGATAGTCATATTTCACAACAAGTCGAATTGAGAAAGGATAGGAGATAAAGTCGACCAAATGAAGGATGATTGTGGTGAGATCAAGATCGAACGAAGCCCGGTCATGGAGAGCTACATCGCGTCCGGGCAAAGGCTCTGAGGAGTTGCTGTGGACAAGGTGTTTCAGTTCCTCGAGTTGAGACGTCAACACCACCTGCAAGGCAAGGATAGCATCAGATACCGAGTCAAGGTCCATTTTGATATGAATGAAGCCTTCTAAAACTTCGAGAATGACAGTCATCTGCTGTCTGTCATACCACATGTGCGATTTTGCTAGGTTGGCCTGTGTGGAGATTCCATCCTGGATGGTAGACAACTGTTGTAACACTTTGCTCGAATTGTCACTTGATGGTATCGTCAGCTCTGCGTCTTTCAATCATATCATTAGGTCAGCCTATTGTAAACAGACCTATGTGATTTACTGAGCAGGAGACTCAATATGGTTGTGTGCAACGTTGCCGCTGATCGCATTGTGTCTAGATCTTGTGTCTTGAGCACAGTCTGGAGCTTTTTCCAGTATCGCCCGAAGCGCCGCTCCTCGTCACCTATTCTGAGAGCCTCGAACTTTAGGACGAAAATCTCGATATCCTTGACACAGATTTCGATCTGACTTTTGAAACGCTCATCGTCCATTCCGAGAATCTCTATTGTGTGAATGACGGCGAGCAGGTTTTGGATCTCACGAAGAGTGTGCTCCAGGTTGCGAGGGCCATCTTTCACTGGGCCAAGTGTATTGTACAAGAGCTTCCATCCCTTTGCTGCCACACTAATGAAAGCAATGACACTTGCTCCCGCGCTGATCGGCTCCATCGCGCTGATCCAAGCTGGCGAGACAGGCGCGAGAATGGCATGAAGGTAAGGGAGAACGGAACAGGGTTCGTCAGAAGATAAAGAGAGAAGGACAGAATGATCCAGCATCAGGTTCTGCCTTGCAGAGCGCCTGGAAATGCTGCACCAATGGTGTGTCCTTGTCCCATGGTGTAATCTGGTTCGCGCCCCAATAAGTTCGAAGAGCGGTGAAGCTGCAGCTATTTGCAGGGTTCACGCATAGGAAACGAGACCAGGAAGTTAAGTAGGCTAAGAGGCGAGACAAAAAGAAAAAGAGGATGATAAAAGACGAGTAAATGAAGGAGTCGAGCTCTCCCAGTCAGTGAAGTGAGGAGAGTCACACTTAGCTGGACATACCAGACCTCAGGAGTCTTACCGCAACCTTGTGATATTCTCTGGACTTCTGGAACAATGCAGGGTTCCAAGTTGTGTCAATAGTCGCCCATCTTCAACAATTGTTTGAATGACCATCAGAGCAGTTCATATTACTATCCTCAAGCCTTCCCCTTCTCCGCAGGAGGCGGCGTCTTCTCGAAGCTCTTCATCGCCGACAGGCCCCAGCGGCCAAACATGGCGGCGTCCTCGTCCCACCCGTTGCACTCGGTCGTCAGCATCTTCTCGCCCGTGAAGATGGCGTTGGCGCCCGCCATGAAGCACAGCGCCTGCTTCTCCTCGGACATGGTCTTGCGGCCCGCGGCGATGCGGATGATGGTCGCCGGCATGACGATGCGCGCCGTCGCGATGGTCCGCAGCATGCTCGTGAAGGCGACGGGCTCGCGGTCGCCCAGCGGCGTGCCCTTGATGGGCACGAGCGCGTTGACGGGAAAACTCTCCGGGTGCGACGGCAGCGTCGACACGGTGTGCAGCAGGCCGACCCTGTCGGTCGACGACTCACCCAAACCTAAAATGCCGCCAGAGCACACGTTGATCCCGGCGTCGCGGACGTGGCCCAGCGTGGCCAGGCGCTCGTCGTACGTGCGCGTCGAGATGACGCTCGGATAGAACTCGCGGCTCGTGTCAACGTTGTGATTATACGCCGTCAGCCCAGCCTCCTTGAGCTCGGCGGCCTGGTGCCCGTCGATCATGCCAAGCGTGACGCAGGCCTCCATGCCCAGGGCGCGCACGCCGCGGACCATGGCGGCGATGTTGCGCAGGCTGTTCTTGCGGCCGCGCATGTCGCGCCAGGCGGCGCCCATGCAGAAGCGCGTGCTGCCGTTGTCGCGGGCCGTGCGCGCGGCCTCGAGGACCGAGTCGACGGTCGCGACGCGCTGGGCGGCGACGCCCGTGCCGGCCTGGTAGCGGGTCGACTGCGCGCAGTAGGAGCAGTCCTCGGTGCAGCCGCCCGTCTTGATGTTCATCAGGGTGCACAGCTGGACCTCGCCCGGGGCGTGGAAGCGGCGGTGAAGTGTGCCCTTGGGTAGATGGTGTTAGTACGGCTGGCAGCTTGCGACTGGTTTTCTTGTTGTGAGTCACTCACAGCTTGGTAGGCCAATTCCATCAGCGGCTGGTAGTAGATGGCCGAGATCTCGTCCTTTGTCCAGGTGTTTCTCGGCTTCGTGGCGGCAACGGCATCTTGAAAGATTTTTCTGGCCTTTTCCTCGCGTTCTTGCTGTTGCACGGCCTCCGGTGTGGTCTCGATCGGTGCCGGTGGCGGAGGAGAAATGCCGGAGGGAGTGCTTCGAGGAGCATCGACTTGCGTTGCGAGGGTGCGCGCGTGCCTCGATATAGGGCCAAGACTGTGTTGAGGACTCCTGGCCTCCGCCAACAGCAAGCTGGAGAACGGTTTGCGAAGTAAGCTTGTGGTCGTCTTGTTCATGGTGGCTGCTGATGATGTAGTGGACAAACACCACGAAGCTGCATAGCGAGTGTTGGCAATAAAAGAGTCAAGAGTACATGACAGCTCATCAATGGCGAGGCAGGCCGAGAAACGCCTCGGGTATTCCACCCTCTGATGCACATCACTGTGACTCCTTCTCACATTATCCGCGACCCAACAGAACCCACCCCACCTCAACCACTTTCAAGACTCGAGACGGGAAGGGCGCGATCCACCCAGTGGATGCAAACCCCCACACTCGTTGGTCAATATGCCCTATCAGCAGCTTCAGATGCTAATGCTCTACAGGTACTGGCTCACCTCTTTTAGTTTTGGGTCTCGGGCTAATGGCGCTTTGCAGCTAGATTGGTGAACAGCTTAGGAAGAGACGAAGACATTGCTCCCTTCAACATATTGAGACGAAGAGCTCATTGTTGAAAAGGCGCATGTACCTTGATGTCTTCACTGATCGGCTCATGAACCGTGACTTCGAGAATGGCAGACATGACGGCTTCTAATGATTATTCTTTTATTCAAGACGCTTTGCGGACGTTCACGTGCCCAAGACTTAATAACCTGTCCTCTTTGCCGTGCTCGCGCCCTTGCCCTTGGCGGTGTTGAGCTGGGCAGCCATGGCCTCTCCGAGAAGACCAACATCGGTGATGACAGAAACCATATCGAAGCCTTGCTCGGCACGCATCTTGGCCTGCTCACCGGATGTGCCTATATCGATACCATGATTAGCTCGCATGTCCTTCGCTGTTGATCTGAGGAGCTAGCTTCAAATGCCCATGTAATGCACTCACAGAAGATAGCAGCAATCTTGCCAGCATCCTTGGCCGCCTTGCGGATTCGCTCAATAGCCGCCTCGTGCTCCGGTCCGAATCGAGTGACGCCCATCTGCAGCGCGAGGTCAAAAGGTCCTGCACACACAAAAGTCAGTCAGGAAATTCGCCGGATGCCGTTTCAAAACGCAGCCCTCGCAATACATAGACATACCGATAAGCAGCATATCGAGACCCTCGACCTTTGCGATCGCCTCGACGTTGTCGACACCCGACTGAGACTCAATTTGCACGCCGATGACCAGCTCCTTGTCGGCACCGGAGTCGTACTCGGCAGCCGAGGTTCCGGAGAAGGCGTGGGTGGAGTACAGGGGGCCGTAGCCTCTGCTGCCCGTGGGCGGGTACTTGGAGTACTTGACAATCTTGGCTGCATCTTCCTGTATGGGGAGGTTACTATGGGACTTCAATGTGGCATCTGGGCATACTGACGGGTGTGTGGCACATGGGGACCAGGACACCGTGGGCTCCGGAGTCGAGCGCGCGCTTGATCATCCACTCTTCTCCCCACGGTATGCGGATGATGGGGCTAGCGTTCATCGATGTTACTGCTTGGTTGAGCTGTGGTTTGCGAACGTCAGATATGTGTGTTACATGCAGAACATTGACAGCAGAAGCATCCATACATCGTAGTAGTGGTTATCGGCTATCAGACCGTGCTCGGCATCGACCAGGACCCATGAGAAGCCGCCATCGGGAGCTGTGGTGCTCGAGGCGAGCAGGGTCCGGGCAACGGTCGAGTTGGCTACTCTAGATACCTCAATCTGTCAGATGAATGCTCCCAAACAGGCCCCAGGGGTTCGCCAGGACGTACGTGAGCCAGAAGCCCCAAGAGGTGCGCTGCTCTTGGAAAGCTGCGCGGATCGGAGTGTTGAACGGCATGGTGGGGTAATAGCGTGACGTCTTGCCGGCGGCGGGGAATACGTAGTAGGCTGTCCGAGGGGGTTGAGGAAGTATGGGTATCTCGAGGTGTTTTAAGGTTTTCCTGTTGGAAATAGGATTGCGAACAGAAGGATTAAAACAGGACCGGGAACTAGAATCACGAACTCGGGAGAAGTGGCGACGCCCGGGTAGGTATATGGCTCTCGGCGGGGGACGGACTTCGTGGATTTGCCCCGATGGCGGCGACGCGGATCCAGTCTTTCGTCTTTAGCACGCGCACAACGTGGGGATGGCGTCTGTAACCCCACACCCATTCCTCTTCGTCGGCACTTCATTGCACCGAGAGTTTGGTCTTTTGCGTTGACTTCATTTGTCGCCCTCCAAATACTGTCCTTTTATCAATAACCCGGTAGCGCTGTCTTTGCTACCTTTGTCTACCATTACAAGGCTATGATGGTTGCTCGAGCGTCTCGGTCTATCTTCTACGGCCGTGAGTCCATTGTCTCTACTCATCAAATCGAGTGAGCCACGGGTATTTACCTGAAAGTGAATCTACTCTGCAAGGCCCGATGACTCTCATCAGAAAAGCTGGATGTTAGAGGCTATTCTGCGCATAGAAGCCCTGATCTCGGTCCTGCTGGTCATCTTTTGTCTCCTATCTTCATCTCCTACAAAATCTCGAACAACACTGCGAAACATCACACATGGATGCTATTTAACTATTTGACCTCGGCTTCCAGAACGAAATGGAAATATTTGCGTTGCTCAAGGCTCGCGGAAGCGGAGCTCCAAATATTTAAAAACATCCCCGTATGGCAGTGTTTTTTGATGCTTTGTAGAAGATGAAGTTCAAGGCTTAGTATGATCCCACGTAGAGGGAAGTGATACCCCTCTAGCCCATCCTGGGCTTCCTCCTGACCCAGACTTCTTGAGACACTGGACCACCGGGGGCGTCATCCACTGTGGGTGTGTCCTTGACATCGCGTAGTTGAACCTCCCATGTCTTGAGCTTGTACCGAGCGTGATCGGCCATGCCAGTGATCAAGTCAAACGACCAACCGTGCTTGGGACACGTCACGCCTGCGCTGAGAACCATGCCAAAGTCCTCGATGTCGAAAGGCGTTCCTCTAGAAAGGGGAAATGATGCATGTGGACATTGCTAGTCGTAGCACAACCAAGTCAGTCATTGATGAAGGTTTTATGTGATGGAGTTGACAATGCTCACATGATCCACAGCGTAGAACTTGCCCTTGTACCGAAAGACCATTACCTGGTCCTTCAGGTCCATCGTCTCTGGGTCTTCGTCCACGAACTTCACCTCCGAGTTGCGAGCGACGTCATCCTGAGGCACCTTGAAAACTTTGCAGCCCGGCCTCGTCTCCGCATCACTGCAGGCCCGGGGCTCGGCAAGGTTCAGCATGTCATCATCGAGGTCGGGGAACGAAGACGTGAGGCCGACTGAGACCCATCCTACGTCGGGACGCGATGCTCGAAACGGGTTCCAACTCATCACCGGCGCGACTCCTGCGAGAAGAGAGCCGGCCCCCTTATCGTTTAGTCTCACGGAGACGCGAAATGTGATTGCTAGCTTGTTCTTGGTAACTCAGAAAACGCGCATTTTCGGGGGATTCTGCGATATTTTTTCTGTGCCTAACCTGATCACGTGCCCTGACCATCGACGACAACAACCTCGTCCGCAAAACACCCCCTAGCTCTGGTCCCCTACTTCTACATCCTGTGCCGAAAAGCTCATCAACGCGTTGCTTTCAATGTGCTGGATCTTTCCATCGGCCATTTTGACAACCAGATCTCTTCCAGCTCTCATATACCGCGCCAGAGGGCCGACTCTGTGCGTGACGATGAGCACCGTATGACCGTGGCCAGTGAACTCGGCATCCACGATAGCGTGCACTGCTATCTCTGTTTCCGCGTCTACCGATGATGTGACCTCATCAAGCAGTACTATCGGACGCGATCCGGCCGCGCGAAGTCGCTCAGCTTTGATCACGGCCCGAGCAAGCGCAAAAAGTTGAGACTGGCCCGCGGAAAGACTGGGAAAGCTGTGGAGCTTTTCACCCAGCAATGCATTGGTCGTCTTGTTGTCGCCATCATGGCCTGCTGTAGCTGCGAACTGTTGGAATACTGACCACAGACCGACCTTTGTCAAAGCTTCGACAAGCTGCGAGTCTAGGGCCGATTCTGCTGCATCTAGATTGAAGCGAAGGCTTTCGTGTGGCAGGAGGAATGGATCCTGTGCAATCACGACAAAGTACTCTTTGCGCAGGACATCTTCATCCGTCGAAGCAATGTTAACACCGTCGATTTCGATGCGGCCTGACTGAAGAGGTAGCATCCGGAGCAAAGTCAGAAGGAGTGAGCTCTTCCCGCTTCGAGGTATTGAGAACTAGTCAGCATTATTCGCATTTCGATACAGGGAGCGAAAGTGTGTGAACCTACCTTCCGGTCCTACCGATGATTACAACTTTCTGTCCCTTACCAATGACCAGACTGACCCCGCGGAGCGCAAGGGAGTTTGCACTGCATTCAATTAACGGGTGAATGGACGTGACGAACTCGTGGGTGGAAACTTACTGATACGCTGCAGTCACTTCTTTCAGGTGAATTTGACCCTCAACCCTCAAGATGTTGAGCCCATGTCTGTTCTTAGACAATGCCCTGGACTTCCAAGATGTTTTGTCTTCCAGTTTCTGTAGGCGCGCGACCGCACCCAACGAGGTCTGCACCGTGGACCAAGACTCGACGAGTCTCTGCAATGTTACAGTCGTGATAAGAAGCGTGTTGAGGACGACACCAAGATGGCCCCCAGACATGCTCCCAGGCCGAGCCAATGCGATAAAAATCGCCACTATCCCTAGAACAGCTCCAAGCATGTCCAATACATTGTTTAACTTCCACTGTAGCTTCAGAATGGCACTGTCTGGGGCCTGAGCGGACTTCACTGCCTGCTCATTCCCTTGAATAGTATGGGAGCTCCACCCAAAAGCGCGGATGGTCTCCAGGCCGTCAATCTGTGTTCTATTAGTTTTGCTATACTGATCGTCTGTGCAAAACGCTGTTGGAGAAGAATCTTACCGACTCGAGAAAGCTCGCAAAAAGCGCTGCTTTAGACTCTAGTGCAGTGACTCTGAGTTGACGGGATCTTCGGAGGTAAAACTTCTGAACAAGATAGACAAGGGCCACCACAAGCGGGAGTAGAAATAGGATTCGAGGTTGAGTCAATACTAGAAGCCCCGTATGGAAGAAAGCCTTGCAAATCTCTGGAAGGCTCATTAGTAATGCTACTGAATCAGCTATACGTGGACTTGGTTACTGACGAGCGGAGAGATGCTGTAGAGCCATTGGGAGCGGTTTGTCAAAAAGCTGCATGTCTTGGCTGAATCTGTTCTCATCATAAGTTCACATTCTGTATCCTCTAGTCAACATTGTAACCCACCGATTGAGTATTGAGCCTGTATCTGTTTTCGAAAAGAACAACAATGGCGCACTGTGTATATGTGAGCTCGGCCCATGACGCAACACTATAAAAGTCCTTACTGTGTAACCATGTCTAACAAGTGTGCGTGCATATCAAGCCCGGCCTTGGGAGCCAAGCGAACGAGCGTTGCCCTGAGCTGATAAGTTGCCGCACCCATTTCAGCAGCTGGACACACTCACCAGATGATGCAACTCGTGGATGCCCAGGCCATGAAGGCTATTGCGAATTGACCCGCGGCATAGAAATGGAAGTGGTCGGACCCTGAACTTGTCCAGAGATCGAGCCAATACTGAGACAAGGCGATGAAGAAGGAGTATGATGCCGTGCAACTCACAACCATCAAGTAGTTTCGAAGTTTCGCAAATCTCAGAAAGTATCCTGCGATGATGTTAACACTTTGCCGGTCAGGGACACTCATCTAGAATAGTGACATACTCATGAGCACCAAGGAACTTTCTGGATGCATTAGTTGCTGTTCGGCTTCTTGAACTGCTTCGATCTTCGCTTGAACACCCTTGTACTCTTTCGCGGTCGAAGGTTCTGACGCAGCTCTTCCATGCAGAGAGTGCCCAAACTTGGTAATAGCCGCCGTGCGTCCTTGGATGCGTGACCATGGGCCCTGCTCCTTCACCAAGCCGTCTTGACCCATGAGTACCACCTTGTCTGCTAAAGAGAAGTACTGCGCTGTTTTTCGTTTACTTTGATTAGACCTCTGCGCATGATTCCAGTCGGGGATAAACTCACTGCTACTCGATACAAGAATAACTGTGGAAACTTGTCGCCTTAGTAAGCCCTCTGGCCCAAGAAGGTTCATGAAGACCTTGTGTTCGGTCACGCCGTCGAGAGCACTGAATGTATCGTCTAGTAGAACGACCTGGTTTCTGGCGAAGACGGCCCGTGCCAAGGCCTGGATGTTCTCTGGATCAGCTTTCTGTTGATGTATAGCTCTCGTCTTGCGAATCAAGTCTTACCACACGCTGTCTCTGACCACCAGACAAGTTCATACCGCGGCTACCGACTTGTGTCCTGTCATGGTTGTCTAGTGTTTCAAAATCGTGGGCTAGACGGCAAGCTTCGACAACCTCCCGGTACCAATGTCGATTGTAGTCAGATCTGGATCCCGTGATGATGTCACAAAGCCTACCTGCAGGGAGCCAAGGTCTCTGTGCGCAGAAGCTCATGGTTTCTCTGACCTGGCAAGTCACAGAGCCTTGAAGGGGCGGAACCTCACCCAAAAGTACCTTTAGCAACGTTGACTTGCCACATCCGACTGGGCCGGCCACAATAACAAATGAGCCGGGCAAGATCTCTAGATCAATTCCGGTGAGAACAGGGTTTCCACCATAAGCAGCCGTGACCCCGTCCAAACAGAGTGCAGTGCTGCTTCCGTTCTTTTCAGCCACGTGGACTCGCTGATCGCGCAGCTCATCCTTTGTCAAGTAAGCCTGGAGCCGCTCAAAGCTCGCCCGCGCAACAACAGCGTTGGGGATGATGGTCATGACCACATTGGCGGGATGGGTGACTCTGCCGAGCAGAATCAGGGTCGTGAACGATGTCTCAGCGTCCAAGCTCGTCCCGTGGGCGAATTTCTGCCAGCTTGCGAAGAGGATAAGGAGGACAGCTGGCGAGAATATCCCCAGTGCGTTCGCAACAGAATTGGCGTACACAAAGGTCCACCTAACCCGCGCCGCGGTAACAATCTCCTGCTCTCGAAGCCACTGGACGCGCTGGGCAAGAGGTTCGTGGATACCCAGCATCTTGATGGTCTTGATAGAGTTGAGCAGATTGCTCGTAGCTGTCAGCCGGCGCCGCATTGCCTCGTTCCGCTCTTTCTGGCCCGGCTGCAAGTTACGAGCCACGTACCGACTCATCCGCGAGCACACTGCATGGTTGGGCGCTTGTTAGCTTATGACTGAAACAGTTGTGCAAGTAGCCACTCACGGAAGATTAGGCAAACTAGCAAAAGCCACAGCCAGCCTATTTCCTTTGCCAACAGAGCCATACCGATCACGACTTCGACGACTTGTGCCCATGTTTCATGAAACATTTCAGCAACGGACTCCAGGCTTTCGACATCGGTGTTGACGAGTGTTATTGCCTCCCCGTCGTTGCCTTCCGAATGTGGCAGTCTCATCATCTTGAGATGCATAACGCCGATAAGGGCGCTCTTTATGTCGAGTTTGAGTTGATTGAGTCTTTTCTGATACTCCGTAGTCGAGAGCTATGATTGCGAACATTAACCAATATCCTGGCAGCAGCCAACTAGCAGTGTTGAGCAGATCTTACTACAAGGCCAAGGTAAACAATGACAACGGCAACAAATAGAGGCACCCTGTGACCACCCTGGCTAGTGGCCCGCAAATTTGTACTTGTCAATGACTGGATGCAGTGTCTGATTACAACTGGCTGCAAGTATCGGAAGACAATGAGGCATAATCGTGGCAGGATAGCAAGCTTGAAAGGTCTTTCAAAAGTACGGTATAGAGCCCAATGAAGTTTGAGTCCCTTTTGGTATCGCGCTTGCCTTGCTGTCAGTCATACATTCGCTGAAAGTCTAATGTTCTGGGGCCCTTACCTCGCTGCAGCCATCCTTCCAACACTTGCGGCCTAGTTTTACGGGATCTCATCGCGTTGCTGTACAGACAGGGCTAGATCAAGGAAGTGGAACAGGTCGGACGATGGTGCTAGCACAGTGCTCCAGCAATCAGGACGTCACACCGGAGAGTGAGCAGAGGAGGTAATTGCCCAATAAGCGCCTCTGGGGTGATCCCTGGTGTGATCTTGGCACATGGAGTGTCGAAGTATGAAAGCAGGACAGGATTGCGATCAGCTAGAATGCTATTTTGGCTGATGAAAAGCGATTGGGACATTGCGGCATAGTTCTTGACCAATGCAGAAGGAGATCAGGCAGCAGTGTGGGGTATGAACAGCGGAATTGTGCAGCCAACAGCAGCGAATACGAGCTTTCGATACCTTACACAAATCTCGCTCGCTTGCCTGCCCGGCTGATAAAGGTCACAACACTCCAGCAATCTAACAGACCAACTTTGAGCCATTCATCTCCGGTCATGGGCGGACAGCCATTCCACTCATGTAAATTTGCCTGACGCGGCGTCGGGATCCGCTACATGTACTTGAAATGTCCGCGGTGTGCGTGCAAAGGATGACAGAGGAAAACAAACACCCACGGACTGTAATTATGGATTATTGACCCCTTCACCAGAGTTTTCCTTTCGCCTAGAAATGCTTGTATTATGTATAGATATAGCGTCCTGGTCCTGATAAGCCAGGGCCAATCGCTCAATCAAGTGGCCCAGCCACTGTCGTGTGAATTTGCACGGTCAAAAATGTTCCATTGCTTCAGCTGCCTTATGCCTATACCTTCTATTCATGGATATGGAGAAGTGAATGATAGGAGGGAGTAAATAGCCACCTGCAAGACTTTGCATTCGACAACATGTCAAAGGCTTTGATTTCCGACGAGTAGTCGAGCTTTTGCGAGATGCGTCATACATATTGGATGCAAGCTCTAACTGTATCTTGCTGTTAGACATTAAGTTGCACAAAAGATTATGCTACACCGTGAGGAGTGGGATAGTGGAACAAAGAGAAAGACAAAACCAGGTAGTCTTCACTTCGACCTATGCTCGAACCCATGCGGCAAGACGTTAAAGATCAAATAAAAAACGAAGCCCTGGCATTGCCAGGTGCGTCCTTGGAGTGTTTTCGCTACTTCGCTGAAAGTAATTGCACTTGTTTCGGGTGATAATATCCCTGCGTAGACTCGTGTTCTCCACATCTGGTCCGGAGTGTTGACTCATCGGCGAGCCAGCCATCTCACTCACACACAAGGTCCTCTCCCCCTGAGTACCAGTAAAGAAAAGAGCAAAAAAGAAAGGAAGAGATCCGTTGGCGAATCGAACCACTGATCAATTGACTGGATTGCAAAAAGCGAAGCCCTGGTGGTTAGCCAGGAATTGTTTTCACCCATAGAAAATGTCATAATTGACTAGTTGAGCTACTTCGCTTGGAAAGTATTCAGTCATATTTGGTCATATGCTCCGGATTCTTTGGTCGATGCGAGACGTGACACGTATGTATTGATGTTTTATAACTTAGGGCACAAGAGCAGAATGAACTGGCACGGGTCACCAAGATGACGTCCCCTGACAATCAAAATGATTGTGACCTCATCGACCATCGAAGCTAAGACGATATGCTTCAATGTAATGCTCTCGCATCAGTGGACCACTGTGTTCGTCATGTGGTGGAGCTTTCTCTCTTGACATGCAATGTCTGCAAGTCGACTGCTGCTCTGAGCTCCGACAGAATGCGACTCGAGAGCCCATCGTCGAGCATGACAGAAGTTCATCATCGAAGACGTAGATAGCTGCATACGACTCAAAGTTCAAGCTACGTCTTGTTCTCGCCCTTACTGTGGAGGTTTTTAATTAGTGGTGTTTCATCTTCTACGCCTGTCGTGCTCAGAGCCATCATGTTCTCTTGGATTATGAGCCGTTCCCGGCAATTTTGGACGACGATTTACTGCGTATCCTCTCAGATCACTTGCTGTTGTCACCGTCATCACTCCATCACAGTTGCATGAGTTCATATTGTAGCGCTGGTCTGGGTCCTGAGTGCCATTCCAGAGCCTTGCCAAGACACGGGACGGCTCATGACTTAACTCGCCACACGCCTCACTCGGGGCCACGCATCCTGTCAGAGTGAGACTAGCGGAGGGACTGGTCCGGGGTTTGAGCCGAAGACGCTAATCACGAGAGCCCTCTCCCGCTGACAGGGCCCTAGCCTCCGCCCCTCTGCTAGGAGTTCCTTGACACACGCAGCATATGAGTGGCTCTCTCCTCCAAGAGCACCGCAGAACGCAGGGTGACCAATTGCTCCTGCTAGTCCCAAGCTGCAAACATAACAGAGCATCCTCAATTGAGGTGTCGTATGCCAAGACTGTCTACTGGAGCCAGTCTGAAATACACTTTGTCAACCTGTTTCATCGTTAGGTATATTGCGCTTCGAGCCCCTTGTCCTTGGTCGAGCCTTCAAACCTTGCCCGCTGGTTCATGTCACGGCATCTGGATTCCGGCTGTAGAAAGGCCTTACTCGTATCTTGAGACCATGATGCAACATCTTCCGATCGATAAGTCGAGACTGATCTATGAATCTAGCTTCTAGTCTGTTTTATCTTCGTGTGTACCTGCCAGTTGAGAGTTCTACGAGTCGATGACGATTCAGTATGAACTGCACAGCAATTATAAGAATTAGATCGAATCCTTCGAGTGTTGGAAGTGACTATCCTTCCCATCTATTTGAGTTGTTGATTTGATCATCCGCGTCTGGTCTTTGTCAAAATTTACCATATTAAGCTAGCCAGATTCCATTAAGATGCTGCTACAGGCTGCGATCCTTTCCCTCGGGCTTACGGTTCAGGCTTTCTCGAACATACCGAACGCCATTGACCTCGGGGAAAATGTCATGCTCATTCCACGACAAACAGTATCCTCCAATCGAACCCAGATGAACCGTAGGACCAATGTCCGCCAACATGCCACCGGCCGCCACGACATCGTTCTCAACTCCGAGAACATAGCGAGCGGCAAGAACATCACGGAGACGCAATATTCGAACAACTGGGCTGGCGCTGTACTCAATGGCAAGGGCATCAAGACAGTCGAGGGCACCATCACCGTCCCTCATCCCGTGCTTCCCATGATGGCATCGCAAAAAATACAGTATGCTGCGTCAGCTTGGGTTGGGATCGACGGCGATACATGCACAGGCGCCATCCTCCAGACGGGAATCGACATGTATGTTAAAGGCACCACAGTCTCTTTTGACGCTTGGTACGAGTGGTTCCCCGACTACGCCTATACATTTTCCGGATTCGCCATCAGCCCCGGAAACTCTATCAGGATGACAGTCTCGGCCTCTTCCACATCGACCGGGTTTGTCAGGCTGGACAACCTTTCCACCGGGAAATCCGTAACGCACATCTTCCCAGCCCAGAGCGCAAAGCTGTGCGAGTCCAACGCCGAATGGATCGTCGAGGACTTTGAGAGTGGAAGCTCCCTGGTGCCATTTGCCGACTTCAAAAGCATCCAGTTCCGAAATGCCATCGCCACTACTACGGCTGGTAAGGTTATCGGGGTCAATGGAGCTCAGATTTTGGATCTCAAGCAGGGTAGTCAGGTCTTGACGGACTGTTTTATTTCCGGATCCAGCTTGGTCACTTGCAACTACGCAACTTCGCATCGGTCATATATTTAGGTCTTCTGCTCGCCACGGAGCAGGCCAAGTCATCCGGGCTCGGTGCTGGGCTCTAATAAGGAAAGACCTGATCTTGTGAGCATGATACACAATTTACACATCTACCGGCCGGTCACGGTTATTCTTGTCACTTTCCAACGTCACCACCTGAGCACGTTCACCAATGTATGGCCTGTATCTGAACGGACCCTGATAATGTGTCTCAACGACTACACCGGGATAATTCTACGCATTGGGGACTGATCTTGGAGCTGAGTAAAACGGCAGTAGTGTACCATGTAATATAAGCGGTAACGGGCGGTGTCGTCGTATTGAAGCATCATGAATATTTTTGTGCCTACACTTCTTCTTACGGTGCCCCCTAACGTGAAATGCATCCTCCAGGAAACGTGGGGACCCGATCACATGTACCGATGAAAGCCGAGATCGACACGAGCCATCCAACTCCGCCCTGGAGTAGTGCACCACAATTGTTTCTGGTAGGCGACAGCGAGAATAGCGGCCAGCGGGTACACCTACCGCAACTGTCCTAGCGCTATGGTCTTATCTTGAAACTTCCAAGACGTGTGCCCAAACAAGCAGAGCTTCTCAATCCTGCATTCTCACCTAGTCTCATGACATATTCTACTACGAGACAGACCTAGTTGAACATGCAAGGATTCGGTTTCTGGACGATCTGCGCATGGGTGAGCGTGGTGTCAGCCTGTGGCTCGGACAAACATGACAGAGAATGGTCGGCACAGGAGCTGGAAGAGCTTGAGGCGAAATGGGGAACTGATGTGAGTTCGGACTGCCATGATCGCTTCTAGCCCCCAAAAGTCACGGAAACTTACCAATTGTCAATCATCCAGTGGAGCTTTTCGGGCATCTCGACATTTGCGCACTTGCCGCACGTCAAGTGCCTCACCAACCCCGCTCAAAAGTTCGACATCGGCATCATTGGGGCTCCATTCGACACGGCCGTCAGCTACCGGCCAGGTATGAGTTCCTTCATCCCTTTTCGTCAATAAAAAGCAATTGATGAGTGACAAAGGCGCACGATTCGGTCCCCGTGCCATCCGGGCGGCGTCCTCTCGGCAAATATCCTTTCGGGCTTTCAATCCCCGCGCGAACATCAATCCGTACCAGAGCTGGGCCAAGATCATCGATTGCGGAGACATACCCGTAGTCCCGTTCGACAATGCTGTCGCTGTCAAACAAATGGAGACCGCATTCACCGAGCTCGGCCAGCACGATACTGTCTCGTCGTTACTCCACTATCCTAAGCTTGTGACACTGGGCGGAGATCACTCTCTATCTCTCCCCGTGCTTCGAGCGCTTCATGCGCGGTATGGTCCAATTCGTGTCCTGCACTTCGACGCTCACCTGGACACATGGAGCCCGGACAAGTACCCTTCCGCCTGGGGAAGCGAACAGTCTCGCTTCACCCATGGATCGATGTTCTGGCTGGCTGGGCAGGAAGGCCTGTTGTCGAATACGTCTAGCTCACTACACGCTGGTCTGCGTACACGTCTGTCGGGGACGGACTTTGCTGACTGGGACGACGACGGTGCGCAGGGCTGGGTCCGCCTCACTGCCGACGACATCGACGAAATAGGTACCAAGGGCATTGTCAGCGCGATCATGGACAACTTTGGGACCGAGGATCCCGTGTACTTGAGCGTGGATATCGACGTTCTGGACCCGGCATTCGCTCCGGGGACCGGAACTCCAGAGCCGGGGGGCTGGACGACCAGAGAGTTCATCAGGATATTGCGAGGCATTGAGGACCTGAACATCATCGGCGCCGATGTGGTCGAGGTGAGCCCGGCATACCAGAACAGCGGCGAGGAGACTGCCTTGGCCGCGGCCCAAGTCGTTTATGAGATTATCAGTTCTGTTGTTAAGAGAGGCCTCAAAGACATGGGAGCACCGGAGAGGAAAGCCGAACAAGGGTCAGCAAAGGATGAATTATGAGTTGAGAATGGAATAGACCCTTCGTTACGGGCTATGACTCGCTGAGAAATTTCAATCACTCTTCATATCATTAGCTTACCAGATTGCCAGACTTCACCCTGATCAGCGCCGTTATCACACTTCTCAAGCCTGTGACTAATCGTGCACCGTGAACCAGTGCAAGTAATTCTATTGACAATGTCAATCCTCGAGCGGGGTTTGGGCTTCCATTCAAGTAGATTAGCCTCACCCGGCCTAGCCTGTGGCCAGGACGCCCTTCCAAGCCCGTTAGGGTGACGCCGATGATTACACTACCCCAGACCATGCTCCGTGGGGAGGCGCTAGCGGCTAAGACACTATCTCGCAGGAGGGGTCTCGGTTCAGTTCCGGCAGGGCAGCCCCCTTATCTCTGGCAAGGATGCGATTGTGGAGTTCTTGGGAGTGGCGGCACATTTCTGTCTTCAATGTTGACTTCGTCCGGCTCATGCATCCTGCATACTGACTGTTTGAACCAATCGACGAGGTGTTTATTGAATACAAGACAGACTCAAGATGTCACAACCCTTCTTTGCTTTGCCTACAATGCCTACAGTGCCGCTACCGCAAACTGGCACAAGGGCAAGGAGGAGTCGGGTGTGGAGGGCATGCTTGGAGTGCCGCAAGATCAAGGTATGGGCTGACGCACAAAACTGTCATAGACAACAGCTAAGAAGTTCAGCGGAAATGTGACGGGCAGGACACATGTCGAACTTGCCGTATGCATCACAAGGAATGTGTGTACATTGAAAGCCACGACAATGCGGCCTCAAATCGCCAGTGAGTTCACCCGGTATCTGTAGCTGCTCCTGCTATTGACTAGTAATGTTTTCCAGACAATCTGCGAGCCTCGAAGGCCAGATAGACCGCATTACGCAGGTGTGCCAGCAGCTGGCATCGCTGGTCGACAGATTTGGCTGTGCCATGGACTCATTCGAGCGAAGACTTGCAGATCCAGGCTTAACTAATTCCCGGAGTCATGTCAGTAACGCAACCTCTCAGGAAGAAGACGGTCGACGTGAGACACAGGCCATGCCAGCCGCAGACGGAGGGAATGAGGGAGCGGCGCTCGACTTCATACGACAATCAGAAGAGAGCCCGGAAGCAGAGGTATGCGAGGACGAAGATGAGATTGACTCGTGTCGAGGTGAAGAGATCAAAGAAGACGTGCAGATCATTGCTCTTGGTGGTCTGGCCACTGATTCCTCGGGACGCCCTAGGTAAGTGCAAGGAGACTTACTATCAATCTTATCCTGGCCTTTCTTCTCTGACACTTCATAGATACGTTGGAGGAGTGTCAAACTTGGCAATCATTGAAGTTTTGACAAGTCTAACCGGGAATCACAACCCACGAGGCTCTTCAACTTCCGAGGTCGCTGTCCGCACATACCAAGGCGTGGCAGGACATCCGTTCTTCATTCCCGATCGTCACAAGACCCAACTACCATTCCTCCCAGCACCCGAACAGCTGGGAATACCGCCTATCTATATGTCAAATCTCCTCGTCAATGTGTATTTCGATAGGCTGCATCATGCGCTGCCGGTGCTCAGCAAGACTAGGTTCTTGAACCAATATCGAGACCTCGTGGCTGGCACGCAGCGAGTGAGGACAGACGTGCGGTTTCTAGCCGTATTCTACGCCGTTTGCGCGTGTGCTTCAAACATGCTGGCTCGGGATGGCTCACTGCAGTCAACATCCCCGGGGATTGAACATTATGAGAAGGCCGCACTTCTACAACTGAGCTTGAATGACGATGCCAGCATGGAACAAGTCCAATGTTTTGCACTGCTGTCCCAATGCACCGCAAGTTGGAACTCGCTCAGTCAAGCCTGGAAATACGCCGGGCAAGCTGTGAGAGCCGCTATCGACCTGGGTTGCCACGTACGTGTCTATCCATCCTGCTAAATGTACCTGTATTGACCGACTTCTCAGCAAGCGAAATTAGGGAACGGAACAAGTAAATCAGACGGTGAAATGAGCAGACTGTGGTGGAGTGTTTATGTTCTCGACAGGTTGGTGTTGTCACTACTTGCATATCATTTCGTTAGGTTGACAGGCAAATGCAGGATCCTTTCGACTTGCCTTGGAAGACCGATGGCTGTGAACGACCGAGATTGCGATCCTAGGTTTCCCCTCGATGACGACGAGAATGAGGCCAACAACGATCCTGTGCCACCCTCTTTTACACCGTCTGACGATGCCTCACCCGTGACATCGCCCATGGCTGGCTTTACAGCGATCTGCAGGCTCTGCCAGGTTCTGGGCAACGTCGTCAATTCAGTTCACTCGGTCCAGTTTCATCACAAAGGCAGATTGTGGAAGAAAATATCGAATCTTTTAATCGAGATACAAGCCTTAGACCATAACACCTTGCGGTGGGCAACAGTATCACCAGACTTCGAATCACCCTCACCGCATGATATCGAGAGCGACAAGAGCTTCACGATGCGCGTGATTGCCTCTATGATTTACGAAGGCTCTATCATCACATTACACTGGTTCGTATCAACCTGGATCTTCGTTGTACATGTCATTTGTCCAATGGTCCAATTGCTGATTCGTTTTCATGCAGGCGCCTACTGTTCAACAGTACCGAGGGCAACGAGCCACATATCGAGACATCGCGCAGTCAATGCATCGCAGCCGCCCAGAGGTGTATCCAAACTGCGCGCTTCGTTCGTGATCACATTCCACCGTCCTTCTATCTAGCATTCTGTGTGCATTACCTGGCGCTCTCTGGCATCGTCTTGTGAGTCTTCCCTTGGACATTCTGATCTGAGTTTACCTTCTTACTCAGAATTCGCGCCAGGATTCGTCTATCAAAGTCGCTTGAGCCTGAGTTCCGTGATGACATTGAAACGTGCATCAACCTTCTGAGCGGCCTTGAGCAGGTTTGGTCCGGCGCCCAATTCAGTCGACAAATCTTGCAAGAGTTGATGCAAAAGCGACACCAAATGGGCCTCTCCAGAGTCAACGAGGTTCATTCAGAGGATGGAAGCAACATGATGGAATACGATTTTCAACCGCCAGACTTCGACTGGTTCGACACCCAGCTTGATTTCAACCCTAGCGAGGAGCTATTGCGTGGCTTCTTGACTTGAAACAACAAAAGCTTTGAGCATGACACAATGTTACATGTACACACGAGGCAAGGTTTCTACATGTTGCAAAGAGGGAATATTATTTGTATAATACGGTTGACATCGTTCTTCTATTGATCTACTCATCCATTTCCGTCAAGGTGAACTCAAGATAGGGCACCTGTTCGCGCACCCATTTTGTCATCTCGCGCTTGATCTCTTTGGCCGGCATGTTCCCCTCCTTGATCTTAGCCCTGAGCGCCTCCGCCCTATCCATGAGTACTTTGAGTCGGTAGGTGGTCCAGTCGTTGAATAGCATGTCCAGGTTGCTGACAATCTTGACGCGGTTCAGGGTCGTCCCGTCGAGGGCCAGCGGGTCAAGTGGCCGGAATGCTGTGACCATGGTGATGCGCTCACCCTTGCCATACTGCTTCAAGGCGGCGTGGTTGATCGACCCGCCCTGCATCATGACAGCGTAGCCCAGCTCCGGGCCCCGAACCTTCATGATAGAGCCGTCTCCCTTACGCAGGGCCGTCTCGCCGCCTCGCATACCGGTGGGATCGGAGATCATGAGCACGCACACCCACGGGTAGACGTCGTTGTGCCAGTCGCCCACGACGGCCTCATTGTTGTTGATGTCCATGTCGCGCCCGACCTCGTCGATCTGGCCTGTCTGCTTAGGCGGCTTCGGTGAGGGTAACACGGCGTAGATGTCCTCGTGCTTGGCCGCCTCGAAGTCGAGCTGAACGTTGGTGTGGGCGATGTCGTAGTCGAAGACGGGCTGAAGTTCAACACCGGCGGCTTGGGAGCAGGCCTGGCGGAGGGCCTCGCTGTTCCAGGCATCGTGGACAAAGGGTGTGTCGATGCCAGAGCCGCGGATGATGTAAATTCCCTCTTTTTGTTTCCAGCCGTGCTTGGTGACGACTTCACGGCGAAAGATATCACGACGGAGCTCCTGCACGCCCTCGTTCGTGAAAAGGGGGAATGGTTCGGTGATGGCGACTGGGGACGTGGCGGTAGGAGGGTCGAGGAGCAGGTCTTTCAACATGTGGATCTTCTTCGGCATTGTAAATCGGAGGTGCTTGTCAGGGTTGAAGCATGACCCGCAGGGGCTCTCTGGCTCTGTGATCTTCGCAATCATGTTGCCTTGACAAGGTTCAACGAATAGCAATCTAAGTTGAGCGATGATTGAAGGGATTTGGTTCTCGAGCTTTGCCCTTGTTGATCTCAATGCTGTAACGACCTGCTAGAAAGCCTCTGAGGTTCCCCTGGGCTCAAGGCGCGATAGTTATAGCTGTGTCTCCTGCCATCTTGCTGAATCAGGCAGCTGCTCTCATACCAGCCACTGCGAATATACGCATCACCACTGTGATTTCCCAAAGTCAGCCCATCATGGCCAACTGAGTGCCCTCGCAGCCCCTAACAAGGATGGCGTCTCTTCCGTATGGTGGGTGAGTTCCGCCCGCCAGTGCGGAGCCTTGGTGGCGGCAGAAGTGACCCGCTTCGGTGGAAGAGATCCGCCCGCCGCACACTAATTTCCGCCAGCAAACCGAGGAAGAGGTCCGCCCTCAAGATACTGGCAATACTCTCAAATGGAAGAACCCTGATTGGACCCAAAGATAAGCGTGAGCTCCATCGGGCGTTCCCCAGATTAGCATCGCAACTCTGGGGTATTGATAACGTATCTCAATTGATAGCAGGTTGTGAGGTGTGGCCGAGACTTCAGCGGCGTCGTCCTTAAAAGGACTGTCGTCAACCGTTCCCTGAGCCTGTACAGACCGACAGTCAGTCAATCCCCGCTCTTTGATCTTTGCAAGACTGTGTGTGTCTTTCAAACTCACTTGACCTGATTCCCAACGAGGTTTATCACTACGAAACGATGGCAACGCCTGAGAGCCATGACATCGCAAAGGCGTCTAAGGCGCCCATCAACGACGTGGAGCGAGTCCCTGCTCCTTCTGAGAAGCTTGGAGATGATGACACATGCCACGTGGGTCTAGAGAATCTCCAGGTCGCCGGCACAGATGTCGTCTTCGAGGTGCAGGCTGGCATGATCAACGAGGCTATCCAGACTATCGGGATGGGCAAGTACCAGTGGCATCTCTTCGTCCTGGCCGGCTTCGGTTGGATTGTTGATCAGGTAAGTCTTCAAGACCTTGAAAGTCTTGATGGCTGTTCAGCTCATGGATATCAAATAGCTCTGGTCTTCGTCTGTCTCCAACGCCCTGAATCTTATGGCTTTGGAGTTCAACCCTGAACGACCTGCCTTCCTTATCGTTGCATACTCAATCGGGTTGACCGTTGGTGCATCATTCTGGGGCATTGGAGCCGATCTTATCGGAAGACGCTGGGCCTGGAACATCACGCTCTTCATCTCGTGTGCCTTTGGATTCGCTATCGGTGGTGCACACAATTGGATCACGGCCTGCTCACTCGCTGCGGTCTGCGGGTTCGGTGTTGGTGGTAACTGTAAGAGCCTGACCTATTTTTGCCACACAAACATTCACCTTGCTAATCCAACTCTTAGTACCCGTTGATAGTACTGTGTTCATCGAGTTTCTCCCGGGGACACATCAGTATCTCGTGGAGATTCTGACCGTCTGGTGGGCTCTTGGCCAGTGCATCCCAGCTTTCGCATCATGGGGTTTGCTACCCAATTTCTCTTGCCCCGATTCAACCCCTGCGGGCCAATGCTCTAGGGCAGACAACATGGGTTGGAGATACCTTCTCTTCCTCATGGGTGGCCTGACCTTGATTGGCTGGTTGGCTCGTTTCTTTCTGTTCAAGCTTTACGAATCACCCAAGTATCTGGCCAGCCTTGGCCGATATGAGGAAGCAATCGAAGTCCTCAACGCCATTGCCGAGTACAACGGTCATCCAGAGAGACAAAGCCTGACTGTCCAGGACCTACGCAATGCTGAACAAATGTCCGGAGAAACGAGAGAGCGTAACGCACACGTCAAGCGGGCCTTTGCTCATCTAGGCAGCCAGGGTTGGAAAAACATCAAAAGTCTCTGGAGCACGAAGAAATTGGCACTGAGCTTCACATTGATTCTTCTCCTCTGGGGTATGATCGGCATGGCGAACCCTATCTATAACAGCTTTCTCCCCGTGTATCTAAAGATACAAGGGGCTGAAGCAGGAGATGGCAGTACCCTGACCACTTATCGCAATCTCCTCGTAACCATCGTTTGCAGCATTCCTGGCACTATCCTTGGAGGTTACCTCATTACGCTGAAAAGGGTGGGTAGGAAGGGTACCCTTGGGGTCTCACTTCTGCTCACTGGCGGATTCCTCTTCGCCTTTACTACTGCACGAACCCAAGGCACGATCCTTGCATTCAACTGTGTCATCGCCTTTACCCAATTCATGTAAGACACTCATGGCCCCTTACCCCCCAAACGGAATTTCTCGAAACTGACAGATGAATACAACAGAATGTGGGGAGCTTTGTACTGTTATACGCCAGAAGTACTTCCGTCATCGCACAGGGCTACTGGAACTGGTCTTGCTGCCGCCTTTAACAGGCTGTGTGGTCTCGGCGGAACCCTGGCTACGACTTATACCGGCTTTACTAAAGTGCCTCTGTTTCTTGGTGCAAGTCTGTGGATGGCTGGAGGTCTCATCAGTTTTATCCTGCCGTACGAGACTCGGAACAAGGCCAGTCTGTGAGATGGGCATAGGAGGTGGCTACTGTATGGGCGGCGAGGTTGAACGTGTCACCCGAACGCCTGGTCTAAGGCTGTATTTGTTTTGGCACACCAGACAATTGCCGGTGGTTTTGAGTTACATTTACTGTAATTGGTGTATTCATTGAGGTGCTGTTCGCCAAAAGAGTACAAGAGCTCTCGTCCTACTGTTGGGTGGTGGACCTTGTAATTTCTTGCAACAGCCCACGATCGATGTAGCTCGCTGCAAAAGGAAAATGCTTGTACTCAGGTATATCAGCCTCGGGAAAGAAGCAATTCGCATGTGATGACAACTTTTGGGACCGTGACTGAATTTCAATGCCGAGGTCTGGCGGATGCACCGGATTTACCAGGTGTGTCAGTAGCTAAACAAGAACCTGTAGGTCAGACGCAGTCTCCCACGCATCATAGTGGAGTAGTTTGATTGGAGGCGGCAACACCAGATAATGTCCGGCGGGGCGTCAGCAACGTGGCTCTCTATTGGGTGATATCATGCGCGATGGGGGACCAAGACATCCAAAGTCTTGCTTCTAGCTGTTGCCTGAGACTGCTTACAACTACCAGGGCGTCAACAGCGTCCAATGTGTTTTTAGTCTGCCCATAAAAGGATGATACCCAAGTCCGAGCTGTATGCCATATTTTCTGTTCACCGCGGTTTTTGCTGACGACCATCCACCTAAATCTATTGACCTCGGCAAATTGTTTTGCATACAGTCAGAACCTGGACTGAGCTTTACTGACAGTTGCTGAAGCAGAACTCCCCACGCGCGCGTTCAGGCAAGGGTAGCTAGCTTATCTCATGATGGTCCTAGCTTCTTTCTTTCGACTGAACAAAATCGTCTGGGTCCAGCCTCCCGCTGGCGATGGGACGACTGCGACCAGAAGAACACAATCCTCGCTCCCGAGCAAAGGTCTGGCAAATGCGGGGCCTCAGACAGTATTGTTCCTCTCCTGGGGCGATGCAAATCCTCGTCACATCGAGAAGTACACACGCTTATACAAAGACCTTTACCCGGGAAGCAAGACCATCCTGGTCACCACTGGGATGGCGGACTTTTTCTACCGCCCAGAACGGACCCAGCAGAAGTTGGTAGAGCCAGTTGTGAAGATGCTGCGCGAATCGGCCGAGGATACCGTCCTCGTACATATAATGTCAAACGCCGGGTCCAAGCGATGGTGCACAATCAACAAGTCGTACTTCCAAGCCACAGGGCGCACTCTGTCTACCGCTGTCACCATCACAGACAGTGCCCCAGGACGCTCGCGATTCAGGCAGACATGGGCAGCGTTCTCACGGAGTCTACCACGCGCGCTTCTGCCAAGACTGGTTTTGGGGTTCATTTTCGGGGTTGTCTTGTGCTTGATGCATCTTTGGAAACTCATCGTGCCCAGTTCCGATGTGTCAGAGTTGGTCAGAGAGCAAATGAACGGTACTACACCAGCTGTGAAAGGGGCCCGCAGATGCTACATCTATTCCGAGGAAGATGATATCATCGGATGGGAAGACGTGGAAGAACATGCCAGGGATGCTCAGGGGAAAGGATGGGCAGTTGAACTTGTCAAATTTCCGGGGAGTACTCACGTTGGTCACTTCAAGAAGGATCCCGAGAGATACCGGGAGACGATTCAGAGAACTTGGTCTGGCAAATAGACTGGCTCCACTGGCCTATCGCATTCCATCACGGGCTACCATCATACCAAGTAGGAAGAGTATGGACTCACGGACTGATCAAAACAATCTCGAGAGCAGGGGCAATTGTCATGTTTCTTGAGGCTTTGACATGCATTAAATGGTGCAACAGCTTTTCATTCATTGCAAGTGTATTCATAACAGCGCAGCCCAGCTATCAATCCGATTACTCATCACGTATAAGGCCCTGGAATCATGCCTATCGTGCGACAGTTATCACATCCGACTACTCAGCGACTGCTACCGTCTTCTTCGCGACCTTCTTCTTCACAGGCGCAGCCTCTCCATCAGCAGCAGCAGCTTTCTTGACCACCTTCTTCTTCACGACAGGTGCTGCAGCCCCTTCCTCATCGTCCTCCGCAGCTACAGCTGTCTTCAGAGCCTTCTTGGTGCGGGTGATGGAAACAGCACCAGGTGCGGAGGCAAGGCCAGCAACCCCAGCCCAGTCGTGCTCCTTCTCCTCGAGCTCGGCCCTCGCAACGTAGCGTGGGTCGAGCAGGTCCTCGAGCACGTCGGCCCAGTACTCGTACTGCACCTTCCACTCAGTAACCCGCTCCTCGGTCGTGGCGGCGCTGTAGGGGAACTCGGCCGCGCGGCTATAGCGCAGGTTCCAGATCTCACGGGCGAGGTACTTGAGCCGGGACGCGAGGGGGCTCAGGTCGTTGTGAGTTTGCTCTGTATTTAAAGCACATCGATTAGTGTATGTGCTAAGATGTCAGACAATCATAATGTGCACTTACGGGACTTGGCCAAGTAGAAGATGGTGGTGATGGTCTGGTACTCGGTGATCATGCGGTGGTAGAGCCTGGGCGCGGGGAACGCAGTGATTCCTGGCTCAGCAGGTGGGGGTGCAGGGCCGACCAAGCCCTTGTCGGGTGTCTCTGTGCCGGGACCTCGATACGGATAAGTCTGCTGTGGCTGCTGTGGGTGCGATGGTGGAGGTGAGAAGGAAGGATTGCCCGGCTGGTGATGTTGAGGTGGAAACGGGGCATTGCTGGGCTGCGGAGGGCTGCTTGTTCGGCCAAGTCCCGAACCTTGGAGGTCAGAAGGGTATGGAGCAAACCCAGGGAGACCACTGCTAGAAGGCCTTCGGGGCTCTGGCTGGTTGTAGTTCGGAACCAGAGACGAGAGGTCCTGCGCGTGAGGACCGGCTTGCGGGCCCTGGGGGTCGTACTTGGTGTGGTCGTTCGCCGCCATGCTGTTCTCGATGTACTTTCTCACCGTGTTCTTGGGGTCCAGGATAAGTTCTTGAAGTCCGTTGCCTTTCGGAAAGATTCTCCCAGTCAGCTCTGATGGGTTCTTGCCAGAGGAGCTCATGATCGAACGCTTGTGCTGCTGAGATGTTGAGTATTATAGTGGTTCTCAATGCTTACGTTTTCCACTCCAGCTCGGGTCCTGCAGGTAGTCCGACCATAAGTTCTTTTATACATGCTATCTTGTCTCTCTCGCTCCGCAAATCAGTAGGCTAATCAAGTGTCGATTCTGAAGCCTATCTTTAGTCCCCCTTATTCGTTCAGTCCGCCAGAGGTATTGTCCCGGCCACACTAGACCAATTGTCGCAACCTGGCGTCGTCGATGTCTCTGTAATCAACTGCGTAAGCGCCGACCAGCTCCGGAGGCAACTTCAAAGCCTTTACCCATTTCACGAGAAGGGTTGTGTGCTACTCGGCGCTTACCGTGAGCAGCCTCTAGCGACTAAGGGGTGCAAGATCCCTGCAGAAGGACGGATAGGAAGTAATAATTAGTGATAATGTTGCAGCTACTGTTCAGCTGTCTTTTCCAAATACCCATCATCGCGGAAGCCCCGAGAAAGACATGGCTGGTGTTGTTACTCAGCGCCTACACCTCGGAAGCCAATGTTAGTTACTACCCAACCTCCCATAGGCTATGATGCTGACAGTACGCACGCGGCTGACAAGCCCCGCGCAAGGGTGGCGGCTCACAGTATTAACTTGATTTGTATACAAGACCTACGATACTGTGATGGTTTTGTATCAAGATGTAGCTTGCTCTTTACCCTAGAGTTTTACCTGCTGAGCTGGACAACCACCATGCCATGGAATCCGTAAGCCAGGTTCCAGCTTCAGGGACTTGGTCCTGGCTACCCGCACTGCGGCAACGCTCGGTGAATCCCGAATACGTCTAAAATCTTTTGATGGAAAAACCGCTATTATGTGATGGGTGGCTTATCTCCGTGAACTGAAAGGCTACGGACGTTCGAGCTTGGGGATCAAGTGTCAATAACGGAGTGTTTGAGGTCGTCCAGCATCACATAAGCAACCGGTAACGTGAAAGTGATATAACACTGCGACGCATTCGACTTTACCAGGGTTTGAGTGTGCATAAATCGAAAGACTTTATGCTGGTTGCCTTTTTTAAGCTGCAACTGCGATCGTCAACATTAGCATAGCCGTGACTTTTACAGATCGAGATCCACAAGATCAACAACATCGAACAAGATGAGCTTCATTCTGAAAGGTTTGTCTAGCTTCCACGTGTTTCAAACATCATTTCTCACCATTCCCAAGGGGCTGGCGCTGTTGGCGACGTCACAGATGCTGTTGTGGACATTGCAGAAGCGGGTCAGCGCCTCGCTCAGATCGCCCGCCAGGAAGCCGCAGCTTTGAAGGAACAAGCACGCAACGACAATAACGAGTTCAACATCCGCAAGCAGTTTCTCGACAACTCTGTCGCCGCCATCAAGGACGCCACCTATGGCCAGTACAACATTCTCATCTGCACAGACCAGGCGCATGACGACTTCCAGAACCTGGAGGGCCAGATCCTGCCCATGGACCTTATCGAGGTCGAGGTCCGCAAGGACGCCTTTGTCAACTTCCAGGTGTACGTCTTCGAGACGGGCAAATATCTCCGGCGTGGCAAATGGGAGAGGGACTTCATTTGGTACTACGGGAACAACAAGAAGTGGACCGACATCTTTATGCACATCCATTTCGAGGTCGCGCAGCCGAAGAAGGACCTCGGTGCCGCCCAGAAGGCCATAGAGGATAAAAAGAAGGCAGACGAACAAAAAGTGGCCGAGGAGGCTGCCGCTGCTACCAAGAAAGCTGAAGAGGATGCTGCTGCCGCGAACAAAGGTGGGCATCCACACACACTGGGCGACATCTTGTGCTGTGCGGAGAAACTAACCCTATTTCGAAAACAGCCCAGCTTGAGGCAGACGCCAAGAAGAAAGCCGAAGAGGAAGCAAAGAAGAAGGCGGAGCAGAACGGAGAAGTGTCAGTACTAGATTCCCATCTTGACCGCTCAATATCTAATATGTTGGTGTACAGTGATGATGAAGAGGACGACGAGAACGAGGACGAGGACGAGGGCGATGAGGAGGTAGAAGAAGACGAGGATGAGGAAGAAGAGTATGTCCCACTTTATTTGACCATTGCCAAGGCACATCACTTACACTATAACAGAGAAGAGGAAGACGAAGAAGAGGGCGAGGAGGTTGATGAAGATAAAGACGAGGAGGAGGAGCAAGACGACGAAGAAGATGAGGAGGAAGAAGAGGAGGAGGAAGATGACGAGGAGGAGGAGGAAGAGGAAGAGGAGGAAGAAGAGGACGACGAAGAAGAAGAGCCAGTCAAGCCTACGAAGAAGAGGAAGTAGCCCCCTTTCTTCGAACTGGGTTGTAATGTAGTAGGCCATGTTTACACCGTAACTGCGTTTCTTCTCTCTCATAGTCCTTCAGCTTTAATTACTTAAAACTGCTTTCACGTTACCAGCTCAAGTCCAAGCAATTGATTCGTGTGAACTTGAGGTGTTTGCCTTGAAGAAGTGGTTTGAGATAACGTAGTACATACTCTTACATAATTCAAGATGGTCACAATCACTTCTTCTGGTTCATTTGATATGCAGAGGTGAAATGTCCGTCAAAAGTAAATTCACGTAACCTCAGCCCACAACTACCGGACAGCAATCTCAACTTCAATGCCTTCAACTGTCCTGTTCCGTAATTACCACAAGGTCGCAAATGTAATTCATGTCCAACTTCTTTTTCAATAATACCCAATTAACTTTTCAAAATACCGCATCCAACAGCCCCAAAGCTCCCTCACCTGCCCCTGTCGCAAGATGCCTCTTTGCCTTCTCCGTCTTCTTCAGCTTCCGATAGATGAGAAAGTTTACAAATGCGAATGCAATCTTGAGACTTGTCTCGACTAGAGAGATGACCCAGGATGCCTCCTTCCCTGAGAGTTAGCACTTTCATACACAACTAAATACGTTCGAGTAACACCAGAAATGACTGACCTGTATCCCGCAGAGCCTTGAGAAGTCAACATGGATGTTCCCCTTCTCTTGTAGCTCTTTGGAGACATCCGTACACGACCAGCCCCAGAGATCGTCCAGTGCCTTCTCCCAGCGATACAGGAACGTGACGACAATCCACAGCGAGATGTGGATGCCATAGCTCACAACGATGACCTTCCAGCTGTCGGCAGCTCGCTTGAAGCAGCAACAGTAGTAGAAAGCGACCAGGATCGAAGCTATCATCGTCGCGAGGGACGCAACCAGCAGCATGACGGTAGGCCACGTCTTGGGATCCCGCGGCCAGATGGGCCGTCCCAGGGCCTCGTCATGACGCGTCGCGAGGAAGACCGAAATGACAAAGGCCATGAACGCAAACATGAGCGTGTCAAGGAGCGCGGATATGACGCGCGAGATGGCACGGATGCGCGAGACACGGCCTTTCCATAGCTTGATGGTCTCGTGGAGCCTGCTCCCGGCTGCTGGGCTTGCCTTGTGGTCCGGGGTCAGAGGCGTCAGGGGCTGGTACGAAGCCGGGTACGGTTGCGGCTGGTAGGTGTTGGGATACTGGGGTTGATGGTATTGCGACGCCATATTGCGACAAGACTGCCTGTGATGGAATGTGGTTCCGTGTGTCGAGTTTGGGCTGTTGACTATAGTCGGCAGAGGGATGTCTTTGAAGAAGTCAATAACGCCGAAGTAGACGGCCAGAGGAGATTTCTTAATGAAGCCTTCCAAGTCTTTCAGCCGTGCCCGTCAGCATTCAGGCCTCCCATATCAAATGGTGACATTTCCAAGCTGCCTTATCTATTCGTCCGGTCGCATCTGATCATTTGGGGGCTGGAAAATGCAAGTTGGCCACCACACCACCAGCCAACATGCTGACCGGCTATGACTAATGGACACTTGTGGAGGGTCAAAATTGATTCGTTGTCCATAACTCATGCATTATCCGCCCGCATAGCAACCTGACTGACCGAGTCGGCTATTAGGACGTAACGCGGCAACGCGGCTGAGGATAATGAAACACGTCGCCTATCAAATGCATCGCGGTTATGACTAAGGTTCCCGGCAGTACACCCTCCCAACAAGATGTCGCTCACGCCGACCGAGAACCCTCCGATGACCACCAACTTGCCAGACCCAACTGAATAGGGGATTGAGGCTGCTATTGTCAGCCCGAGTTATGCGGGAGTGAGAGTAGTTACTAATCACGAGGCAGGCAACCCTCCAGCAGCTTGAGTACGTTGACAGTACATGTTTTCAATAACTCCGTTGTACCTCAATACATCACAGTTGCCATCCTTGGTGGCATCTTACTGATGCATTGGAATGTGTGTTTGCCTTGTTATCTTTGGGGAGAATCAGCTCGTGCTCTTTCAGCTTCTCGGAATAGCCATTGGACGTGAAGAAGCAGGTGAGAATCTCAGCAATAGTATTGCCCCTGACTGCAGTCAACATAGATGAGTGAGGGTTATAAGACTAAGCAAAAGCTCACAAATCACTCTTTAACATCACAACAACCTACTGTGCATTCACTTGTTCTCGTTGACATATTGTGCGGGACAAATTCCACGTATCGAGATTGATCCAACCTCCTCGTTGCTTTCCCACATAGCATATCTTCCACCATCACCATATACTATGCCGTCCAAGGCTGTCAAGAGCGCCAAGAAGGCGGCGCCCGAAAAGGCTGAGAAGTATGAGGAAGTGGAGGAATGGGAGGAGGAAGATGTAGAAGACGAAGATGACGCTGAGGAGGGAGACGAAGATGAAGAAGAGCAGGAAGAGGATGAGGAAGAGGAAGAAGAGGATGACGAGTACGTTGAACATCCGAACCTCCCAATGAAATCGAGCTTGCTGTGAGATTCCTGGCTGATAGTTACTGAAACAGTGCCGAAGAGTACGAGGAGCTCGAGGACGAGGACGATGAGGACGGCGAGGACGACGATGAGGAGGTCGAATACGAGGAAGATGACGATGAGGAGGAGGAGGAGGTTGAGGAAGATGAGGATGAAATTGACGATGACGAAAATGGTGAAGAAGAGGAAGAGGACGAGGGAGAGGAGAATGAGGAGGAGGCTGATGATGATGAAATTGAAGAGGAAGAAGAGGAAGAGGTGCCGAAGAAGTCGAAGATGTAAGTGTCAGTGTCCGTTCCATGACTTGTTGCTAACCTTCAGTAGGACGACTCTGCCAGACCGCTCAGTGGGCGATGGGAAGAAGAAGTCGAAAGACTCTAATGCAAAGGATAGCGTCTCCGAGAGGGGCTTAAGTACTGGCAAAGGCAAAAAGCCAGGGAAAGACGCAAAAGGTGACAAGGAAGCCACTTCTGACAAAGAGTGAGTCAACGTCCCTTTAACGTGCTTTGCCTGTCCTAAAGGTTGCTAAATCTGTGTATTAGGGCCGACGGCAAGATGCCCAAATACTATCCACGCCCCGAGCAAGTGGATTGGAGAACTCCGGCCAAGGGGAAGCATGGAGCTGAGGGCAAAAAAGGGTCCGACAAAGAAGAGACCAACGAGCCAGAGAAGAAGAACACAACGAAGAAGGGTAAGGAGGATGCAGCTGCGCCGGCCAAAAAGAGTAAGGGTCCTTCTTTTCAGACATAGTAAAGTAGGGACTAACGAAGCACTTGCAGAGAAAGTGACCAAGGACGGCAAGACAAAGACATCTGCTCATGAGGACGAAGAGGAAAATGAGGGCTATCAGAGCGCCGCTAACTCAAAGGCTGGGTCCGTCACTAAGACGAAGAAGACCAAAAAGGCAACTGGTCAAGCGCATGACGACGGCAGCAAAGACAGCCAGGCCGAGCACGCAAAGCAGAAGGTACCAGCCAAGAAGAAAGCCACTGCAACCAAGAAGCCGGCTTCCACGAAGTGGGATGCTGAGGATGACGACCAAGAGGAGGATGAAAAGCCCAAGACCACCAAGCCGGCCAAGAAGGCAGGCCCAGGTACCAAGACCAAGAAGGCGGCTGGCGCAACCCCTGATCGCGACGGCGAGAATCACGAAGAGGAGGCGAAGAAGCCTCTCAAGAAGAAGGTTGTGGCCAAGAAGAGCACCACAACTGGAGCCAAGCCTGAAGCCTCTGATCATGAGGCGGAGAAACCCCCGACGAAGAAGAAGGTTGTTGCCAAGAAGACGTCCGTTGCCAAACCCAAGGCTGAGAAACACGACGAGGAGGAGGAACACGAGAAGGAAGCACCTAAGAAAAAGGTTGTCACCAAGAAGAACGGTGCAGCCAAGTCTGCTGTGGGTGCCGTGACGAAGGGTATCAAGAAGGCGCTGTAAGCTTGCCGAGTAGAGGTTTGGGTTTGAGAGCACAGATCGATTTGATTTGCCATTGAATGGTTGAAAGGTAAAAGATTGTCTCATAGCATGGATGATTTTGTAAAGGAGTAGAGGTACATCAGTTTGAATTACAGCTTTATTTTTTTCTCATTGAACCGACTTGATGCTCACTACAACGATGTCTTGTTAGATCGAAGATGGTCGTATCTCAAAACTGCGTTGAGAAGAACCTGTGCTCCGTTGCCGCAATCCTCTAGTGAGCAGTACTCGGTCGGATTGTGCGTGATGCCCTCTCTACACGGTACGAAGATCATGGCCGTGGGGACTCTCGTCGAGGTATGCACACTATCGTGTCCAGCACCGCTGTACATCCTCCGGGACAGCGACGCCGCCTTTGCTCCAAACAAGGTCTCGCTGCCCTTCTCGATGCACTGGATGCACTCCTCGTCAAAGTTTGCCACCTTAGCATCAGAATCAACCTTCCACGATACGGTACAACCGCGGCCTCGGGTGCATCCCGCATTCACCGTGCCAACGGTCTCCCCCTTTGCAATATTCTCGAAGTCCCTCTTCAGAATCTTCTCCATTTCTTCAATCTTCTTGTCTTCGCTGGAGCGCAAATCGAGGGAGAAGGTGACGACTCCAGGAACCGTGTTGGTGCTTCCAGGTTCTAAAGAAATGAGACCAGTAGACGCCAGCGACGAGAACTCGGTAGCAACCTGATGAGATCTCACTATCATTTGCGCACTTGTCAACAGTGCGTCGGATCGGTTCTCAAAGTTGGTGGCGCCAGTGTGGCTGTCGCGGCCTGTGACGGTGATAGTGAACCATTTACTCGCCTGGACTCCCTGCACAGCACCGATGCATTGGCTCGACGCCTCAAGAATTGGTCCTTGCTCTGCAATTCATTGTTAGTAGACCGTCGAATACAAAACGAAGTTCGGGCCCGCATACCGATATGTAGTTCAAAGTGGGCCGCCATGGGTGTTGCTGTGAAGTGTGCGGGTGTCGAGCCCAAGTATCCTATCCTCTCTAGTTCTGACTTGACAGTGGCATTGGCATCGGCAACGTCGGCAATTTGATGGACTTGGTTGACGTCTGTGACACCAGCCCACACAGCCGAAGCCATCATGCACTGCGGAAACCTCGCTCCTTCTTCACTGTTTATTGTCAGCAAGTAGACTACAGTCACATTGTCGGCATAACTTACTTTGTCCAGTCCACCACTCCTACAGGGTACTCAGTCTCCAACCCAGCCTCATGCAGAGCCCTCAGGGCAGCAACTCCGGAAAGAACACCGAGGATCCCATCGTATCTCCCTCCTGCGGGTTGGGTGTCCAGGTGTGATCCCATGAACGTGGGAAGGCCTTCCTTTTTGCCGGGCCTGATCGCGAAGATGTTGCCCATGGAATCGACATGCGTCTTACACCCACACTTCTTGACCTCCTGGATGAACCAGTCTCGGACCAGTCTATCGGAATCACTCAATGCCAAGCGAGCCATCCCAATTTCTGTCGGAGCCCTGTATTGTGTAAGCTTTGTGATTGGAGAAGTACATCATCTATACATACTCTCCCCATCTCTGTCCCTGACCCCATTGCGCTGTATAATGGATATCATCCATCAGCTTTTGCCTGTCTATGTCCACCCTGAGAAGATCTCCCTCAGGTTGTGAGCTTTGTGTGGTCATGGTCACCGTTGTGGACATGTTTGAGGGGGTTCAGATGGTCGTGTAATCCTGACTGATAGTAAATACTGGTGAGATACCGTCAACACAGAAAGGAGAAGAATACACTCAGTCCATCGAACCAACCAGGGCCGACATTATTAGTTGATTAATTCCCCGACGCTTCTCCAGCACTGTCTCGATCGCAAGGCTCCACAAATATTCGCCGAATTCATCCCCGCATTGATACGGTTGCATTCGGCGGATTTTAACCCACAAATTCGGCGAGCGTGAACGCTGATTAGCCAGCTGAATGGAACCAGCTCATCCCCACAACTTTATCACCAGTGGAACTCCGTTATCAAGTCTTAATAATGAGCTTAGCAAGTGCAACTTATCGTGAGATACGATCTCGGCCAGTCCAGTCCATATCTTCATCGAGCTTATCAACCTTTCCCGTCTTCAAAAGAGACTCAACAGACCATCTTGATTTCTCTGGAGTTAAATACTGCAGCCAAACTCATCAAGTCGTTTTCTATCAACATCAAATTGCTACGGCTATTGTCATGGAGCACTCCAAGGAAGCCCCTGTCGACCCGGACTTTGTTCCAAGCAACGATGTCGACACTCCCGAGTCCAATGCGGGCGCCAGCTTGATCGTCATAGATCCAGTATTAGAGAAGCGTGCCATTGCGAAATTTGACAAGTTCATGATGCCGCAGATGGCGCTCCTTATGCTCATTGCTTATCTCGACCGAACCAATATTGGTGAGTCAGACCACGGTTTCCCACTGAGCGACGAGGTTATTAACATCTTTATCTCACAGGAAATGCCCGTGTGTTTGGGTTTGAAGAAGGTCTCAAGCTCGCTGGAACACAGTTTAACGATCTGTCAACCCTGTTCTACCCTACCTACGTACTCTTCGAAATTCCTTGGGTGATGGCAGTCAAGAGATGGGGAGCCAATGCTGTCCTTGCGGTTGCAATGATCGGCTGGAGCGTCATTACCATCGGAACTGGATTTATCCACACGTACCACCAGGGAATTGCCGTTCGTCTCCTCCTAGGAGTTTTCGAGTCTGGCCTCTTCCCATGCCTCGCTTTCCTGATCTCAACTGTATATTCCCGCGCCCAGCAGGCAAAGCGAATTGCAGTTCTCTATGGTGCCATCGCTCTATCCGGTGCCTTTGGTGGCCTGATCGCTTACGGCATCCAGACTATGGGCGAAAGAGCCGGCCTCGAAGCATGGCGCTGGCTATTCATCATCGAGGGGTGCATCTCCATCGTCGTTGGCCTGGCCCTGTGGGTCACGCTCCCTTTTGACTCTGAGAAGGCCTGGTTCCTCAATGCTGAGGAGCGCACTGTCATGAGTCTGCGTATCCAGCGAGATGCGGCGTACAAAGGCGAAAAGAAGTTTGAGTGGAAGTACGCCTACATGGCCTTCACGGAGCCCATCATTTACATCGCTGCCATTGGCATGTTCTGCTCATCCATTCCGCTGTTTGGGTTCACCACCTTCTTGCCGACTCTCATTGTCGGATTTGGGTATGTTCTTCGTTCAATTCCACTACCACTACGTCTTTGTCTAACGCGTTCCAGATATTCTTCCCTACAAGCGAACTACCTGTCCATTCCCGTATACGTCTTTGCTTGCTTGTTCCTGTGTGTCATCGCCTGGCTCTCGGACAAGCTCAACAGACGCGGTATCATCGCCATGATCGTCCCCATTCCCGTTCTGATCGGCTATGCAATTGCCATAGGCACTGGCAATCATGGTGCAGACCTATTCGCCATGTTTCTAGTAGCTGCTGGTAAGTCAACTTTTGCTCAGCGAGATGGCCGATCACTTCTCTGACTTGACACAGGAGTTTACCCGTACAACACCCTGGTCGTCACCTGGGTGACAAACAACCTACAGAACGACCACGTCCGCTCCGTCGGCATCCCTCTGCTCATCTCGATTGCCAACGCATCTGGTATACCATCGTCCCAGATCTACCCCAAAAAGGATTCACCAAGGTACATCATGGGAAACGCGGTGTCGCTGGCGACCGAGGCTGTTGCCTTGGGCGCAGTCGCCTTGATCTATCTCGTGGTGCGCCGGAGAAACGCAAAGGCCGCTGTTGGTGGTCAATTTCAATATGCTGTCTAGATGAGACTCGAAGCAGCCATGATGCAGTTATAACTAGATTGGAGAGGCCTCCAGTAAGGCCTGTGGATATTGATAATAGTTCTGTACTGCCTGGTGGAACAGAAGTCTCAAGCATCCGCCGGGATATCCACCGGAATGTGTGTGACTTAGACCTCCACAACTGTACGCGGACTCCGGATCTCAAGATACTGCCGAATGTTGAATAAATACGCTCTACCAAATACTAAATGAAGTCTGTTCAATCACTTGTCATTTCTCCTCGATCCTTGCATCAGTGCCGCGGCCATCACAACTCCACACGAAACACCTATCGTGCGCGATGCACACCCACGGTCCCATCGCCGTGGTAGGGCTCTTCGCCGTAGCCGGAGTCTCGGCTCAGAATACTACGCTCAGCTGCGTCAGCGGCCTTAAAATGTTTGTGTCCCGCGGCACTTATGAGCCCATGGGTCTAGGAATCACCGGGAATCTTGTCAAGGCCATCGCCGACCAGATCGAGGGCTCTGACTACGAGGCGATCCTGTACCCGGCAGTCCAGAGCGACCCTGACTACTTCACCTCTGTTGCCAATGGCACTATGCTAGTGAGGCAGGCCGCGATGAGCTACGCCAAGGCCTGCCCGGAGTCCAAGATGGCGTTCTTTGGCTATTCTCAGGTACGGACTGGTTGATTCCCTGAAGCTTGAAGAGAACCTCAACACTGACCTCGAACGATACAGGGTGCTGTGGTTACATCTAACAACTTCTGTGGCATGCCTCCCATATGGGCGGCAGAGACTGGCGTGAAGGATGAGACTGAGATCTTGGAATTGGCACAAGGGTTGACCCCAGACGTCACAAAGAACGGTACACTTTCCATTACGTCGACATGATCTTAGTTTTACCTATTCACTAATATTACCATGTCTAGTCATCGCCCTTGTCCTCTTCGGCGACCCAAGTAGCAACAAAGATCTTCCCTTCCTTCGAGGCACACGTGCCACCAAGAACACCGGCAACGGCATCTTCTACAAGGCCAACTATTCCGCATGCGGGGCTTTGGGTAGCCGCGTCCGCTCCTATTGTGATAGTGGAGATCCGTATTGCGATGTTGGACTCTATTTCAACCCCAGTGCACACCTCAATTATCACGACATATATGGCCAGGAGGTCATCGACTTTGTCGTCGAGCAGTACCGTGCATCACGGGCCGCATGCCAGTAGTTAATAGAATGCCCCCACGTCGGCTGTATATGCTTCAGGGGCCACTAAGCAGCCTCCATAAAGGCACTTGTCTTTGTCAATGATCATAGATTTGAGTTCCAGTGTCTTCCGCTTTCAACTCAACTTCTCCAGATTTTACGCATAGGTGTATGGTGAAGGAGGATCCGGACCGTAGGCATATTCCTCGTACACGTGCGGCCAGATCTGCCATCCGCCTGGCGCAAAAACCGGACCTTCTCTACTCTCACCAGCGTTCCATATCCTGGGCAGGCGGACCCATTTCCCTCTACCCGTAGAGTCATAGTCTGGACCGAGCACCTTCCTTTCCAGCTCGGCAGAGTAACGGACTGCTTCGCCGTGTCTCGTGTGATATGACCACTGTATGTATATGAACAGTTCTCGAAGATCTCGTGCAACTTCCTCCAAGACTTGCACCGGCGGATGATACACCGAAGCTAACATGTGCGGAGGATCTCCCCCAGGACGGCCGAATTCCACAAGGTGGCCCATAAAGAGTGCCAGGCTAAGAGTTTTGGCATTGCAGATAGTGAAGAGATGGCTGATGGCAGATCTCCATTGCGTCAATAGCCGATCATATACGGCGCCTGCTGCAATCTCGGGAAGCGAGACAACAAGGCCCATTGAGCGGATGTGCCGCGCAGCACCCCGTGGGAGCCTCTGAAGAAAGTCCATCAGTGCCGGAAAGCCTGGACGACAAGCAGCTAGCTTGTCCACTCGGCAGTCCTTCGGCACGATGATGAAATGATTCTGCTGGTAGAAAATTCTCGTGGCGATATCGTGGACTTGGTGACTGGCGAGAAAGATGGGCAACGGCATCCTCCAGCACGTGCAGGTGGCAGAATAGGCGCCATGATAACGAGAACACATGCAGGTGTCCAGTGCCGCTGTGCATTTTCTACAGCAGTCAAAAGGTACAAGGCCACGCCCAGGGCTCCATTCCAGATCGAACGGCGCAATCAGCTCCGAATATTGAAGGATATGCGAGATTATCTCTGGTGGCAAGCTTTGAACTTGAGGCTTTGGCTTGTCATCCTGGGATATCTGCTCCGACAGAGGGCTCACAAGTCGAATAGCCGCCTGTCGGGCGAGCACAGAGTATTCCTCATTGTATTCCCGACTGAGACGAATCGAGCAGGCGCCGAGACCTTGGAGAGGTGAAAGGTATTCGATGACTTGGTGGGCCGTCTCGGTGTCCCTAGTGTCGCAGACCAGGTCAAGGCGCAAGTCTCGAAGTCGGCAGCAAGTAGCTAGTAGTTCAACAACCTTCTGCAAGTCCCGGAAGACGGCTATATGCTGCCTCGCCTGATTCCCCAGGGGCTTGTCGTGGAAGCCGTATTCCGCGCAGAGGTGATGGCACTCGAATAGCCCCTGTAGCTCTAATGACTCAGGTTCGTCCAGGCGTTGGAATGCGCTATGCAGGCACTCGCAGGTGTTCAGGCGGATGGTCAGAGTCCGGAGGGATTCCAGTGCAGACGTGCTGAGGTTTATCAGTGGTCTGAAACCCCACACGTCGCTTCTGGCGACAGTGAACGAGTTCTCAGAGTAGAGGATGTGCGAAACCTCTTCTGAAATGGCCCGAGAAACGAGCAGCAAGGTGAAGGGCAAGGGTGGACATTGGCACGCAGGTCTGCTCGTAATCGTGTACCACCAGCCCATGAATCTTTTCGATTCGTAGAAGCAGCCGTAGCTGTTAAGCGGGTAACAACCGGTACGGCTGGCTTTGACGAGCTCGAGATACCGGCGGGCGCGAGGCCCTTCTTGATTGATGTTGATCGGGCAGAAGCGGACCAGGTCAAGTAGAATGTAGATCCGGTAGCGCACTGAGCGGGGAAGATCCAGGAAGGTCAAGGTGCACGGTGAGGACGATGTCGAAGAGGACGAGGATGGCTGACTTGGCTGGACGGAGCGTTGGAAATAATAGTCAATCTTGCGCTGAAACATATTTGCGACCTCGGTGCTCGCCGAAGGACTCTACAGAGTAAGAGCCAAGCGGAATCAAGCTAGTTGTTGAACCTCGGATTAGTTATCTGTAGACGATGGTCAGGAAACGAATTGATGTCTCGCCACGGTTGATGTCAGACCAACAAGTTCGGCAACCCATGAAACCCCCACTAGGTTGACTCCTGCAAGAAATATGTTGCCTAGGTTGGTAAACACAGCATTCGGCGCTCGAGTCGCTCGCTCACCGCCAGATCATCAGCATGGGCAACAAAACACAAAAATTGACAACACGTAATTATTATGAAGCCTCGACTTCATGTCGAGTCTTTGATTACCTGAGCTACATGTTTGTTGATCTTGAATATCTTGTTCATGTCCGACCAGTACATGGCGTCCAGTCGAAGGATCCCCAGGCTCATATCCTCAAAGCTTTGCGACTGGTGTCTCAGTATCTGTCGCCACCTGTCAATGAGCGTCTTGCAAGTCTTTGCGTGTTCCACGCTCGGCGACTGGACAAAGAGCAGAGCGAGAAAGCTCGAGGTGATCGCCCAGCCGATGCGAGACCCTAGAACAACCAACCATACGGATTAGATCTATGCACTTCGAACATACTGGGGATACTGGGGAAGGAGCACACATACAAGAGTACCAGAAACCGGCAAAATCCCAAGACATCAACTCTACTGTGAAAGTGCTCACAATCCTTGCACAATTCTCGGCGGCGCCTATGATCGCTTCGATTTCGGTTCGCAGAGTTGCTTGTGATTCTTGTTCGTTCATGTTGGAGATAGAGCCAGAACGAAATGTGTTCGGCATAGAATACTCCTGCTCACTCACGCCTGGCATGAAAGGTCCCGTGTGGTGGTCATTGGAGATATCTTCCAGGTTGACATTCCCAAGCGGCCGTAGCAACGCGCGATAAAGCAACACCTCAAGGGTAAGGTAGGCAAACTTCAAGCACGCTGCCGAGCTGGGCGCCGCGGGAGCGGCCCTGTCCGAGTCCGCTCGATGGGTCTTCAGAGATGCGGGGAGACTCGCATACCACAGCTTCAGCTCTTCGCGTAGAGGCCTGATGGTCTTGATAGACCCAGCCAAGTCATTGGCAAGCTTCTCCGTAGCCCGTATTGTACTGTGTCACGATCAACACGTGTTAACTGTCAAATGTAGTTGCCAGCTTACTATAGACACCGATAGATGTTATCGGCAATGGTGGCCAGTCCTGCGAGCCGGCGTGAGATCATGCCTTTGTCGGATTCCGCTGCTACCTCTCGCAGCTTCTTAGTAAAGCTTGACACTCCCGAGACTTCATCATCTTTGATGGCGACTTCCTCGAACTCAAAGTCAGAAGGCAGAAGTTCCGAGACGTTCCATTGATCTGGAGCTATGACCGACGGTCTTCCCAATAAGAGACTTCTCCATGTGGCTTCAGAGAAGGTCATCCACCATAAACGACGTCTCAAACGCCTTTCCCACGGCGGTATCGACCATGCCTTACAGTCAAGATGCAAGCCCAGACTCGTGACTAATCCGACAACAGAAGTCATCATTGACCACGTGAAAGATGTGTCTGCCGACACGTGCTGAACTCCGGCTCGGGGTCGGTTCAGGTACAGCAAAGCTGCCGAGATGGTGGCCAAGCGTGGGGTATGTAGGTTCGCCTGCACGCCGTCATACACCATTTGCCATAATCGCTCAGCAGATGGCTTTTTATAGACGCTAGAAACACACAGTATGTCGTCGTATGCAGTGAAGGGAAGTGCGGCGGCATATATAGCAGCCAGAAGATAACTTGGTAGCGAACTATTGTCCGATGATGGTGACCTGTAGTGGTGAGTAAGGCCTGCTACTATCTGTGATCGAGAAATAACTGGAAATGCTGGAAAGACGTATTGGACAAACCTGACCTGTTAGCAATGCATTGGCAAGGGTGGCCGTAGAAACGTACAATAAGACCAGTCTCTGCCCAATATCTTCGCTCACCAGATCGTTCAGCTCCTCCCGTACGGACTTGGAGTCGTATAGGTGGTTTGTGGGCCCGATGCGCTTCAGCTCTTCACCGAGCTCGTTCGAGGTCAGTAGGAATTGTACGGGCACATCTTTCCTGTCATGCATAGTTGGGTGGTCACCGCGAGGGGGCATGCCGTGTTGAGTTCTTCGATAGATAACCCGGAGGAAAGGGAACTCGTCGACTTCGTTATACAGGTAATGCCGAAGCAGATACGGGTCCGACTCCCCCGAGAGACCAAAATGGGTGCTTTGATAGTCCGGTCTGTGATCAATGCTGAAGGTGGCACCGTCCGTAACAGCTAATGGTTCTTGAATAGTTTCCGAGTTCGGAAGACCAGAAATAGGCTTTGAAAGCTGCGTAGTAGATAGGGCCTCAATTTGTTCATGTGACGCGAAGAGGTCATCATGGGCATCTCGAGATGTCGTAGAACCAACTCCATCAAAGTGCAAGAGGTCTGCGTCGATGGCATCAAGCGTGTTGCCCACAGACTGTGGCCGATCTGATGGGGGGCTGGTCCAGATCCTTGCGTCGGTAAAATCCCCATACATCGCCTCCATGTCCACAGGGTAGGTGTGGAAGCGATCGTGCAACTGCGCTTCATCAAAGCCGGGCTCCGCGTTCTCTGCCATCAATGATGAGGGAAGGTTGTTCCCGGGCTCTTCCAATTCATCCAAGACGCCGTCATCATTGGGACTTTGCCCAGGACGAGCAGCTGAACCCATGATCTGCGTCGGATCATCGAGGAAGCTGCATCGCTGGCCTCTCTTTCGGCATGTGGTGCACGAGACCTCGTTCTCGACTCGGCGGCATGACGTCTTTCGCGCGCGGCAGAGCGTGCAAGGCCGATTCCTCCTCGACCGGTATGGCCGACGTTGCAAAGAGCCGGAAGAGCGAGCAAAGTTTGGGTCCATGTGTCAGACCTCAACAAACTGCCCTACCGGATTTTAGATGGACTGGAGAACGGCAAGCGTACAGCACAGCCACCACTTCCATGAAACGCAAGGCTCTCGGCTCTTGTTAAGTTCGGATGAGTGTATCAAGTGGTGCAGGTCATGAGGAATGTTGAATCAAGTATCTGGTAGGTACACATCGCGCGCGCGCGTGACGTGAGGCAGTAGATCTCCCCATGGGGGGACAATTGCCGCCGCTAGTGAAGACTCCACTGATAGGCAAATTTATTTTCCGTCATCGCTCACGCCAGGAGTCTTAACTCTCGCGTCGACCCGCGATTGAAGCGAGCCTTGCTGTATATGCTTTAAAGCCGAATGAGTTCTTATACTACTGACCAGACAGCGGTCCGCAAGAACGGCATCTGACAGCACTTGGATGAGCTTGCCGCTGACAACCAGAACTAGAGCGAGACCTTCTCTACTTCCGCCTCAGTCGCACATTTTCAGTTCCAATCGTTTGCAATAAATGATCTAAATGACAAGGCTGCGGGATGAATCAATAAGGATGTGGCGAGCATGTGAACACCAAGATAGAGAGTCACGTTCAAATTCGCCAGGATACGCTGTTCAGCTCGCCATGCTTCCACATTGCATCTGATCATTCCAGTTTGGGCCTAGAAAGCTTTCAGCTGCATGTATGACAGGGAGCCATTGCACGGGAAATAGCGAATCAGTATCGTTGCGGCCCATCTATCATTCGCCAGACCTGAGTTGGGGGCCACTGTACTCCGCGAACGGGAACCCTGGAACAGTCCGCCCTTCGCGACCCCTGTCCAATGTGCGTTGGCGACGCGACATCCTGGTCTATCTATCCGAGATTTGAAATCCGTGCTTGCTTCTCACTATCTTGAGAATGCTTCAGCTCACAAAATCTCATGATATTCTGCAAAATGCGAACGCCCGACGATGGTCGGCTCTCTGGTGCACGTCCAAGGCTTACCACCACGGCCAGATGTCGAGTACGTCTACACTTCACTACCAAAGAATGACTCTATCCGGTACTTCGTCCTGGACGAGGGGCAACGCGATGACCCCGTTTCCGGTAGACTCTGCACGGCGGAGCTCCGGGATATGTCGGATGTGGAGGCCATATCCTATGTGTGGGGCGACGTGAACGACATCGATGTAGTCTCGTGCAACGACAGACTCGTCTACGTGACGCGCAATCTCAGACAGGTGCTACAGCAAATCCGACTACCAGATGCAAAACGCAAGATCTGGGCCGATGCTTTATGTATAAACCAGAGTGACCTCGCAGAGCGAAGTCAACAAGTGTCCCTCATGGGAGAGATCTACAGCCGGACCAAGAATATACTAATCTGCTTGGGACCTGACGAGTTCGACGACGCTTCTTCTGCGGTGGGCCTCTTCCGGGATATGGATGAGATTATCAAGAACAAGCTCAGAGAGATTGAGAAGGAATGGAATACCTTTCCCTGGCCTGAGAAAGACGACCCACTTCTCCTCGACGCGAGGTGGTCGTCCGTCGAGGCCTTGTCACAAAATCCCTGGTTCACCCAAGGCTGGGTCATACAGGAGGCTGCTTTGGCTAACACAGCCTTGGTCGTGTGGGGTGACTACATCATACAATGGGCGTCGCTCGTGAGGACAATGCTCTGGGTGATGACGAGGGGCGCCGTCCTGCACACCCAGTTCACGTTTGGCATTTGCGGGCTGCACCTAGCCTCGAATCAAATGCTGTTACCCAACGCGACCTATGCTATGGGCTACCGCGCCGTGCCGACTATGCTCTTTTTACTACATGAAGCGCGTCATCTGAGCTTCACCGACGAGAGGGATCGGATATACGCCTTCTTGGAACTGGCGAAGCGGCACTCGAAGAAGCATCTCGGTATTATACCCGACTACGAGCGGGCGTTCCTCGATGTATATCGTGACTTCTCCTACATCTATCTGGCAGTCGAGCAAGACCTGGATCTCATCAGCTACGCGATAAACGACGAGTTGACCGATGGCGTAGGAGGGCTGCCTTCCTGGGTGCCGCGATGGGACACACCTCCGGCGTGGGATCTCACGCGGTTCGCCCCAGACAGGCTCACTTCCCGAGCCGGGCATACTTATGCCCCGCTCGTGGATCAGAACGGCGATCTTTACGTGCAGGGCGTGGTCATTGACACAGCCGCGCTGGTCAGTGACAGACTGACACATGCGGCTACCGACACCGCTCGCGTCACAGCGAGGCTGTGGAATGAGGTCATGAGCTTCGCAGATGGGATCGCTTACTCGCCCGAAGCCTCACTACCAGCATTCATTGAGTGCTTGACGGCGGGTTGCGTGCCGCGAGTCCGGTTCGAGGAATGGGCCGACGTACGGACATCGTTCCTGCAAGGGCTTCAGACCGAAGGTGCTCATTTTGGACCGCACATCGTTGGAACGCTGGGCGAGAGCTCTTCTGGCGATGCGCGGGTTTTAGGCGGTGATATCCACGGATACTGCCTGCGGAGACGCTTCATAGTGACGCAGCGCGGGTACTTTGGGCTGGTCCCTGACGCGGTGCGAGCGGGCGACCTCTGCTGCATCGTCTTCGGGGCCCGTATACCGTTTATCATCCGACCGACAGAGTGCCAGGGTAGGTTCAAGCTCATTGGACCAGTCTTCCTGGTCAGCAAGGAGCTGTGCAGTATTGGCGAGAGCTCGGAGTTTACCTACTGCCCCTTGCTCGGATCTACAGATGGGAAAGACTGGATCGGCTGGGACGTCGACGAGCAAACTATTACCCTTTGTTGACAGTCGTGGCTTCTGTGGGTATTCACTTGATATCAGTGTGTGTCGTTGTAAATAGAGAGTACCAGGCAAATAGCCTACATCGTCAGGCAGACAGGGATATTGTACGAGAACAAGAAAGAGGATAAAAAATACAAGATGAAGAGGATGCAGGGCTCGAAGGCATGTCTGCTTACTTTCACAAACCAGAAACGGCAAAAAAGCGAAGGCCTGGCTTGCCAGAGCAAGCCAGGCGGATAATTCCATAGAAAGAACCCCGAAGGTGACTGTTGAGCTACTTCGCTTGATGAACACAGGCAACCAAGTGCACTTATGAACTAATTGCATGGCTGGCTAGGCCGACGTTTGCTCACCCTGTGCACACTTGCCAGGGTCAGAGAAGGTCGAACCTTGGCAGAGAGGCATGACAGACATGAGGGAGGATAGCATAATCCCCAACATTCACATTAGTTGTTTCTACGGAGCAGACAAGCAAGATCAATTAAGCAAAGGCTGAATTAGGGGAATGCCAGTTGCACATTACAGCAGCTCTACGATCAAATCACAAAGTAATTGTACCACAACACTTGAAACCAAGGACAAAAAAAAAAGACATGAAGATAATTCAAGCTGTTTTCGAAAGCCAGTACAGGCCAATAACAAAACCAAAAAGAGAAGGACGACCAGCAAAAAAGCGACGCCCTTGTAAAGGCCGGAAACCTGAGGTAAGATCTTTGTATTGTTGAGCTACGCCGCTGAAAGCTGTGACACTGCTAATTCGCTTAAGGCACTGCCTAGACTAAGTTGTACTTTACCCCCTGACGCCACTAGCCAGCCAGGCAGCAGAGCGCCGACTGAGTCACACCGGCAAACACCCTCAGCTTTCACCACGTCCCTAGTCGATGCCCTGGTCAGACCAGAGGTGCCAAAAAAGAAATAGAAGTGATTATACACCGAATCGAACGTGTACACTCTGGTTTCCGAGTTTATGATTGCCAAAAAGCGAAGTCCTGGTCGTCACAGCCAGGGGTTTTTCTACCACAAGAAGTTTTGATTGAGCTACTTCGCCTGGACGAAGATTGCCGTTATATGGCTTATAAGTCCTTGTCTTGTATAAAAGACGGAACATGTAGAGCATAAGTGATCAGCTTGGATATTGCACAGGCAAATGGCAAAAAGCGAAGCCCTGGCAAGCCAGGTTAATTCTTTTGGATCAGTCAAATAGATTATCAATTGAGCTACTTCGCTGAAGGGCGAGTACGGTATTGTAGCTTATAACCGTTCACCCTAACCAGAGCGAGTCCTAGGCAATGCCTAAACCTGCTTAGGTATCGCGTCTTACTGGAAAATGGATGTCCAAAAAAGAAACACAAAAACGGACAGACATCGCCAATGGCAAAAAGCGAAGTCTGGCAAGCCAGAGCATCTCTAAATCAACGGATTTAAAGTCGTTACGCAAACGAAAGACAGTTGAGCTACTTCGCTGGAAGTTCTGAACCCACTAATTGGCTTATAACACCACCCCAGACCAGTGCTGTGCCACCGGAACCTCGGCCTGTAAGCTGCCAAGGTCTCTCCGCTGTTGACTCACTCCGGCGAGCATATCCTCTCCGAGGGAGTGACCAAAAAGAAGAAGAGATATGTAAAATGGCAGGACTGTGGCTCGAATACATGACTGCTGGACTTGCAAAAAGGTAAAAGCGAAGTCCAGGCAAGGCCTGGTTAGATTGAATTTGAATCAATTTCCTGTGTTGCCACGGGGTACCTAGATGGTTGAGCTACTTCGCTGGAGATGAAGCCTGTAACTTGAACTTATGACACTGCGGATGTACATCCTGTTTCGCTGTTGCATTGCTTGAAGTACGTATCTCATAGTATTTGTAAATGGTCTTTCAAGAAATATGAACAAGAAATCGTCTTCCATAAGACTACACCCCATCCCAAAGAAAGGTTGCTTTTCATCATGCCTCTTTCCAACTCACTCCCTTACATAGCCATAACCAGCCCAGCAACGCCAGCGACAACCACAGCGCCCAGCCCGGCCACAGTTCGCCCCTGAGCGCCATTGGGCTTCCCCGTCGCCGTGACGATGCTGCCGCTCGTCGTCGCCGTCGGTGTACCGGAGCTCTTGCTCAGCACGTAGATCTCGCCCGTCGTGTCCGACGTGACAAACAAACGCCCGCTCATGCCCCAGGCGAGACCCACGGGCCGGAAGCAGTTGCCCGGGCACTGCGCCTTCTGGCCCGGGTTCGACATGATGTCGGTCAGTGCGTCGGTGCTGCTCGAGGGCTCGACGGGCGAGCCGCGCTCCTTGTCGAAGGCGATGGTCGAGACGCGGTAGCCCTCCGGGTTGGTCTTGTCGACTGCGCGCGCGACGGGGTTAGCGGCTGCTTGTGTTGGGGGAGGGGAGGGGGGAGAAGGGGAAAAGAAACTTACAGCTTCCGTGGAAGGTGACGTACGCCAGCGCGCCGTCGTCGCTGAACTTGATGTCGAGCGGCGCGTAGTGCGCGGGCAGCGTGAGCCGGGGAGCGACGTAGTCCTCGGCGCAGGTGGTGTCGTTGAGCGTCGAGTTCTGCGTCAGGCTGAACTGGTCGCCGACGTGCAGCGTGCCCTCGGTGCTCGCGGGTCCCGGCAGGTTCGTGTCCCAGACCGCAAAGCAGTTGGGGTAGCCGTAGTTGCCGCCCTGGTTGTCCGTCGTGGAGTTGAGGAAGCCGTGATAATTCAACTCCTCGCCCGGGTTGGTCTTTTGCACGTCGGAGCCGTCGCGCGTGACGCCGTCGATGCTGTTCTCGACGCTGTAGATGCCGCCCGTGACGGGGTGCTCGCCGATACCGACGGAATTGCGCAGGCCCCAGCCCATGACGCGCCCGTCGGTGGCAAAGTTGTAGGCGGACTGGCCGTCGAGCAGGCGCGACAGGTCAAAGGCGCGGATCTGCGACAGGCCCGAGTCGCGGTCGAGGGCGTCGATGTCGTAGTTCTCGGCGGAGCCGCGCGAGACGAGGAGCTGGCCGGGCACCTTCTTCGACATGAGCAGGGTGCGCGTGGTCAGGTCGTTGTTGCTCATGTTGCCGACGACGGTGCGCGGGTTGCCGCTGATGGTGCCCTTGGCGGCGTCGTAGGCCCAGGCGTAGACGGCCTCGACGTTGGAGGCGTAGAGGGTCCTGCCGTCGTCGGACAGGGTGAGGCCGTGGTTCAGCTGTGGTGGGCGGGTTACAGATTAGCAATTGCTCTTCGTACGTCGGGGGCAGCTTGGAATTTGGCATTGACTTACAGTCGTATCGGCGACGACGGTGGTGGCCTGGTCGACAACGAGACAGGTGCCGCCATTGTCCTTGAAAGTGAATCGGGTAACACCCTTGCCGCTCTCGACGACGAGCAGACCACCGGCGCTATCGAACTGGATACTCCGAGGCTTCTTGAGGCCATTGACGACCAGCTGGGCGCTCCAGCCGGGCGCGACAGAGGGAGGCGAGTAGGCCGGGACGAGCACGGACGAGCAGGCCGTCTGCGCAGCGACTCCGGCGGCGAAGAGCCCCGCTCCGATGGCCGCACTGGCGAAGCTCGACTTCATGTTGGCGATTGGTGTCTCTACGCAAGGCAAAAGGGCAAATGCAAGTCAAGGCAAGTTGTGATCTGCTGCTTGCTTCACTTCACCACACCTAGAGCTACGAAGGAAGAGGAGTAAACGGAGAGAAGCGGCCGGCCAGACAATATTCAAAGGGTCCCTCCTCCTCGTCTTCTCTCTCCTCCCAAAGATTGTCCCGCTAGTGTGGGTATTGGGGGACTAGGGCCGCTGGCGCACATGCAACCTTTACGAGAAGAAAGGAGCTCGCAGCACCATTGAACACTTTGACGACGAGCATGTGGTGGGGCGGGACAGGACGGGCTTCTAGCTCGAAGCAACATTGGGCTGGCTCCCGCCATCTTGGATGCACCGAGTGGGCGCTGGATGGAGCTTTCCAGACCATGACAAGAGCGAGAAAGCGCTCCAGGGCTGCAGATAGTGGAGACCCTGGCTGCTCGCCATCGGGCCATCAGCTCAAGCTAGATCAGGGACCAAGCACAAAGTAGACATGTAGATATTGGCTTGGCCGTTGAGCGGTTTTGTTGGCTCAACCTCGCCAAAGTAATTATGTGTGATGCCGAGGATTGGGAAGCGAGAGCTGCTCTCCCGACGTCGGTGCAGTGGTGTGCAGACAGACGAGATCAGCTGCAATATCGCCATCCCATTTCCGGGGACGGTGACTTCTTGGCGAGCGCTGAACTGACAAGACGGGCCATGGTGTACCAAGCTCTCAGCACACCAGGGCCGGCAAAATGGCACGTTGGAACGCATGATCAAGCTCCCAACAATAGCACTCAGAGGCGGGGGAACTCAGCTTCGGGTTTTGCCATTTGTCAAAGTTGTCATGGCATCCCACCCTCCCATCGCCGCGAGGTGTCATTCTGTGCCGTGTTCCCCGCTCTCGAGCTGTCATGCCAGCGGTGCGACTGCCGGGTAGGCAGCAATGGCGCCGGCACCGGCCAATGATTCCAGGCGGCGGACTCTGCTGGCGTAGAAGATTGATATGGCCACCCGGAGAAGAGGCCACGGGCTGCCCAGCCTTGCCAACCTCTTTGCTGGAAGACGGAGGGGATCCTGTGCCTCTTGGTGTGGGGGTTTGTGACCGTGCTGAAGGGAAGATGGATTTATTCTGCGCTTAAGGCGGGGTTTCCATGAATCTTTTCCATTGACTCAAGTCTGACGAGACTGGACTGCTCGATCCCTTCTTTGCAGTCTCGCCTTCCCCATTGACTCTCTGACGTGAGCCAACTTTGCAATATGCGAGGCTGGTTTCTCAGTCAGAAATCAAAAAACATCGAAGCGTCTTCTTCACTGACATGGGCTCGGGCGATCATTGACCTAAGAAAAGAGGGACTCTGCCCCGATGGGGTAAGTCGAGTCCCCAGTAAAATCGATAATGCCATCTCGTCCATTTTGCCCCTCCATGATCCATTTCCACAACCGCATTACGCCCATCATAAGCCCCTCTTCTTTTTTTCTTCGTCCTCGTCTTTTTTGCCTTGTCTTCGCTATGGTGGGGGGTTTCCCATGGGTGAAGGAGACCATGACTTCACGGGAACCACCCAGAGTTTCCCCGTAAGACAGAAATGGCTGGGAGGGGTTTATTGCTGGCATTGTCACAAGTGAGCACGTTTTCCACCACTCTGATCCATCCGTGGTTCTCTTGCTTTTACCCACCGAAACCCAGCCCAGTCCAGCCCACGCTTGCAGAAGCTCTTCCGTTCATTAGCCTTGGCGTGCTCTTGGGATTGGACAAATGCAGTTCCCGCTGCCGATGGCTGGCCGCACTACACACCACCACACACACATGCACATCCGCCGCCAACATGTACCTACACCTCGTGTAGAGAGCAGGACAGAAGCCATGACTTGCAGAGTAGAAAACGGGTGCCATTCTTTAGCTTCCCCACGTAGCACACCAGAGCTAGTCAGAATCTTGTAGTTTCGTGCTGAGCCTATCTCGGGGACCGGCTCATTGTAGCTATTCTTCGTCGTCAACTTTGTCTACCTCTCAAACTTGCATCCCATTGCTTCTTGATTTTGTGCTTCATCTTGGATTTGAAGCTGGTGTGCCTGTTTCCCAGACCAGGTATCTGTCTCTTCTCAGTAGGAGAATTGACTCCCTCCAAGTGCACTTACACACACACTTGACATCGGCGCTTTCACCCCGCCCGACCTCGCCCACGATGCGATCCTCCCTCCTCGCCGCCCTCGCCGCAGCAGCAGCCTGCGCCCGCGCCGCCGCCGCCGTCGTCCCCCGCGACGACGCCAGCCCGGACACGCCCTGGGTCTCGGTCGACGCCAGCGGCGCCCCGCACACCGTCACGCCCTCCGTCACCCGCATCAACGGCGCCGCCAGTACCGTCTCGGGCCCGCCAGCGCAGCTGACCAGTACCGCGGCGTACACCCTGACCGTGTCCGGCACTCCCACGACCGTGACGGGCCAGCCGCCCGTCGCCAGCGCCACGGGGGCCTCGGGCAGCCCCGAGGGCGTGTTCATTACGTGCGACAAGTACGTCGGGCAGGACAAGCCTTTCTGCCTGCCGCAGAGGGGCAGCGCTTTGTACCCCGGTCGGACGTACTACAGTGAGTCCTTCCCCTTTTCCCTCCACCCACTACCCCTACTCCCTTTTCTACTGCTAACCGATTGTCCGTCCTCAAAGTCACATGGAACCCAGCCTACTTCGCCAACGACCGCACCGTCATGGACATCGACATCGTGTACGACAACGGCCAGGGCGTGACGTTCCAAAACCTCGCCGCCTCGCAGGGCTTCTACGCCTGGAAGCTCGACGACGACTTCCTCTCCAAGCAAGGCGTGTCGCAGATGAGCAACGTATCCATCGGGCTCTCCTTCTTCGAGCGGCCCGGCGACAACGCCTCGGACATGCAGGTCGCCGGCCCGCAGGTCTTCATCGTGCCGGCGCCCAAGAGCTCCGGCAACTCCGGCCCCGGCACGGCGGCGATCATCGTCATCGTCATCGTGGTCGTGGCGGTCCTGGTCATCGCCGCGGTGCTCGTGTGGTCGTGGCGTACAAGAGGCCACCCCTTTGCGCTGTGCATGGGCGGGCTCAAGAGGCGGTCCACCGGCGGGGGGCAGGGATACGGCGTGCGCAAGAGCCACTCGGAGCGCACGGGCGGTCTGGACGTCGGCGGCGGCGGCGCTGGCGGCGACCCGGACAGCAAGGCGCGGGGCGTGGGCATCCAGCTCACGGACCGGGACAGCTGGTCGCCGACGCAGGGGCGCAACGTGTTCCGCGAGGAGGTGCAGCGCCAGGACAACGAGAGGTGATGAAGGAGAGTTGACGCTGCTTTGAAGACGGTTGAGTGGTGCACAGAGCAGTAGAGGGTGAACGGCAATGGATGGAGGTAGGTGTAGCGAGGATCGGTTCAGACTGCAGAAGGTGATAGGGGCGCTTTTCTCGAGTACATATTAGATCATTCTTCAAAAAGCGGCCTTTAGGCTTGCTAGGTAGGCAAGCAGTTGGGAAGTGTGGCTTGCATGCCGTCTAATGAGTTACGTATCTGTCATTTTCATCAAGACTTACGCAAATAAAGTACAAAAGCATCATCATCTGAAGATAGCAGCGTATCGATTAGCAGTTCCAAATCATGATATTGGTAGGCATCTAATCTACGCGACTCCTTGTGAATACACACCCTGAAAGTGAGACACTGGCAACCCTCCTGGACACTCTGAAAAGGTACATCAGGTCATCTTGTAAACTTTTTATTGGGTATAATCTTAACATAAGCCGCAGGACCAGCCAGCTAATGGCAGGTCCAGTCAACTCTTCGCTAGCCACAGCGATATAAAATGCTTGAGCACATGCAAATCCAATGCTTGCGACCTCCGAGAAAACTCCTCCCCAAAAACGCCAGGCACCTTGTCGTTCGTAAATCTGAAAACGCATCGTAATCTCGAATAAGAAGCAGTCACCTTCTCACCAGATCATGCCTTGCCAACCCAACCCGCGTTGATGAAGAACTCAAAGATCCTCCCGCCCTTCTGTGTGTCTAACCTGCAGATCTCCTTGGCCTGCTTCTTCTTCAAAGTGCCATTGCCCTTGAGCGCCTCCTTAAGGATCTGCTCCTTGATCATCAGGTACGGCTTGGGTTGCAACCGGACTACCTCGCACAGCTTGGCCTCTTCCGGCGTGAGGAGGTGCAGGTCCGGCGCGTTGTCCTGGGTCAGCTGCAGTGGCTGGACGCCCGAGATGGGCTGTGGCATGAATTTCTCCCGCTTGGGGATGGCGGTGCCATTGGCAACAACCACGCTACCCCCATTTGCCGTACCGTTGACGCCATTGGTGAGCGCCGGCTTGGCTTCCTCGCCGTCTGCAGTACCGTTGAGGGCGGTTGACTGAGTCGGCAGCTCGGGGGCAAGGAGCTGAGCAGCGCCGCTCGGAGGGTCCGGCGCGGGCGGCTGCTTACTCCGCTGCGCCGAGGCCAGCCTATCGCGGTCCATCGAGCCCATGGGTATGGCCTTCTGTATCCGGTTCGCCTTTTCCTGCTCGTACTTCTCGCCACTCTTGAGGTCTCCGATGCGGTTATCCCGCCAATCCTGCAGCTGGGTAATAGCCTGGCGCAGGTTAAGCTCGTCGATGAGACCCTGGCAGAACTGCTCAAAGTCGTCGTGATTCATCATGCGGGCAAAAGGCTTGGCTTTGTTCAACACATCTCTTTCCTCCTTGGACCGGCCCTTCTCCACCTTGGTGTTGCTTCTGTAGTCGAGCAGGTTGTGCTCGAAGATGACCTTCTTCCTATCTACTCGCTGCGTCAACCTGCAGTTGTAGATATCCATGACGGTGAGCTTGAGCTCCATCTCGGGCTCAAGTTGGCCAGTGTGCGGGCTGATGCCATCACCTGGGTCAAACTGCATGAGTTGCACCGCCTCCTCGGCCTCGTTGGCGTATTCCGTCTCGAATTCGAGACGGCCAGGCATGTACCCTTGAATCTCGTGGCATGACGGTACTGAAGCTGTAGGCTTGGTCTTGGGCTGTAGCGCGGGGGCGTTCTTGGCGGTCTCTCTGCGCTCTTCGATGCGTCGCTTTTTCCTTGACTGAAATTCCTCCCTAGAGATTTCGTTCGCAAGTTCCATATCATGCGGACTGCAACGCTTCGGGAGAGGGAAGGCTGGAGAGCCGACAAATACTTCGAGATAGTGGTCGCGAACTTCGTCCTTGCTCCGGTACCCGCCGATGTGGTCAGCGATATCAGCCCATGATCCGAGACCGTAAATCTCAGCGCCCTCCAACAACAACAATTCCTCATCTGCACCCCATTCTCGGTCGAATATGGGGAATGAATTCTGTTCGATGACGCGGTAGGGATGGGTAGCCGGCTGGTGGTTGTTGCTCGACTGGCCGCTGGAGAAGCACTGAACGCAGAGGTCATATTCGTTGCAAGCGCTATGCGCGCAGCGTATCCGAACCTTGGCGCATTGTTAGAATTAACTTTGCCAACATCGGGTCGGACATTTCGGGCGTTTGTGTGGGAAGGACCGATGGAGGAGAGTTATATGGGGTGTGCGACCGACAGGCAGCGCTGAGGGCGTGACTGTATGAAGATGACAAGAGGGAGGCCATTGAGAGGCAGCAACTTACAGTAGATGTGATGTCGGCGCTGCAAACGTCGCAGACGTACTTGACGCCACCTTCTCCGCCTCGCGCGGCGGTTTTCTTTCTGATCACACCCATGTTTGGGGATGCTGGTGCTGGGGAATCAGCTGTCGGTGACGATGTGGTGGAGGGAAGCTGGGGTGTGCTAGGCAGTCGGCACTCCCTGTCCGGGGTACTCCCGCTCGGGAAGAGGGTATTTCGGCGGGTCTATCGTCGTAAAAATGGCATCATTCGAAAGCGCTCGTCGAGGCGAACAAAATGCGACGCGTCGATGGATGGAAATGTGCGGATTTGATGCGACAGCTGATGGCCGACAATGGGCTGGGTGTTTGGTTGTGCTGATGTTTGCGGGAATGCTGTCGGCTTACGCCCCCTGCCTGTCTCTGCCTCGACTGGTTACGCAGTGCCTGCAGGAGTGCACGGACCACTGACTCTCGCCTTGCCAAGTTGAACTGGGGCCTCAGGCACAACCCTTTCCATCAAAACACTCATTCTCCATATTGACCGTCCCAGAAACCCCGCTGTGGGGACATTATTTTCTCGACTTATCCAGGCCAGTGGATGCACTACCTAGGTAGGCAGTGTCATTCAAACGATGCACTAGAGGGCTGGCTTGCTCAACTTGGGCATGTCTTATTAGAGGCAGCTCGAACAACTTAAATCCCGACGGAAGCGACAACCGATCCTCTGAAGTCTTGATGTTGGAACTGGATGAGCAAGTCGGGCGCAACTCGCCTATTGGAGTGCTGTCAGTCGACTCAGGAAATCATCATCATAATAGCGCATTGAGGCATTATCATGTTACTGGTGCGCATCAGGATATTTAATACTAATCAGACTCTAAGAGGTCTTGACCTTGTTCCCAAAATACCTGCCTATCTTGCAAACCGACCATCCATTTTGCGGCCAATTTGACCGAGTAAGGGCCCGTTTGTTGCGACACGACCCGCCGGCTTCTGACGTAGGTGCCTCTTTCGGCGGTCCCGCAAGCTAAGAACTGTGCAGTCAGGTCAGTCAGTCCCTGTGCCTCGTAAAAAAGTATGAATGCCCCGCGTCCGGGGATAGGTCGCGATATTTTCTTGAGATTCTGCTTCATTCTGCTTCATCTTGGGTGATTTCATGTTAATTTCTCAAGTTTTTATCTGACATTCGTTACAGCCCAGTGCAGTGACCCATTACCCTGACCGCAGCTGCAATTGATCGACGGTACATCCCCACTACTCACCATGCCGGACGAGATCTTGAATGACATCTCGCACCGCCGATACAACCCGTTGACCGGGTCGTGGCTGCTAGTTTCGCCTCACAGGACCAAGCGCCCGTGGCAGTAAGTCGTCCTGGCCACTCAATCATCCAGTAATTCGCTAATAAGAACATAGAGGACAGCAAGAAGCAGCCCTGGAGAACAAGCTGCCCGAATACGACGAGAAGTGCTATCTGTGCCCCGGCAACAAGCGTGCGCAAGGCGACCAGAACCCCAAATATGAAAACACCTTTGTCTTTGTCAACGACTACAGCGCAGTCAAGGAGCAGCAGCAAGACTACCAGCCAGAAGTAAAGAGCGATGGTAACTTCACCCACCCAGAGTTTCATGGATCAAGACTTACACGGCTTTTCCAGACATCGCATCTCTCCTCCTACGCGCAGAGGCCGCCACCGGCCGCTGCTATGTCCTCACATTTTCCGCCAAGCACAACGTCACCCTCGCCGACATGACCGCACAGGAGATCCTGCCCGTCATCCAGACCTGGACCCGCATCTACGCCGCCCACCTGTCGCCCTCGAGCCCCCTCGCGAGCGCCGCCGCGGCCGCGCTTAAGGCCCTCCCCTCCTCAGACGACGACTCCATCGTCCCGCCCGCCAACCAACTGCGCTACATGCAGATCTTTGAGAACAAGGGCGCCGCCATGGGCTGCTCCAATCCCCACCCGCATTGCCAGGTCTGGACCACGTCGAGCCTGCCCGAGGAGCCCGGCAAGGAGCTCGTCGAGCTGTCCAAGTACCGCCAGCAGCACGCGGGGCGGCACATGCTCGAGGACTACGTCAAGCTCGAGATGGAGAAGAAGGAGCGCATCGTCTGGCAGAACGACGCCTTCCTCGTCGTCTGCCCCTGGTGGGCCATCTGGCCCTTCGAGGTGCTCATCATCGCCAAGCGCCACGTGCGCGCCCTCGTCGACCTCACCGACGCCGAGCGCCTGCAGTTCGCCGAGGCCGTCCAGGAGGTCACCCGCCGCTACGACAACCTCTTCCAGACCAGCTTCCCCTACAGTTCGGGTCTCCACCAGGCGCCGCTCGACTGCTCCGAGGACGAGGCCGAGAGCAGCTGGTTCCACATGCACTTTTACCCGCCGCTGCTGCGGTCCGCCACCGTGCGCAAGTTCCTTGTGGGATACGAGCTCATGGCCGAGCCGCAGAGAGACATCACGCCCGAGCAGGCAACACTGCGCCTCCAGGACTGTGGCGGTGAGCTCTACCGTAACTCGTTGTAGCGGGCTTCTGCATAAACAAGAAAAGAAAAGTCGGGTTCTGGGTATGGCGTACGTAGTATAGCGTTAGAGGGGAGCAGGGGCGATCCGTCGAATCTATAGATCTGAAATCTTAATCATCTCATATTAACATTATAAAGACAAGTATATTTGCTCAAAGAGCCTCTCGCCCTTCCCCTCTTCTATCCCATATAGTGCGCCCACTGCAAGCTCATGTAGATCAGCCCGCTGACGCCGCCCATCATCGGCGCCAGGAGCTCGCGGCTCGGGAGCATCGTCTTGTACACGAGCACCTCGCTCGTGAAGTGCACGACAGCGATGGCGTGCGTAAAGAAGGCGAGCTGGTACAGCGCCGGGTTGGTGATGTCGTAGGCGGCGTAGAGCCGGATCACGCCGGCCACGATGGTCCACACGCCAAAAATGCGGCCCGCGAGCGGCGTCACCTGATCGCGTGCCTTTTCGACGTCCTTGCCCGTCGCCGAGGCCGGGACCAGCTTGTCGACGCGATCCTCCAGGTTGCTGTGCTTGCCGGCGGAGCTGCCGGGACGGTTGAGGGCAGGGTTGGGCACGAAGGTGCCGTTGTAGAGGCGGCGTGTGTAGTGCAGGGTCACGAGGTTCTGGACGGCGTTGCCGATGGCGGCCGTGGCGACCTGGTTGGAGGTTCATTAGTGCCCGTTGCGAAGTCAATTGGGATATCTGGATCGATATCCGGGGTTCAGCCTTACCAACATCAGGTAGTAGGGCAGGTAGCCCTTTTCCACGGAGGGGAGGTAGCCGGCGAAGTTGTCCATATTGAGCAGTATCGAAGTGACGATAAAGGAGATGACGAATGGCGTGCGAACTCTGATTCTCATATGAATCTGGCTAGATTGAATTCTGAAGCTTGGGGCGCGTCAAAAAGCCAGAGATGGGCAAAGGTTGTGAGCTGAATGGTCTCGAAAATCGACCTCAAGCTTGATTGGATGATGGGCCAAGAAAATTCAGGGGTTCTTTCAGAGCTTGTTGGCTGGGTCAGACCCACTGAAGCTCCCGGTCGCGGCACTGAAATTCGATTGATGGAGCCCGGTCCAGGGGTGCCGAGGCCTGGTGCTGACCTAATGTCAGCACGAGCTCAACATTTCTCAAATGCGGGACGAAGAAACCAGAAACATCTCCAGCCTGGTTCTCCTCTTCTTCTCTTCCCACCCCAAGGAAAAGCAGAAACTGTGTACGATAGGAACATCGCTGCTCTACCCAACAATGGAGGCCATTCGATCCTTCTTCAACCAAATTCCCCAGCCGGCTCAGTGGTTCCTGGCCGGCGTGGGAGCTCTCTACGTATCCAGCAAGGTTCTCGCCTATGTCGAGATTCTTTTCAAGCTGTTTATCCTCAGCGGCACCAATGTAAGGCCGAGCTACCTACTATACCTTGTTGAAATCTGCATTCACTGATACGTCACTATTTCCAGCTTAAGAAGTATGGCAAGAAGGGCACCTGGGCCGTGGTCACCGGCGCCTCGGACGGCCTAGGCAAGGAGTTCGCAAACCAGCTCGCCGCCAAGGGCTTCAACCTCGTCCTCGTCTCCCGCACCCGCGCCAAGCTCGAAACGCTGTCCAAGGAGCTGGAGCAAAAGTTCATCGGCCAGGGCCTGCAGACCAAGTACCTCGCCATGGACTTTTCGCAGGACAACGACGCCGACTACGAGGCCCTCGGCAAGCTGATCGATGGCCTCGACGTGGGCATCCTCATCAACAACGTCGGCCAGAGCCACAGCATCCCCGTCTCCTTCCTCGACACCACGCGCGACGAGCTCCAGAACATCGTGACCATCAACTGCCTCGGCACCCTCAAGACCACCAAGGTCGTCGCCCCGGGCATGGTCCAGCGCAAGCGCGGCCTGATCCTGACCATGGGCTCCTTCGCCGGCTGGATGCCCACCCCCTTCCTGGCCACCTACAGCGGCAGCAAGGCCTTCCTGCAGCACTGGAACAGCTCCCTGGCCGCCGAGCTCAAGCCCAGCGGCGTCGACGCCTACCTCGTCATCAGCTACCTCGTCGTCTCGGCCATGAGCAAGGTCCGCCGCCCCAGCCTGCTGATCCCGCTGCCCAAGCCGTTCGTCAAGTCGGCGCTCGGCAAGATCGGCAACGCGTCGCAGGCCATCGCCCACACGTACACGCCGTACTGGAGCCACGCGCTCTTCCAGTGGGTCGTGGAGAACACGATCGGCGCGGGCCACTGGTTCGGCATCAAGCAGAACCTTGACATGCACAAGGACATCCGGAGGCGGGCTCTGCGCAAGGCGGAGCGGGAGGCCAAGAAGCAGTAAATGCTGTTGTGGAATTGAGAAGCCTAGATGCTACTTGAAAGAGGGACGTCCATGGGAGTGATGTGATTATAAAAGGGTTGAAACGGCAGACGAGGCAATTAGAAGTGATTTCACCATAGGGTCGATGGGAAAGCTCCCTCACATGGTTGGTGGATGAGAACATTGTAGGAATAAAAGCAGGTCATGAGATAATGGATGATGACCGGGTCATTGGCTCAGACTTAATAGCAAATATGTTTCGAATTATACCTGGTAAAGCATCCCTTCACCTTGTGAGACTTTTATTGACATGCGTTTGTCTGCAACAAAGGGAAATTGTCGTCCACGGCATCATCAAAGACCAGCTTGAAGGAGCTCCAGCCTTGTGTGGACGAATCGGGACAAGCGCGGTCTGGTTAGGCGGCGCGACAGCTTCGCGTCTCCACCAAAAATTCGACCCAGCACCGCCAAAGCTCGACCAGCCTCTCCATCCACTACAAAGAAATCTGTTTACGGCTTCAGTGCAGGCCTTCCTTAGCTCCTCGAGGCGCCCACTCCACTCTCGAGCTTTCTCTTGACTGCCCATCGGTCACCCTCACCTTCTGGACCTCCTCTTCAGCTAATCTCACCCTTCAATGCGCCGTTGCATGGTTCGATAGCCGGTCAGCATTCTCTCGCCAGGGTTGGCCGTCTTCACACTCTCCTCAACCATCGGAGAGCTTGCAACAAAACCATCTACGGCACGCAGCTTCCTTTCGCCATTGCCCTCCATCCGCGAACAGAACCAGCACCATGGCGGCGCCGACGCCCATGCGACCCGTGCCGGGCGCATTCTTCAACACGCCTGCTCCCGGGAGAGATCCTGTCCGACGACGGCTGTTCGATGAACCCCCACCTGCTTCAGGCGACCTTGCGAGAACAAACAGCTTCTCCGGAGGCGTCTCCTTCCAGGGCCGCCAGGCGGGCAACGAGCTTCAGTCCGTCTCACAACAAACTCAGCCGACGCCAGATCCCGCAGCATCGCTGCCCCCCGTCGTCAAGGCAGCTCGTTTCGTCAACGGCGTCCTTCAGCACGATGAGAGCTATCCCGATCTAGATTCCTATTGCCGGCGTACGTTTCGAAACATCAGGGATACATGTCCCCTCAAGATTTGTAACCGCTAACCCCCTTATAGCAGGCGCGTCGTCCGAGTACGATCTCCAGACTGTCGACTCTCCTTGGGCCCCGTTCCACAAGGTCCAGATGCACCCCATCCCAGAGCGCATCTTCGATCAATACAACAGCTCTCAAGTCAGCACCAAGCTGGGTCTTTTCGCCGAGATCAACCACGCGTGGGCTTGCATCGATAATGCTCTTTTTTTGTGGAATTATACCCATCCCGACCCCGAGGTTATTGGCTTCGAGGAGCAACCTCACAGCATCCAGGCCGTAGCTCTCGTACCGCCCAAACCCGGTGTCTTTGTCTCGACCATCACTCACATCCTGGTAGTCGCAACCACCTCCGAGCTGATCCTTTTAGGTCTTTCGGCCGCGTCTACACCCAGCGGGTCCAAAACTGTCTCCCTTTACGACACCAAGATGACACTGCATAAAGGTGGAAACGATGTCACCGTGATCGCAGGCACTGCGACGGGACGAATCTTTTATGGTGGAGAGAGCGATACAGATGTCTACGAACTTTACTATCAGCAGGAAGAGAAGTGGTTCTCGAGCCGTTGTGGAAAGATCAATCACACACACCCTGGCTGGTCGTCAGTCGTACCTGTCCTGCCGGCGCATCTCGGCTTTTGGTCGCAGGGACAAAACGAGTTCCTGGTCGACATCGTGGTCGACGACACGAGAAACCTGCTGTACACCCTCTCCAGCAAATCGACCATCCGCACATACCATATGGACGGGCCCGAGAAGCTGACCAAGGTCATTGAGAAGGAGCGGAACCACTGTCTTCGCGACATCACACACATGATCACTTCTTCGCCGCTGCTCACCGATAAGATGACGATTGTCTCCATCAGTCCTATCTCGGCGCGCGAAGCTTCCAAGCTCCATCTAATGGCACTCACCAACACAGGGTGCCGCCTGTTCCTCAGCGCCACGAGCTCCGCTTCCTATATGATGACATCGTCGACGAATTCTGCGCCCCAGTCTATGCAAGTACAATTTGTCAAATTCCCGCCCAGGGAACAGCTGGCCCGGGATAGGCGATCAGCTCCCGCTTTCAGCTCTGCAGAGACCGGCATCGACCTCCAATCCACCGCTCTGGTCACCAGCGTCTCTGGCCAGCGTTTCGCCCCCGGCTACTGCTTCACGTTTGTCAGAAAGGACACAAACCCGAACGCAGACATGCTCTTCGTCTCGGCGCCGGAGACAGGCCGCATCAAGAATACGACGCCCACATCCGCGTTGAAGTACTACGAGCACGGCAACTGGATAGACCTGGGCGATCGGAACCGCGCTCTTGCTGTCGGCCAAACCACTCCTTCCTTCGCCGCGGCACGGCAACCCCTAGGATTCGGTAACGAGTTGGCAGTTCAGTTCGACCAGCAGCCCAGTGAGTTTGCGCTCTTGACTAACACCGGAGTGCATATCGTACGACGGAAGCGGCTCGTCGACATCTTTGCCTCGGCTCTTAGGAACGCCGTCGGCGACGAGGGTCTCGAGAGGGAGATTAGGAGGTTTATCCAGCAGTACGGACGCGTGGAAACCGTCTCCGCCGCTCTGGCCGTTGCTTGTGGGCAAGGCAGTGATCTTCGCACAGGCACTGGCCGAGCGATCGACCAGGCCACCCAGGACCGTGCCACAACCGCGTTTGTCAACTTTGGTGGGCAGCCCACTGTTTCCGAGACTGACAGCAGCAACATCACCCCCGATCAGGTCAAGTTATCGTCCCGGCACGACGCACTGGCCATCTATCTCACCCGCCTCATCCGGAACGTCTGGAGATCCAGGGTCATCACCGCGAAGATCGACCCCAAAGGTATCGCGGTTGTCTCTACCAGGCCTATCAACGAGCTCGTTATCGTGCAGGAGAATCTGGAACGACTCAGAAACTTCCTCAAGACAAATGCTGCCTCCATCCAGGGCCTGTCCGGACCATCAGATCTGCAGCATGTGACGAGTCGGCAAGAAGAAGTCGCTCTACAGGCAGAGCACCAAGCTCTTCACGCACTACAGAAGCTCATGGAGAGCGTTTCCGAGGGCATCTCCTTTGTTCTTGTGCTCTTCGACGAGAAGGTGGCAGACATCTACATGCGCCTCGACGACACATCACGCCGACAGCTCAACGAGCTTACATACGAAGACCTGTTCGCCCAGTCCGCCGGCAAGGAGCTTGCCAAGGTTCTTGTCAAGGCTATTGTTAATCGCAATATCGAGAGTGGCGCGAACGTCGAGACTGTGGCGGATGCCCTCCGCCGACGATGTGGCAGCTTCTGCAGCCCCGATGATGTTGTCATCTTCAAAGCCCAGGAGCAATTGCAGCGAGCCACTGAGCAGATCGGTAACCCCAACGTCTGTCGCACTCTTCTCAATGAGAGCTTGCGGCTGTTTGAGCGTGTTGCCGGTAGTCTGACCTTCAACAACCTGAGTGGTGCTGTCCGCCAGTACCTCGACCTGAAGTATTACGCAGGCGCCATCGAGCTGTGTCTGTGCGTTGCACGAGAGAAGGACCGAGGAAACACGGCCCTCTCTTGGGTGAATGAGGGCAAGCCGGCTAGTGACCCTCGGAAGGGCGCTTGGGAGGAGAGGAAACGATGCTACGACTTCATCCACGAGATCATGCAGCAAATGGACGCCGACTCAAACAGCGAACCACAGACCATCGACGGAAGGCCGACCTTGGCTGCCACCAAGCTCGCAGAGGCGTACGAGGTCGTCAACGGCTCAGATGATGAGGTGTTCCACTTTGACCTTTATGAGTGGTACATCGACCAGAACTGGACAGACCGCATTATTTCCATCGAGTCCCCTCACGTCATCACCTTCCTCCAACGACTGGCGGCGGTTGATGCGCGTCATGCCGAGCTCTTGTGCCGCTTCTACACGCACCGAGGTCGCTTCTTTGAGGCTGCCAAGGTGCAGGCCGACCTCGCCAACTCTGACTTTGATATCAGCATTAAGGATCGGATCATCCTGTTGAGTAGGGCCAAGGGCAACGCGAGTGTCACGACCACTGGCGTCAGCAGACAACAGCAGCAACAGCTCAACCACGAGGTCACGGAGCTGCTGGAAATTGCACACATCCAGGACGATCTTCTGGAGCGGCTCAAGGCCGACGGCCGCATCCCTGACGAGCGCAAGGCCGAGGTCGAGAGGGCCCTTGACGGACAGATCCAGGGTCTGACTGAGGTAAGTTATCTGGTGTCGCTCTTTCACATTATATTGCATGCTAACAAATTGGTAGCTCTTCAACAACTACGCCGACCAAGCAGGCTATTACGACCTCTGCCTGCTCATCTACCATGCCGCGGATTACCACAACCCTCGTGTCATAGCGGACACCTGGAAGAACCTGATCAACGGCACCCACGAAGACATCGAGGAGAAGCGCATGTTCTACGAAGACGCCCGAGCTGGCCGGCCCCTGCCGGAAGGCGTTGAGATCCCCACGGGACCGCCGCCCCTGCCTTTCGAGTCTGTGTCGGTCCAGATCCAGACCATCGCCCACCGCACATCGCTTGACAGCCTGATCTTCCCCATCGACACGCTACTCGCCTCGCTCTGCGAGTACGCCATCGTCAAGGAGCAAGACCAGACCATCGGCGCCGACAACTCGTGGCCCGTGCTCCTGTTCCTGCAGCTCGGCGTCAGCCACGCGCTCATCGTGCGCGTCCTCGAGCGCATCCTCGACGCGCAGGAGGCGCCCTTCACAAACCGCAGGCGTAAAGTCGTCGTCGAGTGGGTCGACACCGCCGTCGAGGCCTGGCTGCACGAGATCGAGCGGCGCGGCGGCCTCGGCGCCGCCTCTAAGGGAGAGGGCGCCCTCGGCGGCTGGGTCATCGACCTGCTGGAGCGGGCTGAGGGGGTCATCACCGAGATCGCGCCCGGCGTGCGGAACACGGCCGGCCGGGCGGAGCTCGAGGAGATTCTCCGGCGGACGAGGGCGCTGCGCAACTCGGCTGGCAGCGCTGTGAGGCTTGCGGGCCAGGCGGGCGCGAGCTTGAGGTTTAGATGATTTTGCGAGTACCGGGAGATGGGATGGGAGGGCTATTACATGCATACAGGTGTTTGCATTTTCTCGGGATTCAACTACAAATTACTCACTTTTTTCTGAAAGGCAAAGGGAGGGATGGGGCTTTGATTCTTCTACTTAAGCTTGTTGATTTATCTGAGCTGGGTAGACTGGATGCTGCAGAGTCTTTGAGGGTGTGCGTCGTGGTGTTTTTGTACAAGTACATAGATGAGTGAAAACGGATAGGAAGAGAAAGACCAATTGTAACGGGAATAGGAAAGCAATGGAGTCTTTTTGTGACTTGAATTCGTTGTGCCTTTCGGTCGGTGATGCATCAGTCGTCGTGATGTGTCTCACGCTGCGGCTGCCCGTCTGTAAGAGTCGTATTAATCAGTGAGGTTTCTCGTGAAGGTCGAAGTACTGCTCGCGATGCTACTGTGACGTTCCACTCGGCCGGTGTTTGAGGGTAAAGTACGCAAGGCTCGATGTCAGTGAAAGCCTGGATCAACGTTTGTCCACTGTCGCACGGACGGCCTATATCACAGCCCGTACTATGCATCAAGTTTCTTTTTTGGGATTCAGGGACGGAGGTTGCAGGTCTGGTGCTGGTGGCCAATTAATATGCTGGGTAAATTGCTGCTTAATATCCGTTGATATGCGTGTCCCCGGGTTTCCTGGCGGAGGCGATGGTCGGTGCTAGGCATCTTACAAATGCATCACCGACAAGTGCGAAGGCTTGGTAGCAAGTTGATTAATTCTATATCCTCGCCAGGGAGTATGTTCTCAGGATGGGCTTATGATTCAGCGACCATCCTGTCGTCCGTGTCCCTGAGATCTTGAACACTCCAAGTACTGCAAACGTAGACGTACAATAGCACCTTGTTTATTCATGTTACATCCTATAGTCCGGGGATATATATTCGAAAAGCATGCTAATCCATGATGATGAACTCAGCTTCCCTGTTCTGCAAATTGCTTACCGAACATTCTGGACATCTGGCTCCATGTTCTGTCTATCATATTCTCTCCATATCCTGGGCTTGCCCCAGTCTTTCATGGAACTTGCCATATGAGGTTCCGCCTCAACTACTCATAAGTCGTTCTATTCGGTGCTTTCAACGTGACTAGGAGCATGCCGGGCCACTCATGCAATCCTTCCGTATGCACGTGTCGGTGGCACCGTGCATTCTTCCAGCCTCCAAGCCCGGATATTCACCAGGCGGCTCAATGTGCGTGTGTGTGTGTGTGTGCTCTCCTCACTCGTCCCGATGCTAGCTAGTCTTTATACAGCCGTTCTCTTGGCAATCTCCGTGACAGCACCGAGTATGCAACCCCTCCACGTATTTCCCTCCCCATCTCGGCCCCCAATCCTCTTCCCGCCGGACATCGTGTGCACATCGCTTCTCTGATTGTTGCCGCCCTTGCATGCGCTTCTCGCATCTCGAACCCCGTCGGCGTAACCCTCCTTTCATACCCGGTTCTCGGCGTCGCTTGGCCTCGCCGGATCGAGAACAGGCCACCTCCCGCACATTCGCTTCCCCCTCACCATCATCCTAACTTATCTTGGAAGGCTAGCGGACTTGTCATATCTCGTACCTCTGTCCATGAAAAAGAAGGGAAAAGCCCAGACCAGCCAAGAGTCCGGAAGCCGACACAGTCAGTCTCTCATTGCCAAAACCTGGTTACGAGAAACCCGCTGGGTGAATATAAGACGGCTGGGGCAGAACAGATCTCCCACCCCTTGCAGCTCTGGTTCTTTATTTTTATCTCTCTCTTTATCTCGCCATCCCAACTGGACGTCTCGAGGGTGTCCTTATCTGGCTGCGATCGTCGTTATCTTCCCGCCTCCCTCGGTGATCGACCAACATCCAACCAACACATCGTCACTCGCTACTCAGATTGCATCCAACATGAAGGTATGCTTCTCGGCTTACCCCTGTCGATCATTACACTCCTCACACCTTTCCCACCTCCAACCTCTACTAACAAAGATCTTCCTGTATCGCCAACGACACGATCATAATGTGACCTGCAGCTAACATTCTTCTCAGTTCACCATACAAGCAATCACTCTGGCCTCAGGCCTCCTCTTCACTAGCAGGGCAGTCGCCGTACCCGTCGCCGACCAAGTACCGTCCCCGAACATCGCCATGGCCAACATCGAGTGCGACAGCACAGACATATACGAGATGTGCACGGCGAGCAACATGCAGGCGTCGTGCGACGCGGCGGGCAACTTCCACAACAAGAACATGCCGAGATGCAGCAGCTGCCGGTGCATCGTGACGTGCCCGCGGTGCTGAGGAATGGGACTCAAGACAATCAGGGATAAAAGGGTCGAGCAAGAGAGGGAGAGCCGGGATGAAGAGACGTGGTAGACCGGGAGGCTGGGGGTTTGTACGATGCGATGACTGAGGGACCTGAATAGTCTGATAGGTTTACATTCGCGTTACATTCGCGCGTAGAAGATTCGAATTTACTTGAAGTCGACAATCAGACAATGATGTCGGCTAAGGTTCTGCAAGCTTCTTTCGCAACGTGAGACAGATCTGACCGCTGCCCTCGGAGCCCATGTGACCCCCTTCGATCATGCAATTCCTTGCATCGTGGTTGGTTGGGGGCGAAAGGTGAAAATTGGCATGCGACTGGTCAGGACGGTCAGGCTGAAAAAGAGGGGAAGCTGGACGGTGGCGGGGCTTGTGTGACAGCCTGATCAAACACCTCATCTATCGGCTGAGCGCTTCCTCTACTCTCCTGAGATCCTTCAACCTTGACAGCCCAAAATAACTGCGTTCATAACCACGTGGAAGCCAAACTTGCCGCAACAATGAGATTGCTTAACGTCCACACTCGGAAGCTGGAAGAGTTCTTTGGGAGGCCGCCGCGCTACGCAATCCTATCCCATACGTGGGAAGAGGAAGAAGTGCTCTTCCACGACATCAACAACGATCCTGAAACATACAAGTCTAAGAAAGGATACAAAAAGGTTGATCTCGCGTGCTTGCAGGCCGAGAGGGACAGCTGCGACTACGTCTGGGTGGACACCTGCTGCATCGACAAGAGCAGCAGTGCGGAACTTTCAGAGGCAATCAACTCCATGTTCAAGTGGTACACTACATCCCATGTCTGCTATACCTACATCAGCGACTTCGACAGCAGTCTGGAGTCTAGTGAGCCTTTCGGGCAATATTTACCTCACTGCAGGTGGATATCTCGGGGATGGACCTTGCAGGAATTGATTGCTCCCTTTCAGGTTCTGTTCTTCGACAAGAATTGGATTTGTCTTGGACAGAGGGACGCCAAAAAGGCCTCAGACTATTCTTCGATACCATGCTTAGGAGCACAGCTCATCAAACACACCGGCATTCACCGTTCGATCATCTTTCGACCAGACACACCGCTATGTTTACAAAGACCCTTCCACTGTCTTGGCCTATCACACGAGGTGTTTGAGGACGAGTGCGTACATTGCCTGCGGAAAGTTGGAATAAGATCAGATCTTACCGAGCTCTCCATCTCCCAGCGTATGAACTGGGCGGCCGATCGGGAAACGACCAGAGTTGAGGATCGGGCTTATTCCCTGCTCGGTCTCTTTGACGTCCATATTCCTTTACTCTACGGGGAAGGCGATCGGGCATTCGCTCGATTGCAGGAGGAGATCTTGCGCAACTCAGACGATCAGTCTATTCTCGCAGTCCGAAACAGTCTGCCGAGTACTTTGCTTGCCACGAGTCCTGAGGACTTTAAGATCTCTACAGTGTTTCCCGAGACGTTCCCAAAGCGCCCATTTCAACTCTTACGTCGTCCAGAGCTTCAGTTTCCATCTCTGAGGCCACTGGGCCGAACTCTCGGTATACAACTATATCTATGCCCATTGTATGACGACAATACGGGTCAGAGGTCGTTTTATACTTTAGGCATTCTTGACTGTGTGGTCTCTGATGATTTCCTGAAACGGCCAGCTCTCGTACTCTGCCGCCCAACTAACGACGCAAATGGAACCTTCGTCGCTTTGCCAACCACTCACCTTGATCAAAACGACAAGTTTCGCCACGACTGGGTTAGTGTAGTATCCTGTTCTGACACACGATCCAAATTAAGCACCCCAAGATTTGAGTTCAGCTACGAAGCGAAAGAAGCAGTCCTCAAGGAGGTGAATCTGATTACAAGAGAGGAGCCACGGGCTGTCGCATTGTATCCCATCCACCCAGTCGTTATCAAGATCCACACCGCTTGGGACTATGAAATAATAGGATACTATTCTCCCTCGAAAGTAGGTGAGGTGCAGATGTCGGGTAGCTGGCATTATGTGAAGCACAAACTAGATATAGACCAGCGATATCGGGGACTCGAACGAGGACATGGCGTCATGGCTATAAGACTGCCTGACATGAGAGTGCTGGCTATCCATTGGGCGGCCCTCAACAGAGATATCAGTGATAGGTCGCACCTTCAATCAGAAATTTGCATAGGATGCGCGTGTGAGTATTTCGAGGACTCAACAACGTCTGATACTCTTGTCCTAGAGCAAACAAATCTGCGCTCGAGGCTCCACACGGGCCCTCAGCTCGAGTTCAGGTCCAAGGTCTCCGTCCCGATAGCATGGACAGGCCTGTACCACAGTATAGCACTTCAAGAAACGCGGGTGCTGGATCAGGTGTTTTGCGAGATCACTATATCGAACCCTACGGCTCAGGGTTGAACAGGAGAAAGTGTCAGAAAAGCATTGTAATTTGTCGTCATGGAAGGGTCTAGTCTGGAACGAACAGAAAGACTTCAGCACCCACAAGCCGATCCCACGAACTGAGTAATGGAAGATTTCGAGCATATACAATAAATGAGCTCTTCCATAGAAACTTCGAAGTCTAGGGCTTGTTTCGGGTCAAGCAACTCATAAGAGAGGTATTTCTGCTGATGTCGAATGGTCGCCAGAGATGCCCTCCAACCTCTTAACCATATCTTGCGCAAATACCTGTAGGCTTACTACGATATCTAATTCGTGATCCAAGTGCGCCTCAAAGGCCTGGTCTTCAAGACGTCTTCCTCATTTTGGTGAGGGAAGACAAGATCACTCTGGTATGTTCCTCCATCCCCTGTACCAATTGATTGACATTCCTTATGGAGTCTTCCAACTCCTGCATAGATGATAGATGCTCCATGATGCTGCGGTATTGTTGAGAGTGACATGAACAAAGATTACCATAGTCCTACTGTAATCTCTCTGCAAACCTTCTCATCTGAAACAGGGATTCCAAATCCAGCGGCATCGAGAATAGCAACAGGTCATGGCGCTCCGCGCCAAGGTGTGTTGTACGTTCGATAGCGCCTCTAAGGAAACCTAGGTAGTACCTCTGCAAAGACTCCAGAGCTTTCCGCCTTTCGTCGGCCGCCGAGTTGGACAAATTGAGGCGTCGGTAGATGTCGTCTACCCAGTATATAAGGTCCTGGCAAGAGTCCCCGAGAGAGCTGGCTAGTTCCACAACGGCGTCGAAGTGCCTGTCGAGCAGATGCTCGTTCTCGGTAGCATTGTCTTCGTAAATAAGGTATGCATCAATGAACTCTTTCCGTGGAGGATAGCGTGAGTTGTCTACTTCCACAAAGAGGCGCTTCAAGCGTTGGTGCAATCCAGAACGAGAGGCCTTCATCGTGCGATACTCGGACAGATCGTGGGCCAGATTGTCCAAGGCCGATCTAAGATCATTGAGCGAGCTCGTCTCAATAGGAACAGCAACACGTTCCTGTTGGTGTTGAGGCTGGTCACCATCTGTGAGCAACAACGGACGGGCGATCCAGTGTACTGTGTCGTTGACGATCGGGCAGTAAGGGGCAATATAAAAGGGTGTTTTGGTCTGCGAGCGACATATTTTGTCGACCGTAGTCAAGCCTCCTACAAAGAGTTGACTAAAAACCACGAGCCGAATTATGAAACCAACAATTGCCCAGACGACAGACACACAGATCTCAGTCGGTGGCAAGCTTAACCCCTCCTGCTTTTGCTCGAACGCTCCTTCCTCTGGTAACCTTTTTTTCGTTCAAGCCTTGTGAAGGATGGTAATTGTTGAACCAGGACTGTCGCTGTCTGAAGTGTCCAGGCCATGGGCTATCGAGAGGGTCGTCCGAGCCAGGTGTGCTTCTGCCCGACGTGCTAGTCGATGTGTCACTCGATGAGCCTTCTGCGTGGGACCAGGACCTATTGTACGGCCGCGGTACCACGTCATACGGGTATTCCATGTCTGAAGAGCAGAGTATCGCCGTCTGTCAATTTTGAGACTCCTGCCTGTGGATGACAGTGAGTAGGAGTTGTCGAGTGGCCTCTGTGATTCGCTTGGGCAGTTGGCGGCTACAAAGAGCAGTCGAAGGATGAGAAAGAATAGAACAGTCTTTCGGACAGAAGATAGATTTTTGAGAGGAGGAAGGTCATTAATGCCAAATTGGGGACGCACAACCCAGTCGTCTCGCTACCACGATTCACACAAACCTTGGTGTCATCACAATCATGAATTGTCCCATTGTGATCAGGGGACGGATCTGGTGATGGACCTCCCCACGTAGCGACCAGCTATACAGGTGGGTGACAGGTTGGTTGGCGGTTTGCCCTATCAATGTACCTCAATACTTGACTGTTCACTTGGTAATTTCCCAGCATCTAAGCGTATTGGATCACTCAGTTCAGTCGTGATTTGGGCAAAGATTCATCCAAGACTGTTAATCTTTCTGACACCCACTTACGATACGAATCTAGACCATTTAAAATCCAGATGAACATGACAATGCATTATGGATTTGAATGTGGTTTCATCTAGAGATCTCCTTCTCGTAACTCGATGTTTTGTTCTATTCATGAACAACCTATAACAGCAGTTCATTACCGCATCGAACCCTGCATAACACGTTCCAAATTGTCAATCATGCTCTCTGCAAAGACTCGGATGTCTGCCATAAGTATCAGGGCATGTTCGGGACGGTGTTGCGTAGTCCTTTCCTGGAATATTTGCTCCGCGTCCTTGAGATGGCGCTGGGCAGTTGCAGCTGCACCAGAAAGGACCCGGAATATTCTGCGGTATCTTTCACGATACTCCGTCGCCTCTATAAGAGGCTTGTAGAGGTATTGAATATATGCAGTCTCCCGCTTCAGCCTTGCATCAGCCAGCGGGTTATTCTCCACCTCTTCCGCATAGCGGCCACTGTTCCAATCCATAAAGGAGCTCATCTCGTGGAATGGCCAGTCGAGAGGACCCTTGCTGAAAGCCACATGGTTGATCGACGTGTGCGCCCTTGACAGTGCTTGCTCCATTTGGTGCATGAACACCATGTAGGCATCGCTTACGGATTGGTACGCCTTCTGGTGCCTCTCCGCCGGTGACACGGAATCTGCAGTAGTGCTGAACTTGTGCTCGGCGATGTCGAGGTCGTGGAGCAGGGAGCCACATAGACTCATGAAGACCTCGAGCGTGTATGGAACATCTGTGAAGCAGTCCCTGACGTCCTGGTGTGCTTCAGGCATGAGGCTCTCGAAGGTTCGATAACCCAGGAGGAATTCCTCTCTGAACCTGAGTTTATCAGAGAACTGCACTGCGGTTGCGAGAACATCGATGCCGTGTTGCCAATTCGATTCGGAATCGTACAGTTTCTTGCCCTCGACCGCTCTTCGGTGAAGATCATCCATGACGCCGCTGAAGATCTGTGCCTCATTGCCATCGAAGATACTGACGTACTTCTCCATGGACTGAGGCGCAAGAGCTTTCTGCAGGGGATAAGTGCTTGATAGAACATGGGTTTGTAGGTGATTTGTGTTCCAGACCCGGCATTGATCGCCATACACGGACGAAATAAGCGACGAGGAGCACTCCATGCGGCCCCAGAACATCAACGTAGGGACGAGAACAACGAAACAGATATAAAGCACGAGCAAACATGGAACCACCACATTCAGGTGTATGTAGATCAGCCTTCCGATGATGCCCCTTTTGAATTCAAAGGCTAGCGGTCTTCTAGAGCCCGGGAGTCTGGGTCCAGACGTCGTTGGTTGTTGATCGACCATAGCATTAGGACCATCGAGTGCTGTATCGGAGAGCCGTCCTTTGCGGGCTTTTCGACGAGGACCGATGCGCGTGGAGTTGATGTGTTCCGCTGAGGTGCTGGAAGGGGTAGAGACGCCCTGGGTAGGCATCTCTTGGGGTGTATGGGGCCGGCATTGTTCCATAGACTTGGGTTCAGACTCGGGGCAGGTCATCTCGAGCGTTCCTCTGGCGCCTTCGCAACGATTCTCTTGCGCCTGGGCAACGATCAGTGAACGGGAAATTGGCGGCTGAATCTTCACCATAGTTGGACAGATGAGATTGAACAAGTGTGTGAAGAAGATCAAAGAGTTGGGAAACGAGGGAAAGGACACAGGTCATTAAGGGTTTTGAGTGTGACGCGTGCCATGGACGGAGAGCAATATTAGTGACGAAATGAGCGCAAGTGTAGGCCATGGGACACAAACGGGAGTCAAAGCATTGTCCGGTCCATTCATGTCTTTTCTATGGTCTATCTCTCTCCGGTGCCATTCAATTTTGCATCTGGGGTATCGCGCATAGTCTTCGTCTGATGTTTAGCTTGACATGATCCCGCCGTCAAGCCGTCTTTTCATAATAATCGCTACAATGAGAAACAGAAATAACTTTTGACGCTCCTCGGGTGCTCAACACTCCACGCAGCTGCAAATGCACTTCCAGTCCGTGCCGCCAGCAATCATGCAGTCTGCATAACATATGTTGGGATCCTCGGTGGCATCGTCCTGCCGCTTTCGACGAGCGGCTTCGGGGAAGTGGTTCTCTATCACCTGGTTGAGGGCCGGAGCATCGGGTGATTCCGTGTTTTCGACAGCTTGGGTGTCTGGTGATGTAGGAGCAGCCATGGCGGTGCCCATGGCGAGCAGTAGAGTGACTATCAGCAACTGCATGTTGGTGGTATTGATTGATATGGATAGAAATAGTATGCTCGTAGTCGAGTAATATTGGTGAAATGTTGTACTAAGCTTTGGCAGAAGAGCAAGGATGTAGAAGTAAACGAGAGGACCACCAAAAGGATCGCTGGTTGATGTGCAATGATCTACACTGTAGATCATGAACAAGAGAGTCAAAACATAGCTTGGAGGGAAGAAGCTTGCCTTATGTATGGGCGATCCCGCGCAGACGATGGACATTACCCCTGACTACGGCACTGTCCCGTCTTGCCCGTCCAGCGACACCGTACGAGAACAGCCGGAATACCCACATTTTGGCGTCTCACGATGGGGTCAAAGACGACATTGGCACCAGGGTTCTGGACGTGGCTGGTCGTGATGGAACACGGGGGATCTTCACAGGGGTGCTTCTGGTGTCTGAGAATGCCTTGCGTCGGCATTATTATGGGGCATTTGGTCCAGGCCCCCTCGCTGGAGAATCGTGTTTCAGCCCAAAATACCTCGCTTGGCCAGAGCTCGGTTACGGACAAGGACGGTGGATTTTGACTACAAGAGAACCTCTGATGTTCAGTTGCGACGAATTTGAGCCGCTTCAAAGGATGTGCAGCTCTGGCCACTACTTACACTGAAGACCAGAACTTGGTTCGTTCGGGACAATTCTGTGAGCTGGGAGTGCCCAGTAGTATGGGGTGCATAGTTTTAAAGTCTATGACACTAACTAAATCGGTTTCGTGGTGTAGTTGGTTATCACATCAGTCTAACACACTGAAGGTCTCCAGTTCGAGCCTGGACGAAATCAATTTTTTGCATTTTCATTTTTTTTTGCTCCCCCGCCCAAGTAACGAACACAAAGCACATGTGTAGCGTAACAAAACAACTGATCAACTTCTGATACTTCAATTAACCCTGTCGATGACTCGACGCAGAGCTGACTGTGGTATCGCGATATTGAGACAGCAGTTGCTTGCGACCGTCCTGCCGTCTGTCGCAAAGGCTGTGTTGATATTGGTGGAGCCATTGAGGGGCCAAAAAGGCCGGATGATTTTGAAGAAGAGAGAGGTTTATTGTGAGCATTTTAATCAGCGGATCGGTTTCATAGCATGGGAGACGTCGGTGGCCTAAGTGGGAATTTATGTTATGTACAAGGCCGACATCAAGGTTGTATATTCAGTGACCACGACAATAGTCAAAGGCCGACATCAAGGTTGTATATTCAGTGACCACGACAATAGTCAAAGGCCGTAGACGTGCGATCATTCAATACTCCACTGGGAATGTGTTCCAGATACGATGAAGCTCGCATTTATCTGGGATGCCGTCAGAAAGCTGTGTAGACCTAAAATAATCCAAGGAATTGGTTGCTTTGAGCTCTCCTCGGTGGCCTTAGGTGCCGACAAGGTTAGCTGAGTGAAGCCTCTAGCAAGCTTGATCTCGACAGAGAGCCTCATCTATTGGTGAAGATGATGGTCTCCAGAATTCATCACAGGTTTTGAATTAATTATAAATACGAGCATTCGTCTCAGGCACTTAGTGGCGTGGAGAAGGCACGTTTATCACAAGCAGAACATCCTGGTCGTTTGTACCACTGCGAAACCTGAAACGAGCTACGGCCTTCGGGCTGGAGCCGGCCTTCCCGCTAGATCATCCGGCCCATTGGTATCTGCGTCACATCCCATGAGCGGGGTTGCCGGAGCCGTCCGTTCAGCCGCACGTGGGCTATCAGGCATTGCCGCGCCTCGTAGCGTAGGTGCAGAGTCTTGATGCACAGCACCTACCTGCTAGACAATTAGACACTGTCTACCGATATCCGGTCAACCCTTGCTAGGACAATGTGATAAAGTACAGTATTACACCCTAATGTCTCTCTGGTAGATCCTTTCAAGGGTTCACAGCCATGCCAACCTGCATAAGCGAGCGCGCGCGCAAACGATTTGTTAACAGACGAGATACCACCTCAAGGAGCAAGACGCATGATTTCCAAGCTGTAAATACTGCATTCCTATCCCCTGAGTAGCTGGCACAACGCCTTATTAAGACATGAATGATGAAATACTTTGTATTGTAGATGCCGACCATTAGGTAGTCTGATAGACTGTGCTTTTCCGTCCGGCCACCCGATGCAGACGAACAGGTAGTGGGATTCTTATGATGAAAGATTCTCCAGCTGAAGACCCTCGCCCCGAAACGCACCCTGCATCATTTAATAATGACAATTTTACTGCTTTCCTCAGTGTTGACTGTCCATCTCACTCTCCTAGACCTAGCGTGAAGGCTGCTCCTGATTACGAGCAAAAGAGATTATAAGGGGCACACATCTAATGACGTGACATGTACTACTCAGTCAAAGCAAAACAGCTATTCTCCAATCCTTTACCCCCGGCGAAGTGTGATCAGCGTACTCATGGACGGGGTGCTTGCTAGGATCGTGAAGGCGACAAGCAAGAATTGTATAAAGCAACCGTCTAGAATATGAGACTCTCCTGCTTCCCAACCTCAGGGCAGCAGCCTCTCGTTCTTATCTGACCTTGCTCTTCCTACAAGCACGCTCATTTTTCGCTTTTCTCTTCTTACCTTCTTTGAAAGGGCTCACTGCGCTTGAACCCAATTCGAATCATGCAGTCTTTTTGGATCCTGTTAACTCTCGGCGTTGGAATTGTTTCTGGAAAACATCATGGCCGTTTTCACGATCACCACAACACTTCAGACTGTACTCTCACTCGCACCGTCACTGTCACAGCCTGTCCAAGTTCGCAACTCAACGTCTCCAGCGTCTCTACCATTGCCAGCGTCTCGAACTTAAATAGTTCCACCAATTATACCACTCCGTCCGGCCCAACCTCGACCACTACTTTTTCGCAAATTGTCATCGGCCATACTCTGGCTTCATCGAAGGGTCACGTCTTGTCGAACACTCCAAGCACTCATACTTCCAAGTCCTCTGTTTCCACTGCTGCACCATCAGCTGTTTCCGCTCTATCCAAAAGCAAACGTGGCCTTGCCTTCACAAACGTTGACTTGGTCAAGCCATGGGCCGGCAAAGACATAGGGTGGGCCTACAACTGGTGGACTGGCCGGGGAGACCTGCCTGCGCAGTTTGAGTACATGCCCATGATGTGGTGCCCTACCAAGCTGAGTGTCTCCTCATGGCTATCTGCCGCTCGCAAGGCGATTGGAGGCGGAACAAAGCACGTCCTAGGCTTCAACGAGCCAGATCAACCCAAGCAGTGCCATATCGCTGTGGAAGATGCCGTGGCCGGCCACAAAAGCCACATGAATCCTCTGAGAGGAGAGGCACTCATCGGCAGCCCCTGCATCACTAGCAATCCTGCACCCAAAGGCATCTCTTACCTCACTGCCTTTCTGGAAGGCTGCTCGGGCGACTGTGCCATCGATTTCCTCTGCACGCATTGGTACGGCACGCCGGGCAACGAGGTGTGGAACTTTCAGCACCAAGTCAACAGGACCATCGAGCTCGGCAAGCAGCACAACATCTCACAGGTCTACGTTACCGAGTTCGGCCTGACTGGTGCTACTGAAGAGCAGAGGGAGTCTTTCCTCAAGTCAGTTCTGCCCTGGCTGGATGAGAATGAAAGCGTTGGCGGATATGCGTACTTCATGGCTTCGAATGGCATTCTCATGGATGAAGGGTCTCTCTCCTCTCTAGGCAAAGTATACGCAGAGGCCTAGGAGGCCTGGGAAGCCCCCACTTGTTGGATTCTTGTCACTCATTTCCTCACTTATAAGTATTCTTCCATTCATCTTCTTAGCTCCTAGCTAGTTGTCCTGTTTACACACAAAAGCATGCTTTTGCAAGGCGTGCCACTGAAAGTCTCTGATTGTGAGACTTCGTTTAGGGGAGGTATTTAGCGCGTTAGTCTAAATAAGCTTAGTCTCTTCTGGACCTCAATATTTGAACCACCTTTTCTCAGGCCATCATGGAGACGGGAGTGCATTTAGAGTTTCCCGCCAAGCCCGGACAAGTGCCGTAACTGTACTTACAGGTAGTGCCTACATTAGGGAAACAACAATCCATAAAATGCCAGGCCTCGAGACGCATGCCTTTTTTCCCTTCCTTCTCCTCCGCAAGTCACTCCGCGCATTCCGCAACGCTTCCGCACACTCCGCCGATGAACAACAAACAAGCTTTCACGACCGAGTCTAGAATCGTATCTTATCCGGTCAATCATCGGCCATCCGTCATGAGCTACCAGTCGAAGAAGACTGCCTGTCTAGCGTGCGTCAGCACTAAGAGGCGCTGCGACAGGGCCCTCCCGTCCTGCTCTCGATGCTTGGATAGGGACACGGACTGCGTGTATCCGCCCACGTCAACGCGGAGGCGGGCATTCCATAACGCACTGGTCGATGCAACGACGTCCATGGAGCAGCTACAGGATACACGGCTCAACGTTGTGCGTGACCACAGAGCCAATCCCATACCCTCTGCCACAACAGCTCTTGCTTTTCCGAGCGCTTCAACATCTTCCCCGCTACCATCGTCTTCGAGACCGGCATTTGCCGTTGGCCAAATTGTCCCCGAAACTCCCAGCTCCTCGTGCATCACCTTCAAATGGTTTCTCCCTCCTTCGGCCTGGACCATTGCATACCACTACCAACCTCCGGCCTCTATTCCTTCTGTTCCCGTCTTCTCGAACTTCATACGCGGTCTTCAGCTGTGGCTCACCCGATTTCATGACCACGGCCACAACCCTTTCATTCACCACCAACTTTATCCTCCAGATGCTATGCCCCAATCTATGAAGGACGCATATTCCGCCATCTCTATTTGTCAGAACATCACGCCAGAGAATAAGCATATCGTTGATGAGATTGCTTCATCTCACATCACAAACTTGCTTTCGAATCAATCCATGAGAGAGCCACTCTCCCTGTCCATCCTCTCAACTAGGGACCATCTCGCCCGCACGCAAGCCCTCCTCATTCACCTTCTGTTAGCCCTCTTTTCCACATCCATCTCGCGCCGGGCAAGGGCCGAGGGCCTCATCAAGACACTCCTCGACTGGACGAAACAGTTGTGGGCTTCCACCATCCAGGATGTCAATGCGCTTCCTGTGTTCCCATTCATGAGCTCACTTGGAAGCGGTGATGGCGTCGACTCAATGGCCAGCCTCTTTCAGAGCTTTGCGCTCTCCGAGTCTATTCGTCGCACATGGCTTCTTTGCAACATCACGATAGGTGTCTATTATAGCCTCAAGGGTGACCTAGCTTCCGCTTGCGGCGGAGACATCTGCATCACGACTCGAGCTGGGCTGTGGGACGCCTCCTCTCCAGCCCGTTGGGAGGCTATTGCCCGCGACGCGGATCCGCTATTCATCTACAGCCTCCATGGCCAGTCGCTGCCTGAGCGTGGTGTTCCCGCTGCCGAGGTGGATGAATTTGCCCGTCATCTATTTACAGTGATGTGGGGGATTGAAAAGGTTGAGGACTGGGTTGTGCGGACTGGAGATGAGGTTTCACTTCTACATTGATTCATGTCGGAGACTGGCTATGGCCTGATGGCTGGGGTAGAGCGTCGTCCCCCAGCAGATGTGAAAGTGCTGTATCCGAGTCCACAGGCATCTGAGAGATGACGCACTCAGACGATTGATCGGAATGAAGGCGTCTGGTCAATGATGACTTCTTCACCGTCAAAATATTCGAGTCCAACGTCGAGCACGAAAGCAAGAAGCCGCACTGGCCCCAAGAAACAGGAGGAGGAGGAAAAGGGACGCTCTATATTATGGTGAGCTGTCACATACAAAACACAGCAGGTAAACTTAAAAATCATAATCAAAGTCACGTCCTGGGGCCACCCCATCACTCCTTGACCACCACCCACCCAGCTATTCTGACCGAGAACATGGTGAATGGTCTTGGTCTTATAAGTCATCTAAAACACTTGTGATCACGTTGTGAATGAGTTGTAAATGTTTGCAGAAACAACGGGTAACACGCAGCCCACTTATGTTCGTTGCTATCACTTTGCTATGTCTCACGGCGGTCGAATTGTTTTACAACCCGGAAACCCTGAACTTGAGCAAGTCATCTCCGATACATTTCTGGGTATCATCAGATAAGAGCTCATCCAGATCCCAAGCCGCCCATGCAAACCGCCCATGTAGAAACCCAGCTTCGGCCGTTGCTGCCCAGACCGCCCAATTTGCTGGGAGATTTTCTAGCAATTGTGTCAGCGTCTATCAAGAATTACACAGCATTGAGTATGATTTGACGTACCATCATCAAAAGGCAAGCTGCTCTCGTCAAGGCCAGCCATCCTCGAGGTTTCTGATAGAATCGTGCCGGGATGACAACTAACAATCTGTAGCTTTCTCCTGTCGACCTCCTCGGCGATACTCTGCATCATAATCTGACCCGATGATTTGCTCAATGAGTACGCTGGCATCGCAGCGGCAATACTAGGGTCGTGAATCGCAGCCGTGGAGACATGGACGACATACTAACGCCTGCTGTATCAGCTATCATTCGTCGATCCTCATACAAGGAGCACCATGCCTTATCCATGCAATCGATCAGGTTGATGTCATACCTTTGGACGGCTCTCCATACTTTCCTGATGATACAGACGCCTGGTAAAGTGTAAAAGCGACCGAGTATTCATTTCGTAAAGCTGCCACACATCTTCCAGGTCTTGCTCTAACAGTGGCTTCTGAGACCCAAATTTCGCTGCATTCAAAATCACGACATCTACCAGGATCCCATCGTCCCCTAAGCTCGTCCACAGGGCATCGCTTTGGGAGACATCTCCGACATCACAGGCTCGAGGGAGGAACTCAGTCCTCGTGAATTCGGCCGAGAGCTTGGACGCGGCGGTGTTCAGCACGTCCCTTCGCCGCCCAGTCAGGATGATCTTGGTAGCGGACGCTATTGCGTACGCCCGAGCAATGGCGAAACCAATGCCAGCGGAAGCTCCTGTGATGAGGACTGTTTTTCCGGACTGGCATACTTGGGGGCTCTGCGGCGATAAACGAGGATATGATGTTTTGTGGTATTTCCGAACAATCGCAGGCTTCCCAGGGAGATAGTCACCAGGGTCCGCATACTGAGAGTCCTCTCCTGATGGCATGTCGCAAGCGTGAAGAGTGTAAAGTTGGAGGAGAAAGAACTTGGCTATGAACTTCAGCATAGCCCAGCACAGCCCGCCGTGGGATGTTGTAGGCTAATAAATAGAAACCATGACCGAGATTTGCCACCTAGTTCGACTGGGAGATTGATTGCTTGGTTGAAGGTTTGATTAGGTCATTCAAGCCTTTACAGTTGATGATTTCGCGGCTTGTCAAGCCATGGCGGTGCCGGCGCGCGCGTATGGACCCGAGTCATTTAGAAGACGCTACGAGGACCTGGACAGCTGGAATAGACCGACGGAAGAAACTGGAGTCTACAGCGTATCAGAGTACATCTGCTCTCCTCCGCCAACAGCGTACATGGTTTTGCTGCCCAGTCAAACCTCGTTGGGTTCACAAGGGGCCGACCTGCCGACCTCCACTAGTCCTCCGCGCCCTAGTCCACTAGCCTCCGCACTCTAGTCCGCTAGACTCCGCGAAGACCGGCGCCGGTCAGATAAGTACCTCTTCGTACAGTGTCGATCGCAAGAGGCACCGGGTAGTCTTTGGGTTCTACGACAGGCTATGGATGCATCACGGCAGATGCTACTAGTGCCACCGGCATTGACGGTGACAGATGGTCAGAGTACTTTGTCGGTGAATAAGAGATTCCCGGAGTGGCATAAATTGATGATATGAGTGCTATTCATTGCCCCGGCTCCGTGCAAAGTCCCCGGTATGCTGCCTGCTACGATATTGATGAGGTCATATCCGTCTCGTATGCCTGTTTTCATGCGTGAATCATCGTAGGTGTTCCTGTAATGAATCTGCCATACGATCGATAGACAATGGCCCGAGCTTCTTTCATCCCTGCTGAAGACATCCCAGACCTTTCCGAGAAGGTGATCATAGTGACGGGTGGAAATTCAGGACTCGGCTTCGAAACCATTCGACAGCTCGGAGAGCATAACCCTGCGCGGATCTTCCTTGCTGCGCGATCCGAAGACAAGGCCCAGGCCGCGATCGCCAAACTCAAGCAGCAAAACCCTGGTATATGCCAAATATCTTTCCTTCCCTTGGACTTAGCATCCTTTTCGAGCATACGAGAGGCCGCAAAGTCGTTCCTGGACTCGTCATCTCGCCTCGATGTGCTGGTCAACAACGCCGGCATTATGGCCACGCCAGAAGGCACCACGACAGATGAATACGAGATTCAGTTTGGCACCAATCATCTGGGTCCCGCACTGTTCACAAAGTTGCTTCTGCCAATGCTGAACAGGACGGCGGCGATGCCGGGGTCAGATGTTCGAGTTGTTTTCTTGTCGTCAAGTATGCACTCCAATGCACCCTCGGGCTCATACCACCTGGAGCAGATCAAATCCACGCTACCTCACATTTCCACCTGGGCTCGGTATGGCATGTCGAAGCTCGCAAATATACATTATGCCGTTGCCTTGGCCGAACGTAACCCTGACATCAGATGTGTCAGCATTCACCCTGGAATCGTCGACACAAACCTCACTGGTCCTCTCCTGAGTAGTCATAACGTCATTGTTGCCAAGGTGCTCGGCATGGTAGCCAAGGCCGTTGGCGTGAGCCCTGACAAAGGGGCGCTCAATCAGCTCTGGGCTATCAGTAGCCCAGTCTTCAAGAGTGGCACATACTATGTCCCTGTAGGGGTCGCAAGCAAAGGCTCCAGACTGAGCCAAGATAGAAGGGCTCAAGAGCAACTGTGGGATTGGACCGAGGAGGAGCTCCAAGCGTACCTCTCGTGACAGACACACAACGATTCTCGGTCCCCCTTCTGGTTTCACTCTGTTTTGAAATTTCGTTCCTTTGGCAAAACATTTCAAATCGCAGGAATTTAGGGGCCATGATTTACTTTCACATCTTAATTCAGGAACTGGTCAAGAAGACCTATTTTGACTGCCATGACTACATGATGAGAGACATACATTCCTGCTCTCAGCCACTTCGTTATGTATGTCATTCTGTCGTGAACTGTATCTGAATCCACCTATGGCGAGTCCGACCAGATGCGGATTTGCTCCTACGCGATCTTTCAGGTAATTTCTTTCTACCTATGAACAAGTCCAAGAAACAACGCTCAGCACAGTTGGAGCATCGCCTGACATCAGCCCCGTATGAAAGGCTTTATCTTGACGACCAGTGGATGTTTCTCCCACAGTATATAATTCTTCTGATCGGTCCATCTGTCACTTTGTGGGCAGAGCTCCAGATCAAAGTTCCAGATCACTTTGGCCAGAATCAGACGCATCTCATGGTATGCAAGACTAAAGGGCATGTCAATTACTGATTCATGCCGGTGGCGGATGACAACGTACTTCTTTCCTAGACAGTTTCTCGGGCCAACGGAGAAGGGTTGGAACACATCTTTTCGATCATCGTCAAAGCCCGTTTCTGGTAAGCATCGTTCAGGAATAAAGCTTTCTGGATCCTTGAAGTTGAGAGGCGACATGTACGCCGGGTACTGAGGAACAAACACCCGCGTCTATACCTTGTTAAATCGGCTCAAAAATGGTCAAGAGGAATGACTGCTACTCACGTTCCCTGCAACCCGTTCTCCACATATGGCATTACCCTCTGGTGGAGTGAGCCGGGGAGGGGTAACGGTCGCAGGCGGGTAACAGCGAAGGCCTTCGTGAATGCACGCGGTCATGTACTTCAACCTCTGAAGATTGTCGATCGTCAGTTCATCTTCCGACTGGAAGCTGTTGCGAACTTCGTCCCAGAGCTTTCCCATCTTTGCCGGATTCTTCAGCAAGAAGAAAGTCAGCCCGCTAAGCAAAGTAGCCGTCGTCTCTGTGCCGGCCAGCATGAACAAGTCGGCATGTGCATGCATCTGCTTCACTGTCAAACGGCGCCCGTCCGGCTGGCGAAGCACCAAGTTCCAGATATCTGGCTGGTCAGTCTCCTGCTTCAGGCGGCGCTCCACACGCTCCACTGAGTGCTGGTAGTGCGTCTTGGCCGCTCTCTTGACACTTGGAGGTGCAAACTTGCCAAAGGCCCACTTGAGTACGGGACAGTCCAAGACGAACTGGAACAACGCAACCATCTTCAGCCCTGCAAAAACATTGGCTACCCACGTACTATAGGCCGAGTTCTCCAATAAAAGGCCCAGGGGCTCTCCAAATGTTAGTTGGCCCATTATATCGAACGTGGTGAAGTTATAAAGCTTGACAGCATCGAACTCTTTGTTGGGATCCGCGCTTGTATCGCGCCGAATGTTGCCTATCAGCTGATCTATGTATCGCATGAAGAGAGATTGTTGCTCCCTCAGGGCTTTGTCGGAAAAGGCGTTTGAGAATATCCGACGCAGGCGACCGTGTTCGTCGTCGTCGTGCTCCGAGAAGATAGACGAAACGCCATCAACATCTCTGGCGCCGGTGATGGGGTCTTTGGGGTTCGACTTCTTCCCGCCAGACCGATGGCCATAGATGTCCTTCCAAGCCTGTGGATTGATGTAGCTCAGTGTATTGGGGCTGTCCCGTACGACTTCCCCGTATTGCGCGTGCAGGTCTTGTAGCCATTGCAGCAACCGTCCCGAGGTAAGCCAAGCATGGTACGTAAGGTCTGTTGCTGCAGCACCAGCCGGGCCCGGAAACTTGGCAAGGGGATGGAAGAAGATGTTGTAGAAGGCTTTAGTAAAAGCTAAGACCAGACTCTGCGATATGTGAGCGATTCACGTAGTGGTAGACCGGTAATCTTTGTGGTTGCATTACTAACCATGATGAGACCAGCCACCAAGAGTGACTGCCAGCTCCAGACCCCGAGAAATCGGGTTGGAGCCGTGGCCAACTTGTAAACCCAATTTGTGGCAAGTGGTTCATTCATTTTGAATAGGTCGAGTCGATACTTTGGACATTGGACCCTTGATTAAAGGGGAAGAGGAGATGGTAGAAGCAAATGCATTGGGTCGATGTCAAATTCCCTATCTTGTCCGCCTTTAATACATGTTTCACGTTAAATCAGTGGACAGCTAGATTTTGCCAGTCATTTACCATATCCACTTAGAATACTGATCTTCGGTAGGCTTTGATCTACCCTTGCGAAATGCCGGGCTGTGAAAACAGTCCGACAGTCCGTACAAGCAAGGTAGCAGTGTTGTACTGAAACCGGGGATGTAGCACACGAGGACACAAGGTTTATCCCCTTCAGCTTTTGCCCAATGCGGTCAACCGAGCGGATTCCGGGCCGCAGTTAGGGCGGGGTGTCAGAATGACGGTCAAATTTGTTTTTCATGTCGCAAGACTTCAGTGCCCTTGGGTCTCTATTTCTGTGTCACTCGTATGGACATTGGACATAGCATATTTGGACGCGTATGTGACTCATTCAACCGAGATATGTCGGTAACACATAGCTCTAATCTATGCGAGCCATGGCCAGCAAGTGTATTACTGTCTACCTGGTCAGAGTCGATGTTGCCAACGCTCCACAACTTGGTCGAATCGCTACGCATATCACCATGGTTCGAGAGGGGGCATGCCCCGTGCCGCAAGCTCTTTGCCCAACTCTAGAATTGTGTTCTCCCACAAGCCTTTCACTTGTTCCTCATCTTCAGCGACCGGATTAGGTGCTTGAACCTTGCCCACAGGCACCAAAAGTCTTCCCTTGTAAGATTCAGACTCTTGACGGACTTCGGGCCCAGTGGCTGCGAATAGTGGATTGACAGCACCTTGGTCGGCTGAGATGAAGGCCACACGCGCTATAGCCCTGATGAAGATATAGTTGTTCGCCAAGACACCCTCTGTGACGACCTCACCTGGGTGGACCGCGATGCAGAGGATCGGCAGAGCTTGGGAATCGAGCTGCCGTTGAAGTTCCTTGGTGAACAAGACGACGGCGGCTTTCGACACGGCGAAACGAATCATGTCAAATCCAAAGAGGTATTTGCCAAAATACCGCCATTGCCATGGATATGAAGGGACCGGATTCTCGAAGCAGGTGGGAGATGTGAAGTTGAACTCGAAGTCTCGTGGTAGCATGTCTCCTTGGGCGGTAGAGCTCATGTTTATGATTCGAACATCGGCGTTCTTGTCGATTGACGCGTTCTTGAGAAGAGATAGAAGTCGATTTACAAAAAGGAAAGGCCCAATGTGACTAAACTTGTCAGTGGCTGCATGGCCGGCTCGACACGGCTTGGACTCACTTGGCAGCCATGTGCTGTTCATATTTTCCAGCAACCAAGGAGGTTGATATGGTTGAGGCTGCCGCATTGTTGACTGTCATAAAAATACATTAGAAAAGGCAGTCTCAAAAATTCGATTCGGGCACGGCTTTCAACATACCAAGGATATCAATTTTGTTTCCCTTCCTCTTCAACTCATCGGTGGCATCTTGGATGCTTCTCAAGTCAAAGAAGTCCATGAATAGCGATATTACGTGTTCCGGCTTAAACTCTGGGTCATTTGAAAGTGTATCTCGTGCTTTGAGTGCATGCGTCTCCGACCGGGTTGTGAAGTACACCCTGGCTCCTCGGCGAGCTAGATTTCTAACCATAGCATATCCGATACCTGTACTGTGGAGAGATTATTCATCGAGCTCCTAAACATACAGGGCTCGAGACTTTTTCGTGTCGACCTACCTGCCTCCCGTCACTACGACGACCTTGCCAGTAAGGTCCGGTATGCTCGTCAGGGACCACTTCATCTCCCTGAGAGTCGTTTACTAATAGGCGGCTTTGGTAGATTGAAGTGAACTCTCAGAAGATGGGAAGTCTCGATGAAGAAAATAGGAAGTAGGACTTTAAGGAAAGACGCTTTCTATGAGTGGTGTGCCATGTGTCTCCCCGTACTCGGCATCCTGAGCATTGTCGTGAGGACCGAGATTGTTGGCAGTATTATGGGAACTACATTCGGCCTTGGCCTGCATCACTGTGCCTCCAGGCGTGAGAACACTACCGAAACGGTAGGCAGTAATCTTGACAGGCATGCAGCGGAGGCTTGCGGAGGCTAGCGGAGGCGTGCGGAGGTGCCTCAGAGGCTGTCAAGCTGTGTAGAAACCATTGGAAGATTAGGCTGTCTTAGCGCACAGACGAGCAAACCTCACGAAGGTCGAGACTTGAAGCCAACTTCACTCTGGCTATGGTCCCCAGTACATGACTAGTACATCGTAAACCACCACAGGGGCAACAAAATCTAGGGTACTCCTAGGACATTCCACCGAGCTGGATCTCCCAGCTTTGTACCCATTCGGCTGTGGTTGTCATGCCAGTCACTCGGGCTTTCGTGCCGCCTCTGATCCGATGTGTATTCGCTTCGGGGAGCAAGCCTGGACGGAACGATCACATACATCCTAGAAGTCACGCAAAGCCCAATACGATGCATTTGAAAGCAGTCGGATGCTCTCTGCTCCGGCTCCGTGGCCAAGAAACTGCCCGCTGATACGGGTCGGGGAAGTCAGCTTGTCTGGCCGCCCGAGAGATGGTGTCATATATCGTTCGCAGTCGAGTATTTAAGACACAGAGGGCCACTCGCCTTCAGTGGTCACTGATTATCACTCAAACGAGCCACAGTTTCGAATGAATCCTCCTGTCTCCTCTTCGCACCCACCTATCTGTTTCTACCATGTCCAACACTGCGTTGAGATTCGACGGTCGCGTCGCAGTGGTAACTGGCTCCGGCCGAGGCTTGGGCCGTGAATATGCCCTTCTTCTCGCGCGCCTCGGTGCCGCCGTGGTCGTGAACAGTACCACCGCGGCAACGGCGGAAGCTACAGCACACGACATCTTAAAGGCAGGGGGGAAAGCCGTGGCCCATGTTGGCAGCGTCGCGGACCGCGCTGTTGCAAATGCCCTCGTCAAGACTGCTGTAGATGCATTCGGACGCATCGACATCGTCATCAACAATGCTGGAGGCGCGACCGGTTCCGACTTCGACCAAACCCCAGACTCCCAATTCTGGGACACGATTGGTGTCCATTTGGGGGGATCGTGGAACGTCACACAGGCGGCCTGGCCACACATGAAGAGCCAGAAGTTTGGTCGTGTTCTCCTGATCACCTCCCCGATCATGTTCGGCAGCGCCCAGCAGTCGGCCTACGGAGCTGCTAAGATGGCCCTGGTCGGACTGGCCAAGAGTGTGTCGGTTGAGGGAAAGCACGACAATATCTTCGTTAACACTCTTGCGCCTATGGCCTTTACACCCGGCTCCGCCGCTGCCACGGCACAGGATGAGCAGACACAGAGGTTCATGAAAGCTCACATGTCTGCGAGCGATGTTGCCGCGACAGCGGCGTGGCTGGTCCACGAAGACTGTACAGTCAGTGGCGAAGCTTTCTCTGCTGTCAGCAGACTTGTCACTCGCATTTTTCTAGCCGAGACCAAGGGTTACTTTGGCCCCGCTGGCCAAGATTGGACAAGTGAAGCTGTCAGGGATAACTGGGCCAAAGTGGTTGACGAGCAAGATTACGTCGTTCACACCGACATTGCTGATTCGGGTCCCAAGATTTTCCAACGACTTGCAATTGGTCAATAGAAAGCTGGCTGGCACCCGAGATAGGCGTCGTCGACGATATTTTGATGATAATAGAGCGGACATATTGGAAAAGCTCTCCCATGACCGAAGTGACGAGGCTGTTTGCACGTAAGTAAGGCTTAGGATGACCCCTGATGGCGTTGGCAAGGTTTCGTTTGGACGAGGAAGCATGTCTTGGGTCCCATCGGTCATTCTAACACACCGAAGGTCCCCAATTCAAGCCTGAACGAAATCAATCTTTTTTGGCATCTTCTTTTTGCCCTTCTCTGTCAGATCAACGTTATAATTCACATCTGGGGTGAAACGGCATTTACTTATTTTATTTTACTTCTTTTTGGTGTTGATATGTTACCGCAGAATAGACATGAGCAGCATGTAGACTTGCGAAGCTATTGAGCGACCAAATGGCAGGAAAAGTTTGAGAGAGAATGAATGACCCGACAGTTCTGTTGTTTCGAATCGCCGGATCTGGCAATAAGCTCTCCTGACCGTTCTTTCCCGTCCGTGGGGATTTGTTGTTATCGATAAGAGCTTGCCCGCCATCCCAGACCCCCAGCCAGCATCATGCATGACCTCGATCTTCTCCCCCATTAAGGCTTCATTCCACAACAGACCCCGTGTACTACAGAGAACAGAACGAGCCACAGGCGACCACTTCGAACCAGGGTGTGGTCATTGCCGAAACCCTCACCTTGACAGCTTGAGATGACGTGACAGTGGCAGCTGCAGGGCCGACAAGGGCTCGCTCGCGACACAAACTGCCCAACGATGGAAGACAATGTCGAGAACCGCAATGGTATTTCGTCCCGGCGCGATCATGTTCGGCACTACCCACTCGACGGCTGCACTCTCAACTTTGACGAGTACAGCCACCAGCGACTGACTGCCCGTGATGTTCTGGTGCACCGCATCATGCGAGACTTTATGTTCCCGAAACGCGTCAGGTCTGGCCTGTACACCAACAGGGCCTACTACCCGGGCTTCTTTGATGCCATCAAGTTCAACGACAAGCAGCTCGGCATGGACCTGCAGGTGCTGCGCAAATTGCTCTACACTAGTCATCCCGAGGAGCAGCGACGGGGGCCGGAACGCCCGGTGTACAATCCGGAAAGACCTTGGTCGGTCCAGAACCACGTCCTCGACCTCGTGCAGCGGTACTACTTTGAAACGAGCGACCCGGCGCTCAAGCTGTGGATCGAGCAGGCACGTTCACCGCCGCCGCACCCCAGCATCGACGACGCCCCGCCCAAGTCGAGGGACCGCGTCTACCGGCGTGAACTGCGCAAGGAGATCGTCATCCAGCGCAAGGAGTGGCATGCTGAAGATACGGCGCACCTGGATGCCGTGCAGAGCCGCCTAGGCAAGGGAGACCCCTGCCATCAGCTCTCAGACGGCGACGCCTTTATGCCCTTACTGCGCCAGACCTTGGACCGCGAGGCGACCCATCAGCACCAGCGGGAACGCTATCTGCGCTCCCTCGGCACACCACTCTGCCCCGTCACAGAGGGGCTAGAGGACGTGCCCATGTTTTTCATGCTCGCTCCGGCCTACAACACCAGTTCCGTCCAGTTCTACTTCAAAGAGTCAAAGAACTGGCTCACCCGCCCGCTGGATGAACACCGACGCGGACGCCCGCTGCACCGGCAGGGAAGCCCGCATGACCGCCGCTGTGCAGTAAGCTGCCCCAACCTCGCCGCCATTTCCGCCACTTACCTGCCGCGCCGCGACGGGAATGGTGTACCCTACCAGCTCCAAGCTGTCTTCCAGCGTATCCCGCTCTCGGAGCTCGACCGCCGCGCCGCCCGGCCCCGCAGCCTGAGCCGCCGGCGCATAGCCGACATGTTCGTCCGCTCGGCGCCGCAGGACTTTGGCAACACACCCCGCCGGCAACGCCGCGAGCAGGACCTCCACGCGAGCCGTCACGATAGCGACCTCCTGCACGACCACATACGCCTGTACATGGCTCGCGAAGAAAAGCGGCACACCTCCTTCTGCACGACCTGCCGCGTGACCCACCCCCCGCCCCCGCGGTTCAAGCAGGTCACATACACAGCACTACTCAGTCCCCCGGACGAGCCGTGTGCAAACTGCACGTCGACCCTGCACGCCGAGGACCAGTGCTTCCACCGCTGCGGACACTGCGGCGCGCCGAACCCCGCGACGGCAAAGGCGACCGAGGCTCGGTGCGACCCGCTGCACATCACCGGCTGGGGCAAGAGGCAGGCATCGCACCCGGACCCGCACACGGCGGGTACGTGCCCCCTAGCTCCAAAGAACAGGTGTAAGTGCGCGGCCTTTCCGACTTACCACGCCGCGGCGGCGTGTCCCGTTCTGTGCGGCGCGGGGTGTCCTGCTGCCGAGGAGGAGGGAGGGGATACGCGGCACAGGGCGATGACGTGCCGGGCGCGGTGCTGCATGTGCGGCGTGCGCGGGCATAGCGGCAGGGAGTGCCGGCTGGAGCGGTGCTGGTGCGGCGGGGCGCATCTGGGGCAGGACTGTGGGTGGAAGCCTGGGTGCCGGGTGCGCGGGTGCCAGAGGTATCACTGCCGGATGCACTGTCAGGGGTGCGGGCCGGGGGGTGAGCCGTGTGGAGGGGGACGGTGCGGGAGAGGGCCTAGGAGGAGGGAGAAGGCTGGGTTGGATGAGTTATGAATGACATGAGACACGACGATAGATGATATGTAAAGAATAAATTTGGTATCATAAGGATTTACAAGAAAAGCGGTACTAATGGTATCACAACTCATACAGCATGTATGCACGGCCTACACACTTTCAACACGCACGTTGACGCCACATCTCTCAACCCTGTAGATCAGTCACATCACTCATCGTCCAACCACCCCTCGTCCCCGCCGTCCTCGATCCCATCGACCTCGACCGTCGTGCCCAGCGCCTCCTTGCCCTGGCGGATCATATCCCGCAGGCGCGCGCTGAACGCGTCCATCCGGGCGTCCGTGTTGCGCTCGGCGGCCCTCTTGCGCGCCGCGAGTCGCTGCGCCTCAGCGTCTAGGCGCGGGCTATTGCTCACCACCTCCGCAACATCACCTCCCGCGCAACGACCCCGGGCCCCGGCCGTCGACGCAGCGCGCCTGTGTCCGTTCCCGCTGGTAGGTGTCGCGAAGGACGGCGAGGGCATCGAGCTCTGTCGACTACTGGGCCTGCTGGCAGGCGACGCGGCGCGCGGCGGGGCGAACGGGTTGGCGCTCGTCGATCCGGGCATGGGGATGCGGCTACTAGGCGCGGGGCTGAACGTCCTGCGCGACGGCGAGGCCGCTGGCGACCTGGACGGGGCGAAGCTGGCGGGCTCGCGCGCCGTCAGGGCCGGCGAGCCGGCGTGGGATATCCTCGACGAGGCGCGCCTGTTGGACGCCGGGGTGCCGCCTAGCCTCGACACGGGAATACTGATCCTGCGTATGGGGCCTTGCGGTCTCGACTGCTGCTGTCGGCTCGAGGGGCGGTTTGACGGCTGCGGTGCTAGTGAGGGGCGCTTCTTTTCTGTCCTGGATACGACGGGCTTTTGGTGCTGCTGTTGGCTGTCTGCCTCTTCCGACACCATGACCCAGTTCTTGCGGAGCTCGTCTCCGTTCTCGCTGATCTGGCGGCGCTTAGCCGCTGGCCGCGGCGTCGACTCTGGTGGACTCAAGTCACGATATTCGGGCGTGGGCGCGTAGTTCGCACCGGGGAACGCGCCAGGTGTGTTGAGGCCGACAGGCAAGTCACTCCCGTTGCCCCAGGGATCGTCGCCGCCCGCGCTCGTCGGGGGGGTAGAGTCGCCGCCCTTCCACTCGTAACCTTTTCCCCCGCCGGCGTAGAACCCCCTGAACGCGCCGCCCTTGCAGAAATCCCACACCTTGCCGACGACAGTGAAGGCGAAGCTGCCCCAGCCCTGAGACCGGGGCGTCTGCGGCGTCGCGTCGAGATCGACGCCAGCGACGCGATTCGCCGGCGTTTGCGGGTCCTCGTGCGACTTCTTAGAGCCCAGGGCGCGCCGGTAGTCGACGTCCGAGTACACGCTGTCGTCCATGTTCGTCTCGAGCGGGTTGAGCGTCCGCGCGCCGGGCGTCTCGATCTGGCCCGCCAGCACGTACCGGCGCGCCCGGTTCTCGCCCATCTTGTCCTCGAGGAGCGGCGTCGCCATGTCCCCGACCCCGGGCGTCGCGAGGTCATAGGAAGTGGCGCTCAGGTCGGCGGCGGTCCAGTCGGCGGCCAGCGGGGTCGACTCCCTGCGCGGGTCGTCCCTGTTGCGTTTCCTCTTGGCGTTGGACGGGGTGTTGTTGTTGGCCATGGAGGCGTCGGAGCAGAGGCTGCCGGTGGACTTGGCGAGGTTGAGGACGGAGCTCGAGGCGGAAGGGGACATGGGCGGGCGGAAGATGCCGGCGTTGAGGCCGGAGCCGGAGGAAGGGTTGGCCTCGAAGTGGTAGGCGCCCGGCATGTGGAATTGGGAGGAGTAGGCCATTTTTATGGGATGATGGTCCTACGCGTTGGTAGGGTTGCGTGTAGTGCTGTAGGGTGGAAGGTAGTTAGGATTGAATCGCTGGAGAAGGCGAGCCTCGTCTCCCAAGGCGATGAGTGCGTCTTCGCTAGACGCGTCGATTCTAGAATAGCAAATGCTGCAATGTCGCGATCTTCTAGATACGCTCTGGGCGCATCGCACTGGTTGGTCTAGTCGTCGCAATGCTATTGAAACAAAGGGATCGCCCCGGGTCTGTTCGGTGAGACTCGAGGGCTCGGCAGATGTGGCTGGCGAGGGAGGATGTCGTGCACTCGTGATCACGAGCTCGCGGGTTTGGAGCTATGGCTGCCGGCCTTGCATAAGCTTGGGACGTTGGCGGGCGGTGTTGCCTGGAGACCCCTCAACCTCAATGTCTGCGAATCAGTCTGCCTTTTCGTTGTACAGCAATCCGTGGGGTCGCTGGAGGCACCACTATTGTTTTCAGGCTTGAAGAGGACCAAAAACCCTGGCAGAAGAAGCCTGAATTCCTCAAATATGCGGCGACAGTCGTTTTGCCACGCGTTGTGGCGATCGGGGATTATCGAGAAGCGCGGGTCGTGACGTAGCTTTCATCAATGCGCGTGCCAACCTGGAATGCTGTTTCGCTTCAACAGGCAGTACAAGTCATGGAATCGGTCGCATAGAATGTCTAGTCGATAGTTCGACAGGGAAAGGCGTAGAGAAGATCGAACGGGCCCCGAGTGGTGTTTTTTTTGGTTTGATTATTTAATTGCCATGCGATCCGGACCCGAGACAAATTGCATCTTCAGCGGGCGCGTTGCCGTGCCAGACTCCCCAAATTAGGGTCCTTGGTAAATAAATCGCCCCGCCAAGTCCGCCCCGTCTGGCGTCTTAATTTTTGAGAGCGGATCGGCAAATGCGCGACAGAGTCTGAGTACAGGACTGTAAAATAGCAAGGCTCGCATTTCGCTTCGGTATTGATTTCTCAGTGTTTATTCATTGCGCATCTCTTGTATGAAGCAAGCTATTGACATGTTGCCATGAGGTATCATACAGCCCTGTGTTGTCCTCTCCCCAAAAATAAAAAGCAAAATCGCATTGCCATGTTCCATCCATCAAAATTAACAGCCCAAAAACACCGTCGTCGCAGATTCTAAAGTAGGCGACGACTCTCGCGGGATGTCCTCCTCTAAAGGGTGTTGCCCATCATCGCCATTCGCCTGGCCACTCTATTGCCTTTCCGTCTCCCAAGTGGCTTGACCCCTCCAAGTTGCGCTACTATCATCTCCCTCTGATCTATTGCCGGTTGTAGTAGTCGTCTTGCATCCGGCTGTGCTCCTCCGATACGCCGCCCTCCGTGCCCGCGTCGCCGTGGACGTGGTTCCGGCCGGCCCAGAACGCCTCGCGCTCCTTGAGCACCTCGGCCGCCCACTCCTTGCACTCCGGGAGCGCCATCTTGGTCGCCACATAAGCGAACTCGCCGAGGTCGACGCGCCCCTCCCCGCGCTTCTCGTACTCGACCATCTGCAGCAGCAGCTCCATCTTGTCCACGTCGTGCACGAACAGGCTGTCGAGCGTCTTGGAGTCCTCGTATTCCTGCCAGACGTCGCGTATGTCCTGGCCAATCCCGGTCTTGCCGCCGTACAGGTTGCCCAGTAGTCCCTTGGTGATGTAGTCCATGGTCGAGGCCTCGCGCCGGTTCTTCTCCGTCTTGGGGACGCCGTCGACGGGGGTGATGTCGCCGACGAGCGACTCGGCCATGTCGTGGATCAGGCACATCTTCATGCACTTGTGCAGGTCGAGCCGCGGGGCGAGCGAGGGCGGGGCCAGCATCGAGATGAGCGACATGCGGTACATGTGGTCGGCGATCGACTCGCCGCGGTCAATGTCGAACCGCCGCCAGCCCTCGCGCTTGGTCGTCTTGAGCCGCTCGAGCAGGTGGAAGTAGGGCAGGGGCGACGTCGACCCCTCGACCGGCTTGCCCGTCGGGATCGTCGCCGTGACCTTGTCGACGGTCCATTCGCCGGTGACCTTGGGGGTGAAGACGACGCCAGGGTCTGCGCGGGGAGCAGAGTCAGTACTGTGGTCTGGAAAAGACTGGAGGTGGGGGAGAGCAAGGTGAGGACATACCTGAAGTCGGGGCTGCCGAGGAGCTGGACATGTCTGCGTTCGGATCAATAGCGCTGGGCGACATAGTGACCGTCCCGTAGCCTGTGTGTGGTTTTGTTGTGTTGTTGTGATGCTTCGTCAGTGGATGACTCGGTGAGGGGTCCCAGATTTGACAGGTGAAGATGGGATGGGTGGAAGAAGGTGGGGATTTTGAACGTCGGATCTACCAGATGGTGCCTCTTATAAGGAATCTATGACAAGGCTGAGAAGTTTGAATTGCAAAGGTATCATGAGTAAGGAAGGGCGCAAAATGAAAACAAACCGATCCCAGTTTGTGATGCCAAAGAAGAAAAGAGTCAGTCAATCCGGGCTGATCCTTGCCTTCAATGTCTCTTCTTTAGCGCAAAAAGAGCGCCATCCATCCAGGGCTGCCATGTGCTAGAGATAAAAGAAAAGACCCCCACCAGCCCGCCGGTGCCCGCCGCTGGTCTTTTTGCTTTTTTGACTGGGCCATGACAAACAATCCCTGCCTCATTGGTCGTCATTTCTCTCGTCAAAAACACATGCAACACGACGCTGCTGCCTTTCGAAAGGGCAATCCTGGGATGTCTTCTGACGTCATTCCTCAAGCAAAGATACAAGATGGGATAGACAGTCATTTGATTGTCTCGCGAACTATCATCAGAGATACATCTCATGAAGCAGCATGTGGGTGACTCAGAGTCAAGACACTCATATCCACAATCTCCGTCTCGTCCCTCTTTGAAAGCCTTGCTTGCTTTGAAGCTCTTGCAAACTTGTACTTGGGTCTGATATTAGTTTTTATTCTATGTTGTATCATGGTGCTTCTGGTATGTTTCAGGCAAGCGCATCCATGTCAACAACTATCTATGCCTTGCCAGACGCCTGAATTCCAAGCTGCATCCCGCGCAGCATCTCGTACAGAGCATACGCCCCAGGATCCGGTAGTCTCTGATGCTGGTCTTCGCTCACGTAGGTAGCCCGACCGAGCTTCGGCTTGAGGTCCCTCGACCCCTCGGCCTTCTCCTCCGCGACCTGCACCGCGGCCGTAAAGTCCTTGCCCTGAGCAAACGTCCGCACAAACGGAAGCAGCACGTCCATGACCGTCCTGTCACCTTCCCTAGCGCTCGTGTACGCCTTGAGGCTCTCCGCCGCCGCGACCAGCGCCGTCGAGTACAGCTCCGGCGACATGCCGTCCTTGGTCGGAGCGGCCTGCAGCTCGGCCGCGAAGCTGCTGAGGAAGATGCCAAAGATGGCGCCGAGGGTGCCGCCCATGTCGTCGACGGCGTCGATGATGGCGAACAGCGCCTTGAGCACGGAGCCGTCGGCGGCGATGCGGGACTTGTCCAGCAGGGCGATGATGGCCTCGCTCACGCCCTTGACGGCTTCGCCGCAGTCGCCGTCGCCCATGACCATGTCCCACTCTGTGAGTCGGGGCTCGGCGGCGATGGCCGACTCGCATGCCCGACGGAGGGCGGCGTCGAGGAGCTTCGGGTTCACTGAGTTGCGTGCGTTAGCAGCTGACTGATCAAGGCAGAGCAGCGTCCACTTACCGCGAATGTCATTCTCGGCGGTAATACTTTTGGTAATGTCGTGAGCATCGACGTCAACCTTTTGCTCGTCCACCTTGTCCTGCGCAATAGCTGGCTTGTAGTTGTTGGGCCAGTCAGGTGCAGAGGTGTGTGCGTCGAGGAAGTCTAGCAGCTCCTGTGTCTGCAATTGAGCATCCCTGGCGGCTTGGGTGATGTTGGACAATGAGATTGAGAAGCCAGGCCCGTTGAGGGAAGTCTCAAATGTGCCGCAGAATATCCGGGCCGGCTTGATGCTCCATGTCCTCTCTGCCGTGACCGTCAGTAGTCCGTAGCATTGTGGTCGCTCAGATGCTATCACAAACCTAGTTGTATCAGCACCTCGTCTGCGAGAGCGCCGAGCTCAAGGAGCGAGAGGCCTCCATAATTGTTGATGAGCAGAACCACCTCGTCATCCTTCTCGAATTTGACAAATGCCCTCTCCTTGTCAGACTGGTCGCAGAGAAGGTTCAAGCAGTGGCTGATGATGTCCTCCACTGAAGGGAACGGAGACAGCTTTTGTACACCCTTGATGACTGTTAGAATGAAGGCGCCGAGGACAAGAATCAGGCGGCGGAACTTACTGGCTCATTGTGAATACCCGCGCCGATGACACAGACGTCCTTGCCAATGTGCTCATGATTCCTCCTGCCAGGCACATGGCAATGGTCAAGCGCTGATCCAATAGACACGAGACTGTCATTGACGGCTCGGCCGATCTTCACACAGCGGCCGAACGAAGACCCTGCTGCAGCCGCGGCGCCAATGATTTTCAACGCTATGACGGTCAGTCTCTCTCAGCTATCCGACATTCGCACGAAAGGGCGTACATACTGATAACATGACCTGGCATACCCCTCCGACCGACGCGGATCTCACTCCTGGGGATTGAGACGTCGTCTGTCGCCGGAAGTACTACAATATTCTTACACAGGCCCAAAGCCTTTGCCCTCTCAGCAGCCAAGCCAAAGTGCAACTTATCACCCGTGTAGTTGGTGATAAGTAGTATCGTGCCTTCTGACGAAGGGCAAGATTTTATCGCTGTGAGAACCTGCTTCATGCTAGGAGAAGCAAAGATATCACCACACGCCACGCCGTCGAGAAAGCCATGGCCGACATATCCAGCCCACGCAGGCTCGTGGCCGGAGCCACCGCCGCTGATCAAGGTGACCTTGGATGAGCGGTGATGCTTGTGATACACCACCCTCTCGCTCTCGACGAGGGCTAGGTGTGTGTTGGCCCGGACCAGCGTCCGGAGGGCCCGGGGCACCAGCTGGTTCGCTGCCGTCTCTGGGAAGTAGTGCTTGTCAGACATACTTGGATAGAGGTATGCAAAAGGCCTAAAGCAAAAGGGATCGTACAAAAGTCACTATTTCAGATGTGGCTTCGCATTATTGTATCAGGCCATGGGGATTGAACAGCTATGTAGGAGGGCCACGACGAGGTCTAGAACATTCAGCTAACCGCCCGCACATTGTAAAGACCATCTCCGCCGGAGGACAATTCCCGTGGTCTGCAAAAAAGGATGCCGTCTGGGACGGCGCGCTAGATGAAGAGCCCGGAGACGCTGTGCAGTTAGTCAGGCGGACGAAAGCCGCCCTTGACGAAGAAGGGGGGAGTGAGCGTGTCCCGTCTCGGGGCACCGCAATCCTCGTCATGATGTTGCGACGCTAGCAGAGCCCGTGGGGAAACTCTCTGGACTACCGGTCCCACAAGGAAGAACTCTTTCGGCCTGCGTGACCAGTTCTCCCACTCAATAACTCATCCCCGTCACGCGCATGCCACCATCCGACAGACGTTGACAATTTACCACCTGTCCACCCATTGCCTCGTTGTCTGGGTTCGAGTGTCCCGTTCCGGGGTTCTGCTGCACTGATCGAATGCACACAGAGTGATGAACGGCGCCGGCGTCCCCGACACCGCGTCCGGCGACTCGCGTGCCGCGCCCCCCGTCCCGAAGAGGGCGCCGAGGAAGAGTCGCAGCCGTGGGCTCAGGACTCGCAATGGCTGGTAGGCAACACCCATTGGCTGCGCGTCCGTCGCGGCGTGGCAAATAGAGAGCCCTCCGGCTGACTTGTATGCTTGAAACTAGTCTGACTTGCAGAAAGCGCCACAAGAAGTGCGACGAGCAGAGTAAGTGCCGGCAGTGCCCCGTGCAGTTGCATTGCATGTGCTGATCCGGTGCAGCTCCGATCTGCGGTCCCTGCAGCTTTGCAAGGCGTACCTGCGTCTATGCCCACAGCCAGCCCTTGCGCCAGGTCCCCGTCCACACTGAGACGCCTGTGCGGCTACCGCCCATCTCCGGCGAGGGGTTACAGCATGAGGATCGTTCCCCGTTGCCCATTGCCGAGACATCGTTTCTCGGTGACCCCTTGTCACCTGATCAGCTCACCGCCGATGCGATCCCGGGCCCGCCTCCGGATGAACCCCGGCACCGGGCAAGCACCGGAACGCCCCGGCCGGGTCCGAGTTTCCTCCTGGATCCCGTCAGTGCCGTCGGCCCAGTCACCCATTTTCCACCACATGTCGGCGAGAGCCAGACTTCTCCTTTCGGCTTCTCCCCGGAGACAGCTTCGATAACGTCGGAGCAGCTCTCCACCAACAGGGCGTCTACTAAGTGGCTTGACCTGCTCGCACAAGATGCGGCATTGGCCGACACTACTTTTTCTCTTGCACCCACACCGAACCCCCGCCAGAGCCTCGAGCCGGAACTGGGTGATGGCATCGATCGTACACGTGCGACCCTCGAAGGGTCCAGCGAAGCACTGCGAACGCAACAGTACGCATGGCAGGAGGCCCAGGATATTGCCTTGTTGCCACACGAACGAACACTATTCTACAACTTTGCCAACAACGCCGCATCGTGGCTGGATATTCTGGACCGTGAACGACACTTTGCGACTTATGTGATACGACTTGCGGTGTGTATGTCGCGTATCTAGAGAGATTACACCTTCTAACACTTTTATGTAACAGCTTCGGAATCTGGGCTTGATGAAGGCCATACTCGCCGTCAGCGCCCGACATGCAGTCGCCCAGGATGACGTCGATCACGTCGACCAGCCACGCACCGACTCGTCGACAGGTAATCTCGCGGTGCAGTACTACTACGAGACGCTGCACTACCTACAGACAGCTCTCCAGTACTCATCATACACCTTCTCTGAGGAGATCCTCGCCACGGCCATCATCATCTCCACATATGAGATGCTAGATGAGTCTGCCTCCAACTGGCGACGACATCTCAAGGGCGTGTTCTGGATCCAGCGCAGTCAGGATGTAGATGGGGCCAGTGGCGGCCTCCGCCAGGCCGTATGGTGGGCTTGGCTCCGTCAGGACATCTGGGCGGCCTTGCGCGAGAAGCGCAGATGCTTCAGCTTCTGGAGGCCCGTCAAGGACTTTCCTGAACTGCAGCAGCACGAGATAGCATGCTACTCTGTCTATCTCCTCAGCCAGGCCGTGAACTTTGCAGCCATGGCGCAAGCGGGTCAGGGTCAACACCGAATGCGCGACAGCGCTGGACGTCTAACTGATGACCAGCTACGGAGAAAAGGCGATGAACTCCTGGCAATGTTTGACCGGTGGGAGTCCTGCCTGGGACCTCAGTTCAGGCCTCTGCCGGCTCCGGAGCTCGCGTCTACCAGCGTTGAGCAAAGGCGTTTCCAGCCACTCTGGATACATCCGCCAGATTTTGCGATTGCCATGATGATCTACAACTTTGCCAAGATTTTGGTCACACTTCTACGGCCAGCTGATTCTCGCTTTGGTCATTACGCAAAGATGCGGGTAAGTACTCGAATACAATTCTGTATTCCGGCTCAGAAACTTACACGGAATACAGAAAACCCTTTCGGCAGCTGTAGATACGATATGCGGACTCACGATCACTCTGAAAGAACCGGGCTCGCAAGTCATAGCCGCACGTTGTCTTTTTGGAGGTAAGTTGTTCTCACTCTTCCTTTGGTCACTCGTAAGAGCGATGTTTTTCCATTGAACTGAAGCTAATATATGAGCGACCGTAGCTGGACTCTGTGTCCAAGAACAAATAGATCGAGAGGCCATTTTGTCTCTGATGAATACATGTGAGAAGCGCAGCGGCTGGCCCATGGCCAGCATACGCAATGCTCTGTACGGCGAGTGGCAGATTATCGACAGTGAGGCCTCGATATAATCGCAGCATCTGCAGGCATCTGCTCTCGAGGGATCGCCGCGAAGAACCTTAATATTCGTCTGTCCCCGTATCAATGCCAGATAGGCGCATGCTCTGTATATAATTTCATGTATGATACCTCATGTTCCTCATGCCGTGCTTGCCGCCGTTTTGCTCTCGTACTCGTGGATGACCTTGACCTTCTCTGCCGAAGCCGAGTTCTGCGCCTTGTCAACATCTCTTCTCACCCACTCCAGCAGAAATTGCCAAAATGCCATAGCACTCGGTAAACTTACGGGGTCAAACTCGTAGCCCAACCACTCCTTCACAAGTCTACTCGCCAGCTCCACGCCGACGACGCGCTGGCCGAGGCAGAGCACCTGCGCGTCGTTGCTCTTGATCGCCCTCTCCACGCTGAAGCTGTCGTGCGCCGTCACGGCGCGGATGCCGGGGACCTTGTTGGCGCTGATCGCGACCCCGAGCCCCGTGCCGCAGATCAGGATCGCGCGGTCGGCCTCGCCCTTGGCGACCAGCTCGGCGGCGGCGATGGCCAGGTGCGGGTAGGGCGTCTTGTCGCTTGCCGAGGTCGGGCCAACGTCGATGACCTTGGCGACCCGCGAGTCTGCGTTCAAGTCCTTGATGATGGTCGCCTTGTAGTCGAAGCCGGCGTCGTCGCCGCCGATGGCGATGCGGTAGGTCTTTTCTGCGCTGGTGGAACCCATTGTGAATGTATGCGGGACAAATTAGGGAGATGGCGGCAAGGTCAATGGGAGTAAGGCAAGTTTGAATAGCAGTGATGTATTTTACCGATCACTGACACAGACACTTAGAGCACTACATTCTCGAGAGCAGTTGCGCGATGAACGTCCAGGTCGATGCCGTGAATTCAGCCCGTGATGTGCGGCTCGGGGCTTAGACCGGACAAAGCTTCGGGGCGGCGGTTCGAGGCGGTGATGCCCCGTGCCGGGGCTGTAGGCAAACTCCTGACTTCTAAACGAGAAAGCTCCCCGCGTCGAGGCACTGGGGCAAACAGCGCGTTTCGGACACAAGCCACATAGATGTCAAACGTACGACCCCCGGAGAACCCCGGCGATCGTCATCGACGGTAGCGGACCCGGTCGCATTTACCGCGACTTTGAGATCCGGAGATCGCAACACACTATTTACTGAGTTTGGCGTCGGCTGAAAATAACGCGGGGACTCCACTCCCTCTCCATGTGGAATTATTTCGTAAACCGACTCGGAATTGAATGTTTGACCGACATCCCACAACGGCTCCTCTGCCCCTGTCCAAACATCACCGTACTCGGGCGTGGCATAGACATCGCACAGACGACAAGATGACTTGGCAACAAGAGAACAAGACCTATCAGATCCTCAAGGCGGCCGAGGAGGGCAAATATGGAGTGGTCGCAGCTATTGCGTGAGTGAACAGCATCAGGAGTGTCTTGCAAGACCGTATCTTATTAACCGTTCGAGATGCAGATACAATATCGAGCATGTGATCGCCTTCATCCGCTCCGCAGAGGCCAAGCGCTCTCCCTTGATCATCCAGTTCTTCCCCTGGGCCATCACCGCCACAGACGGCCTGCTCATCCACGCCGCCGCGCACGCCGCCCGCAACGCCTCGGTCCCCGTCTCCGTCCACCTCGACCACGCGCAGGACGAGGCCATGATCCGCATGGCGGCCGACAAGCTACCCTTCGACTCCATCATGGTCGACATGTCGCACTACGAGATGGCCGAGAACCTCGCCAAGACGCGCGAGCTCGTCGCCTACTGCCACGCGCGGCGCATCACGACCGAGGCCGAGCCGGGCCGCATCGAGGGCGGCGAGGACGGCATCGCCGACACGGCCGACCTCGAGGGCGCGCTGACGACGCCCGAGCAGGTCGAGGACTTTATCGCCACGGGCATCGACTTCCTCGCGCCGGCTTTTGGCAATGTGCACGGCGAGTACGGCGCCAGGGGCCCCGTGCTCGAGTACGACCGCCTCGAGCGCATCCACAGCGAGGTCGGCGGGCGCGTGCGGGTCGTCCTGCACGGCACCAACGACTTCCCCGAGGACGTGATGAAGAAGTGCATCGCGCACGGGGTGAGCAAGGTCAACGTCAACAAGCTCGTGCTGGACGACTACTTGGTGTTTCAGAAGGACAAAGCGCCCAAGCTGTCCCTGACGGCGGCACTCGAGCAGGGTATTGAGGAGACGCGGAGGTTGGTGGAGTGGCAGATGGATGTCTGTGGCTCAACGGGCAAAGCGTAGTGAAGTAGCATAGAGTAATAATGAACTCATTAAAACAGCTTACCCCCATGGGACGTGATGAACAGCTATTGCGTTGCCGTGGTCAGTGTGGCGTTGGAGACTCCTGCACAGTGAGCATAGATAAATTCGACGTATGACCATATCTCTGTGTCCAAGCTGTCTCGGAGTCTTAGCTAGACCGTTCATCCACAAACAAAAGGAACCCCAAGTGCTTGATGCATAAGTCATGTTTATTGATGCTCTATCGTGATGAAACGCCATTATGCCCATACAAATCCAAATGCTCTCTTTTATTTACCAGCCACCGACAATACCGGCGATAGGGATATCGATACCAGTCGTATACGTGGCAGTGTCGCTCAGCAGATAGACGTACGCACCACCCAGCTCCTGCGGCAGGGCCAACCTGGGCATGCCGCCGTAGTACTTCATCTTGGTGCCCCAGTCTGGGCTCGTCTCGACGTAGTAGGTCAGCGCCGTCTTGACGTAGCCCGGGCTGATGGAGTTGACGCGGATGCCGTACTGCGCCCACTCCATAGCGAGCGTGTGCGTCATGTTGCGCACGGCGGCCTTGGTACCGCCATACGGCGCCGACGGCGCGGCGCGGTTGGGCCGGTAGCTCGTCATGCTCGCCGTGAAGACGATGCTGCCCTTGGTCTTGAGCTCGATGAACTTGCGCGCGGCGGCCGTGGCGCAGATCCAGGCGCCGAACACGTTGAGCTTGAAGAGTTTCTCGACCTGCTCCATGGTGAACTCGAGGGCGGGCTGGTGCTTGGTGGCGCCGGCGTTGGCGACCATGCCGTCGAAGCGGCCCTTGGCCTCGGCGATCTGGTCGATGGCCGCCTTGACCGACTCCTCCGAGGTGACGTCGGTATGGATGAACTCGAGCTTGCCGGGGAACTTCTTCAGCATGGCTTGGAAGTCCTCGCCGGGCTGGGAGATATCGAGGGAGTAGACGGTGCCGGCGCCGTTGTGCAGGCACACCTCTGCGATGCCCAGACCAATGCCTTGGTTTGCGCCGGTGACTGTGAGCCATTGTTAGCATCATATTCTTGAACAAGCGCAATCTCTCGCGATCTTAATACTTACCGGCAATGACCTTGTCCTTGACGCCCACCTGCCAGTCATGGTTGGGGAGAGGCAGGGTGCTGGGGTAGCTGTCAGGAGACTCGAGAGAACCCATTTTGGAGGATAGTAGGATGCAGGAATGAAGAAACAGGGGTATGGGTAGCTCAAAGGCGTTCAAAGTGCTGGGTTGGGTTGAAGAAGAATGGTCAGTCGGATTCAAGCATTGAGAGCAAGGGTGATGTTGACTTAAGAAAGACCACCATGGAAGGGACACAAATGCGAACTCTTCTAGAACCTTGGGGCTGCTCTTGCGTGACATCAATTGTCCCGGTAAAACGCGACCCCGTCCCGCTCCGGCGAACCCCGTGCCGGGCCAGCATCGCCTCCGAAGCGTCGTCGTATGCGTGCATCCAGTCAGCTTGCTTACCGGGGACGCGGCTCGGGGCCTGACTCGTGTCGGGGCTGCCCCGGCACGGGGCTTTTGGTGCTAAATCGCGCGATCTACGTCGATTCCATGAGCTAAAAGGTTGGAGCTAAAGAAATATGACAACCCCACGACCCCAGATGCAACCCACAGTCCCAAAGTCGGCTAAGTAGCCTCTGTCTCGGGACTCCATCACATTTTTCGCGTGGTCAGAGGATCAGCCCCCGTCCACCATCCACCCGAAAACCTGGAAGTCTCCTGTTCCGGGGCAGTCCGGGGGATAAACTGCATGATACCACCGGAGCATCGCGAGGCTGGACTATAATAGGGGGATCATCCATCCTTCTCCAAGTTTGCAGTCTCATCCTCGCCACCGCTCTGACTACTTCTCCTTCGGTCATCTTCTTAGCCCTTCTCCTTTCTCAACCATCGGGGCGTACATCAAATTAGTCGCAGCCTCCTGACTTGGCGTTCCATCCCCATACACTATGGCCTCCAACCTGCCTCAGACAAAGCACGACGAGTCAGAGCACCTCGAGATGCCTACCAAATACGACCTCGAGAATCCCGACAGCGACAAGGCTGCCGAGATTGTCACCATGAACGGTTACGTTCCTGATACCGAGGAAGAGAAGAAACTCGTTCGAAAGATCGACTTGTACCTTCTTCCCATGATCTTCCTCATGTATCTCTGGTCGTACATGGACCGTACCAAGTAAGTCCTCGGTTGCTAGTCCTCATTACTCCTTAGCCATCAAAGGCTAACCTGACACTCAACAGCATTGGCAATGCCAAGGTGGCGGGGATGACAGCAGATCTCGGCATGAACTCGGGACAATACTCTGTGACACTTGTTGTTTTCTTTGTCGGCTACGTCCTCTTCGAGGTCCCTTCCAAGTACGTATGACCCAAGCCTTCACCCGGAAAGAGTCTCCCAAACTTACAAACTTCACAGCATGGTTCTCGCCCGCACCCGACCTAGCCGTTTCCTTCCCACAATCATGTTTCTCTGGGGCTGCGTCACCGTCGGCATGGCCTTCATCCACAGCTACGAGGCTCTCGTCGGACTTCGCGTTGTCGTTGGTATCCTTGAGGCTGGGTTTGCCCCCGGTGTACTCTTGACCTTGTCGTCTTGGTACAAGAAGTCTGAGCAGTCCAAGCGATTCGCGGTGTACATCTCGGCAGCTATCCTCTCTGGGGCATTCGGCGGCTTGCTTGGTGGTGCCATCACCGAGGGTCTCGAGGGTGCTCATGGTCTTCGCGGATGGAGATGGCTGTTCATCGTTGAGGGTGTCTGTGAGTACTCACTTGGAAGGAATCATGACTCGTTATGTATGACCCAGTCTGACATATTCTCTTTGCAGGCACTGCTGCCGTGTCCATTCTCGCAGGCTTCATTCTCCTGGATTTCCCCGCCAACACCAAGAAGTTTTCCGCCAGGGAGCGCGAGCTGGCCATACAGCGACTCATGCACGATAATGATGCCCTCGAGTCTGAGGACCAGCACACTCCCTCTCACTTGGAGGCTTTGAAGTTGGCCCTTGGTAACTGGAGGACCTGGATCTTTGTCGTCGGCTATATGGTAAGTTGAGACATGGCCCCATTTAAGGCTAAGATCTCTCGAAGGCTGACTTGACTGCCTAGGCCATCGTTGGATCCTCCACTCTGTCGTACTTCTATCCTACTCTCGTGCAAGGTCTCGGCTATACTTCCCATATGGCACAGTACATGACGATCCCTATTTACGTCGTCGCTTTTGTCTGCACCGTCATCACAGGCTACTTCATGGACCGCATCCCTTCGAAGCGTGGCCTGGTCCTCGGAAGCTGGATGACCGTGGCCATGGTCTGCTCCATCATCATTTGCGCCGTTTACAACCTCAAGGCTCGATACGCGCTCCTCGTCATCATGGCTTCTGGTCTCTGGGCGTCCAACGGTCTCGCTCTGTCCTACACCTCGTCTTCGTTCTCCAGCTCAAGCAAGGAAGTCCGCGCTATCACCCTCGCCTTTGTCAACGCCATGGGCAACCTTGCCCAGATCTACGGTGCCTACCTCTTCCCCTCGGACGACGCGCCTAAGTACCTTATGGGTTTCGGTGTCATTAGCGGGCTCTGTTTCACGGGCGTCATGTCCTACCTCGCGCTTCACGTTGTGTTGAGGAAGTGGCCTATCAAGAGGTAGAGGGTTAATGTCTATTGATAAGTTCACGTGTTCATACACAAAATTCAGATGAGGCATCTGATGCATAGACATTCGAAAAGCAAAGCTTGATCAAGTACAAGAGCGGTAGTTAGATACACGAGGTTGTCCTGAGATGCGGACCAGGGCTTGTTAGAAACACATGCTGTATCAAATTAAATTGAATCAAGCCATCCAAACCCCTTCTTGGCCAACTGTATTGAGGTAAAGTGACTTCGCAACCTGGCCAAGCACTGTCAGAAAGAACATGACGAGGTACGCATCTGAAGATATGGCATTGCACTATCCAGTCAATATTAAATCAGGAAACTTCGCTTTCATCGAATGCAATCACGTATGATCCAATAACTATACAATCCCCGCTCTTGAATGATCGTACACGCCTCTTTGTCTCCAGCACTGGATCTCACCCATCGATCGTATCCTAGATTCTGGACCCTGTGATCTGATCGACTGACTGGACGACCCGTCGAGGTAATCGGAGGATAGATACACCTCGTGCCTTGCCCGCAGACATCAAGAGGTCGCTTGCGTGCACCGCGCTCGCCATGGCGTGCTCAGCGTTCTTGGTCTTGATGGCATGGCCTGTGGACTTAGTCTACTCTCATAACTGGCCTCCTTACCCGAGATGTTCATTCGCAACTCTTTCTGCGTCTGAGAAAACCGCTTCAAATATGATCTCAGTTGTTGCACTTCTTTCTGAGGGATAGTTTCCCCGGTCATCTCGCTCTCCAGCTCAGCCTTGATGCGCTTAATCACGGCAGACACCGCACGGTCTATGATCTGGCCCGCCGTAGTCTGCCCAAAGGCCTTGTTGCCGTCAATCATTTCGTCGATGATCCGCATCTTGACAGGCACTTTCTTGAGAAGATGTCTTATCAACCTTTTCGCAGCCTTGGCGCTGCCATGATATTGGGTGACGAGTGAACCTTGGGATACCATGTGGTGCCAGAGTGAACTCTTGAGCTTCTGTTCCCGAGCCCGAGCCGCATTGTACGCCAAGGGGGGAACGAAGAAATCAAAGAATTGGAACAGCGGCCAATGAGTCGTTGTCAGTATGACGTTGCTGAGACTCTCATTACCAATAAACTCCTCAATTGCCATCATATTCTGCGGGTTGCACCAAGTCAATATCAGGCAAAACTGGAATTCAACCCAAGGTTGACTTACATGGGAGGCTAGGTCCACCTTGGGTTTTGAGATGTCGTACAAGTAGATCAATCCAGCCAAGGATCGGCGCTGATGATACACAGACACCAACTCCTCTGCCAACTGTTGTAAAAGGTTGAAGTTTGTTTCGAGAGGGTCATTCAAGTCAGGAGTGTCGAGAAGGTAGAAGGCCTGTCCGTCGAGCGAAGATGTATACCAGCTAACGCTTTTCGTACCTATTCCGGTGCGTTAGCCACAAGTATTTCGTTGGATCATGTCAAAGCTCATCATACATGGTAGCAGGTCATGTCCCACACCGGGAAGTGAGCCATTTTCATTCCGACCTCCAAGAAGTTGGATGAACGAGCGTTTGTCTGCCCCGCTCGCGCCCAGGATCGCGATCACTGGCGTATCCTTAGGTTTCGAAGAAAGCCTGGGGATCTCAAGGTGTTCGGCCGGAAAGCTCCATGACAGGGCGATATGGATCAACAAAAGAGCAACGAATATCGCTTGTCGACGGTCCATAACCCTAAAGGCCTTTTGGTCCGCGCAAATCTCCCGGATTTGGGTGAGGGCGCGTTGTATGCGCTTGACTGAAGATGCAGGCTTCTTCGCACTAGAAGGATTCTCGAACGCGCTTGGTGAGGGTTTCGGGGGCCATTCGAATTGGAACCCCTCAAACGATGATGGCGTCTTGCAGATTTCCGGGTGCGTAATCCTGTCAATATCACCATCGTTGCATATCTCCATTTCGGTTGGATATACTGTCGACGTAAAGGAGAGGATTCCGAATAAGTCCAGCCGAGGTTTCTTGAAGGTATTTCTTGGCCATAGGGAATGCAGAGAAAGCTTTCTTTTGGAAGCGGGACGGAGCTTTGGGCACTTTATCGCCATGATTTCGTTGATTTGTGAAGTATCTGTTTGCTTGCGAAGGTTTTCAAAGGACACAATGGTCACTGGAGGTGAGGACTTTAATAAGGATGGGTGTGTGATACGCCAACATCAGCTGAAATGCCTCCAGAAACATTTGAAACAAGGCATACAGAGACAAGATGGAGCTGAAACGACTCCTTGGCGTGCTGACCATTTTCTGGCGTTGGGTTGACAGGGTTTCATGTTTCGAAACAGTTGCCTTCTACTGACCATGTCTACAGGGTTACATTGACAACCAGGGTGCTGAAAGCACGAGCAACTTGCCCCTGTCAAAAAAGCGAACGTGATTGCACTCAATATCATTGCAAGCATGGGCGCGCATCAGCTGCCCCTTTCTTGGCTTCTGTGCAGTGCCACAGCCACGCAAGATATGCAGGGGAGAATCAAGGATGAGAAGGAGGCTGGAAAGGCTTTGAACACGACCTCGGCGCGCGCCAGGAACCCATCAGATTCTTTCGTTTGTAGCGGCTCCCTCGATCAAAATACATGCAGCCGCATTAAACAGTAGAGGTGACTATGCTGTATGAAGTAGGTGTCTAATGATGAGAGGTGGTCTCGTAGTTTTTCAGCTAATCGATACCAGTCCTCACTTATAACTCCTTGTCAGGCGTAAAGTTATCAGACTGCTCGGCAGCCTTTCGCCCGGCTCGACTAGAATTTCTCCCAATGATGTTGATCAAATCGATAATCCCCCCGACGACGCCTACAGCAGCTACAGGATTCACAGCGCACATAGCTCCGGATGCGGTGATGCTCAGCAGCGCGCTTCCCACTTCCAACATCTTTCGGCGCCGCTCGGATTTTCCAGGTGCACTGTCTTTGCTGGCGTCCTGCTGCGTGTCACCGCGCAGCGCCTCGTTGACTTCCCTGCTGGAGCCGTCAGCGCCGGTCCGCCCATGCCGAGAACTCCTGTGACCTGCCTTGTTCTTCCTTCTGGGGGCCGCCCGTTCGAGTAGTTGCGCCTCGAGAGCCGCGTTCTTTAGGTGAAGTTCAGACCATTGTTCTCGAAAAGACTGTCGGTCTTCTGTGCGCTGGATCTCGGAAGCCGTCTTCTGCTTCTCGTACATACGTTCGTACTGCGACTGAACAGAACTATACCGGCTTTCGTGCTCGGCCTCGATGCGCCTGATCTCCTCGCGTCGCTCCTGACGCAAGAGCTCTTGGTCGTCGCGGATCTTTTCTATCTTCCGTTCCATCTTGTCTCGCGCTTTTTTCAGTACCTTTTGTAGTTGCACGTCCTTGTCGGCTAAAGCTTCTGCTGTCTCTTCTTGGAGCTTTTTAAGCTCTGTTGCATACTTGCTCTCCAATTTCTGGAGCTCTTCGTTGATTGCACTGCCCGCACTAGTCTCGTGGATTGGTTTTGATTCATCGACAAGCTCCTGCTGAAGCTCGAGAACAACTGTACGTTCACCGGCCAGCTTCATAATGATATCCAACGCCGACTTGGAGTTCCCCATGAACCGGTCCACTCGCGCGCCTTGCTCGATCATGTCTCCCCAAAAGTCAGGCTTGCCTTTGAGCTCAGTCTCATGGGCGATAGCCTTCTCCTCGGGTATCTCACCCCAGAAGGTAGAGGCAATAATCACATGTTTCATTGGGTCAGAGCCGCAGAGCTTGCGAAACATCTTGAGGTTGCGCATAGCAGCTCCGTCCATACGGACGTTGGTAATATCGTGAAGGTAGATAATACCATGCAGGCACATATGCTGCCGGTATGTGACCTCAAGCCAGGTTGCCAGATCGATGAGAACCTCAGTGTCTGATTTATAGGTGTCATTAAATCCCGGGGTGTCGACGAGCACAATGTTGTAGCCACCTGCATGGAAGCTGTACGGTGAGACCTTCTGGGTACCTAAAATTTCTGGTTGTTGGGGTCGACTATGGCACAACATTTTTGGGTATGAAATTGATAGCTCGCTCAGTCAACTGGAAATGACAAACTAATCTCCCTTCCAGGCGTCAGATACGTCTTCTCAGACAAGACTAGAGTAGAGGATGTCGAGATTCTGGATCAGTGGGGCTCAACCAATTCTTACCAGAAACAAGTCCCTTCTCGGATTGCTTATAAGCCCAAGACCACATGGGGTTATGACATTGAGCCCGGGCAGATCGCATATTGTTGGACAAAATTGCTTTTGGATCAAGACGCGCCGCCGACTGACCATGATGATGAGATGCTTCGCACCGATTTGGGCCCAGGGTTCAAAACGCTCTGCGAGGGGAAGTCGGCGCAGCGCACCGTAAAGGACTACCTTGAGCTCTTGTATCAACACATCATGCATGAGTTGACGCGCAAGCTCTCTGGTCCCATCTTAAACCTCACGCCGATTCATTTTTGGTTCACCTACCCGGCACTGTGGTCAGTGAAAGCTCAGGCTGCGACGAGAGAGGCTGCTATCGACGCGGGTTTCGCCAACAGACCAAAGGATCAAATACACTTGATCAGAGAGCCTGAGGCGGCGGCGATCGCATGCCTCAGTACCCAGACATATTCGAAACATGCACAAATCAAGGCAAGAGCTGAGATATCATTGCAATCTTGACCTCAACCCTACTAACGTAAAGGTTAACATGACAGGTTGGGAAGGCAGTTATCGTGTGTGATTGTGGTGGAGGAACTACTGTTCGTGATGCGCCTTTTCAATGCTCAACATCTCCTGGACTAACTGGGTTTCTCAGGATTTAGCTTCCTACAAGGTGATTCGAGAAAGCCCAAATCTCAAGCTCAAGCAAGCCTGTGTTAGCGAAGGTATCGCCGCACGCACCCCTTTGCTATCCTCCACCTCCATGTGGGTCTTTACTGACGCCTAACGTCGTCACACAGGAGGGAAGTGCGGGTCCACGACCATCGACAGGGCGTTCCTTGCATTGATGCACTCGAGATTCGGGGAGGCCTTCCAGAATGTGGCCGAGCAGAAACGTGGTGTGAACTCGAAGTTCATGGCCGAGTTCGAGTCGGCCAAGAGGGACTTCAACGATCCTAGTCTCCCTCGCACCCACCGCCTTCGGTTGAAGATGAAAGTCGAGAGCTGTGAGTATTACGACGCAGAAGACGACGAAGTCCTTTTGAGCAGGTATCGTGCCCAGTTTGCCCCCGAGCGTGCGCCATGGTATGACTAACAATCCTCAGTAAGGATATGGAGGCGTTGTTTAGCCCTACCATTGCAAAGATCATCAACCTCACCCGGAACCAAACAGAAGAAACAGAGGCCGAGGGCCTGAGTGTGAAGGCAGGATATGAACTCCTCCTCAGTTAACAGTCCATGTCTATTGACACTCCTCCAGGCCATAGTTCTCGTTGGTGGGTTTGGAGAATCGAGGTATCTTTACCGCCAGCTGTACGCGGAGTGGGAGCCAAAGGGGGTATCGGTGTTCAACCCGCCAAAGTCGTAAGTTCGTTCTAACACAACTGCTCATGCTTCGCAGTCACTAAGAAGACAGGTGGGATGCCGTGTGCCTCGGAGCCGCATTCAGGGGAATCAAAGGCATACTCGTCGGAGAGAAAAAGAGCCGCTCACACATAGGGCTTCCTCTGTCTTGTGACTTTCGACAAGGCGTCGATTCTGAGTCTGATGCCTGGTTTGACGAGTTCTCAAATAAAAAGATGGCTCCTGGATACGTGGAATGGATCATTGCGAAGGTAAGAGTTGCAGCATTTCGAGCATTGACAACACTATAGGCCGTGTGGGCTTATGTGCGTTATATCACAGGGCGAAACAATCACTCCACAGACGGTGAAGACTTTTGGGAGCATGCTATTCTTTCAACAGTCGTCCAAAAGCTATCACGGCGAGTGCTTGATATACGAGTGCTCGCTCACTGTGCCGCCTGACAGAATTAATAACCCTGGTAAGAATCATACCTCTCACGAACTTTACTTGTTCACTCCTGTGGCTGATAAAGTCGACTGGGGCCCCAATAAAATCAGCTGTCATGAAAATCGGGACTATCAAGGAAAACTTGTCCGATATCGACGAAAAGCTCATAGAGAGTGTGAAGAAGCCTCACGGCATATTTCACAGGATAAGTTATAACGGGGTGATCACTCCGGAGGACGATCTTGGGTATATGCATGTCAGAGCAGAATTCAACGGCGTTAATATCGGGAAGGCATATCTGAAGATCTAGAAAAAGCTGTCATTTGTTGACTCTACCGCCCTGGCTCGAAGGCCTAATATCTATCTGTGTGTGCAGAGTGCCAGCTACGGGTTGGGAATCGCTTCAGTAGCTGACATCGTTTTGGAAAACCTGGAAACGCATGCAGTCGTCCTGAACGCTGCGCCGCGCGACCGGTATTACTACGGGCTGGTGGTTCTGTGTGGTAATTATGGAGTATATATGGTAATGGTCTGGGGGCAGGCCGTCGGTGATCTCGACCTATAGTTCGTCTTTACTGTCCCCTTGATGTTGATGCTTTTGAAGTAGGTAAATATGCTTGGGTTAGGCGGCGGTGTTGGTATCTTACTGCTAAGGTTCTATATCATATTGTACTAGTAGTTAATAATATTTCCGAATTTGTTAAGCTGCTGTAGTGCTATATAGAGTGTGCTGGGTCCAGTATATGAACACGGCGGTCTAGTAATCAATCACGTTAAGGACTCGTGGGTGAGCTGTCTAGATGAAACATTCTCGGGCCGTGTGAACCGCCCTTTTGGGCGCTTCCCGGCCATGAGATCACCGTACCGCGGATCATCGCATAATGCACTAATCGCTTTGCTATCCGAGAAATGACGAAAGCAGACAAGCTTTCCGTGGTTCAACGGCATGCACAGCCTATAGCATGAGGCTCTATGGCTATCTCCGCCCCATTGCGCGGGTCACCAACCAATCGGAGCCCCAGCCACTCATGGACTGGTGATCTACCTCTTGTTGGCCATGCGGTCCGGAGACTATGCGAATCTCTCAGATTTAGTATGCTTGCTGTCATGCAGTTGCAGCGGACACATGATCATCGACACCATCGAGGATCAGCTGTAGGAGTTGAATGACCATGTATAAATGGGGCCAGCCCCCTCGTGCAACATGGTCTAGAGTTGTCCAGTTACTGCACTGACAACTCTCAAAAGCATATACAACGTTCCCTAGTCTAAAGGTCGTCTTGTCCCAGTCTCCAGTCGTCACAGTCGCCACCATGAAAGGCCTAACCCTTGCCTCCGCCATTCTGAGCTCGGCCTCTATGGCCGCAGCTCACGCGACATTCCAACAGCTCTGGGTAGACGGTGTAGACCAGGACACAAAGTGTGCACGCCTGCCGGTACGTCCTACTCCGCAAGCATGGCGACTGCACAAGCTCCCCGGCATAGCTAACAATGTCCCTCGCAGACCAGCAACTCCCCCGTCACGGACGTGACCTCGCCCAACATCCGCTGCAACGCCGGCGCCAAGCCCGCCGCCGGCGTCTGCGAGGCCACCGCGGGCAAGACCATGTCCGTCGAGATGCACCAGCAGCCCGGCGACCGCACGTGCTCGACCGAGGCCATCGGCGGCAACCACTTTGGCCCCGTCATGGTCTACATGTCGCGCGTCGACGACGCCGCGGCGGCTGACGGCTCGACCCCGTGGTTCAAGGTCGACGAGTTTGGCTACGACGCCGACAACAAGACCTGGGGCACCGACGTGCTCAACGCCGACTGCGGCAAGAAGACGTTTACCCTGCCCGCGCACCTGCCTACGGGCGATTACCTCGTGCGCGCCGAGGCTATTGCGCTGCACACGGCGTCGCAGGTTGGGGGCGCGCAGTTTTACATGACGTGCTATGTGAGTGATGAAATACACGTACATATAGAACAAGAGACTGACAATCATACAGCAAGTCAAGCTGAGCTCGAGCGGCAGTCAGCTACCCGAGGGCGTGAGCCTGCCGGGCGCCTACAAGGCTACCGACCCCGGCATTCAGGTGGACATCTGGGGCAATGGCTTCAAGAGCTACGAGGAGCCCGGCCCGGCCAAGATTGCCGACTCGTACTTCCGCAGGCGTTGAGAACTACCTCACCTGCTAGATGTCAGGTCCTGACTGTAGTCAAGACATGATTCTACTTGTACATAAAATACGAACAAATAATTAACATGCAACATTATCAATACTCAGTAGAGGAAGCAGGATTACTTTCGCGTATGAAGTTGTAGAGACATAAAAACAAGGTCGCAGAAGACAACTTGTTCAAATTGAAGTCCTAAGTTAAACCGAAGTATGTGGAAGACAGACATGTGTAGACTACACTCTCACATATTTCTAAAGCGTTATCGTCTTCTTACCAATCGTCTACTTGCGAGCCTTGCAGACCTTGTCGCTCTTGAACACAACGTCCACAACAACGGGACGGTGGTCAGACTGGTACAGCTTGTCGTCGTACCACGAGGGCAGAACAGCAAAGCTCTCGAGCGTGACGACCGAGGGGTCCTTGACAAAGATGTGGTCGATCTCGGTGTACTCGGTGCCGGCCTTGAAGCCCGTGAACGTCATCTGGTTGCCGTGGTGCAGCTCCTCGGGCACGAGGTGCTTGACGTCGTACATGTTGCCGGGCGCGATGAGCTCCTTGTAGGCCTGGTTCTCGGGCGTCACGTTGAGGTCGCCGCCCAGGAAGACGGGCGTCTTGCGGTCGCCCTCGGTCGACTTCTCGGACCACTCGGCGGCGATCTTGGAGATGAGCCGGCCCGCCTCCACGCGCGCTTGCTCGCCGACGTGGTCGAAGTGGGTGCACATGTAGATGAAGGGGGCGGCCGTCTTCTTGTGGCGGAACTGGGCGACGGTCACGATGCGGGGCAGGGCAGCGTCCCCTTTTGAGTGCAGCGAGTTAGCCGAGATCTCTCCCGAATCACACATTGGGTTCAGGGTGCAACTTACAACCCTTGGAAGGAACATCAGGCGTCTCGCTGAGCCAGTAGGTGCGGTTCTGCTCGAGGTCCCATACCTCGGAGCGGTAGAAGATGGGCGAGAACTCGCCCTTGATGCCGCCGTCGTCGCGACCGACACCGACGTGCGTGAAGCCGAGCGGCGCCAGGTCGTCGGCGAGGTCGAGGCGCTGCTCGTTGAGGACCTCCTGGAAGCAGAGCAGGGCCTCGGGGCGGCCCGACACCTCGTAGTTGAGGGTGGCCCGCATGCCCGGGCGGCGCTTGCTCCACAGCTCCTCGCCCTCGCCGGGCGGGTTGGCGGCCAAGCGGATGTTCCAGGTCATGAGGCGGGTGTAGACGTCGACGGTCTTGGTCTCGGCGGCGACCACAGCAGTGGCAGCGCCGAGAACGACGGACATGAGGGAGGCCTTCATCTTGGGTAACAACACACGAGCGGTTTCTACCTTGGGTGTTCCGGAGGGAGTGGGTGAGGAGAAAGGAGCTGCTTTCAATGACAATGATCTTCACGGTCTCTGCCAGCTATTTATCCTTTTCCCCTTGTCCCAATCCCATTTATTGTGTCTAGTTGCTACATGTAGCTCTCTCCGATTCCGGTTCCACGCCAACTAAAGCTGACTGCAAGTTCCGCTGTGCCGCAGATAGCTCCCAGCTGGCTGGTTAGCTTTAGCTTCTCGAAGATGCCTTCCCTGTTATGAACGTGCTCTCTTCGACATGTTTTGGGATGGAGATGCGTGAGCTGCATCTCACGTGGCGTTTGACATGTCTCTCATTTGCGGGAGGCGTTGCGGGTTATCCCTGCGGATGGAGAATACCAAGGCTTGGCTCTCTTGGCAGCTCACGAAACGCCAACGGCGCGGATCCGCCGGTGAGGGGAAAAGCAAATTATCAAGACCATTCCTGCGCCAGTCCACCTGGGGATATCCGCGCGCTGGCGGATTACAAAAGACATTCAGTCACGGTATGCCGGGTTCCTGATGATCTTATCACCTCTGGCTGCACGCCAAGTCCTGAGCAGATCTAGGTTTGTGGGACTATGGCAGGGCCCGTAGCAAGCAACCCAATACAGAGACGAGCTCTGGCCATGCGTCAAGGTGAATTCATTGACTAAGTGGTGCGGCTCCTCGACTTAGTTGAAAAGTCTGGCTTGGCTTGTCATAGAGTACCATGCAAGGCTGAAGAAACACGAGATGTCGTGATAGAGTGCAAACAACTAGCCACCGTCTCGAGGCAAACAACATTGCACCGGGTCATAACCTCCTATGTACATGTACCAACCCACGTTGTCATCTATGGAACGTTGTACATCAAGCCAGCGCCTGCTTCACCGCGTCTTCAGCGTGGATGAGTGTCGTGTCAAATAGCGGGACCGTGGCATCGGTCCCGTCGACCAACAACGTGATCTCGGTGCAGCCCAGGATAATCGCCTCGGCACCCTCCACCACCAGCCGCGCCATGATCTCACGGTATCGCGCCCGGGACTCCTGGTCGATGACGCCGAGGACCAGCTGCGTGTAAATGACCTCGTGCACGAGCGCCCTGTCGGCGTCATTGGGCGTCACCACCTCAATGTCGTGCCGGCTCTCTAGCCTCCCGCGGTAGAAATCCTGCTCCATGGTGAACCGCGTCGCGAGCAGCCCGACCTTGCGCAGGCCGGCCTCCTTGATGCGCGCCGCAGTCGCGTCGGCGATGTGCAGCAGCGGGATGGCCAGGCCGGCTGTCATCTGCGGCGCGACCTTGTGCATCGTGTTGGTGGCGAGGACGAGCATGTCGGCGCCGGCGCGCTCGAGGGCCTGCGCCGCCTCCGCGAGCTGCGCGCCGGCCTCGTCCCATTGGCCGGAGGCCTGCAGGACCTCTATGTCGGCAAAGTCGACGCTGTAGAGCACGACGCGCGCTGAGTGCAGGCCGCCGAGGCGGGCCTTGACCTGCTCGTTGAGGATGCGGTAGTAGAGCGCCGTCGACTCCCACGACATGCCGCCGATCAGGCCGATCAGCTTCATTGTTGTTTTTGAGCCTGTCTTTTTCCTTATAGTTTGCCTGTAAGAAAAGGGAAGGTCTCGCTATGGCTTTTTTTTTTCTCGGTTCATGCTAGGGAGAACAGCCACGGTGAGAAGTGAGACGGGTGACTCAGATTAGGTTACGTTACATGTCGGTGAGCATGCTAGACCGATTGAACTTCCACCGGATCTTGGAACGGACTTCTCTTGTGTAAGATCGGGGTTTTAGACCGAATCTCGGCCACACACAGCCAGCCACAGAAAAGATCTGGCGTGCAACAAAAACAAAGTAGAAGCCAACAAAAACAGCTTTGGACTCTCCCGACTTACTATTGAGCCTTAACACTTATATAACCTTGCGTCTGTGGGTATTCTCAATTGACACACCCCAACACTTCTTGCTCAAGATTGAGTCACTTTCGTGAATGTTGCGTGTCTATATTGGGTGATGATGCACTTTTGGAACAGTGATTTGTTAATAGAATACTGTGGCCTACTTGGATACGCTTGACATGCTCCGTTCATGCTTGGATACGCTTGGATTACGAGTTTGGCAGTATCGGATTGACCAGAAACATGGTTGCCTGAGCGTATGCAACTCAAGTGTCGTATGCGACCTAAGGATCAAGGCAACCATCTATCGAGTCACAGGCAATACCTATATAGCCGAGGGCCCGGGTTCATTAACTTCAGCATCTAAGTGTCTGGCCTTTCCATAGTTTACAGCATCACACGGCAACTCAGAAAACGACAACTGGTGCGGGGTTGCAATCCTTCAACTCACTCCTGAAGTACTACAGGAAGACTTCTCTCCTAATCGTACCTTACAAACACCAGCAGCATCGAAGTATCGCATCTCCGTCTCCATCCATTATGCCAGTCACATTCAAGGTTGCAGATCACATTGCTGCCCTCGTCTCCCGAAAGGGCGTCGCATCTGCAGATGCCATCCTAGATGGTGTCAAGAAGGACAGCCGCGGACAAATGATCCAGTCCTCCTTTGACAAAGAGATCGACTCGCCAGTGTTTCCTTCCAGAAATGGCTTTGTATTCTCGGTTGCTGAAGCTTACAACAAGCATCACCATCTTGTGATCCGTCCCGACGACATTTGGTTGGCCATCACGACCCAGTTCAGCTCCTACGTCAACGCACACGCCGAGGAGCTGCGAGAGCACTTTGTCGCGCACGAGGGGCAAAAGACTCTGCAGATAGTGTACGATACCTGCAGCAGATTTACAGTCGATTGGGCGGACTTTGCGGACCGAATCAATGGCCTCCTAGAGGAAAACATTACCGACCCAGACCTCCGACAGTGGATTACGCCACAGTTCAGTACCACGACGCAGCTGGACACCACCGTCGCGGCTATTGTCATGATGGGCACTCTGCAGGCATACTTCAAGTACGTGGCCATGGTCTGCTGCGGCATCCCTTCAGTGACGCTGCTTGGTGAGAAAGAGGACTACGAGAATATCCTCGCCCGGCTCGACAAGCTCCGCCAGTACGGTGCCGAGCCCACGCAGTTCTGCGAGATGCTCAAGCCGATATTGCAGCATTTTGTGCGCACCTTTGAAGAGCCCGAACACGCCGAGGTCCGCGACTTTTGGCGACGGATCTGCGACTACTCCGGCGGCAGCGGGCCGGACTACTACAGCGGCTGGATCACGGCCTTTTGCTTCTGGGGCACGAGCGGGCGGGTGCAGCTGAGGAAGGAGTTCGTCAAGGAGGTCGGCGGGCACGAGTACTATGTCGTTGACGCTGGCGACATTCCCAGCGGCTTCACCAAGGTGCCGGTCCACATCATTGATCACGGGGAGCACATCGACGCTGAGATGCTGGCCGGGTCCGTGGGGTTCGCCCTGTCGAGCAGCGGCGAGGAGGCGGCGGTGAACCCGTACTTTGAGGAACCGGACCTCAAGGTCGGGCCGGACACGGTGCAGCCACAGGTTGGCTGGTTCATCTATGAGAAGAAGTAGCGTATTTTGATAACCCTATCAATACATAACATTGCGCGTGTCTCTGCAACATTAATTCTTTTGGCGACTTCAGCATATCTAGCACTTGAGGTCAGTAATTGAGGTGTGGTCATACGTCCAGGGAAAACATTTTCAGCCACAAAATCTGGGTGAGAGTCACCGATCCTTTACGCGTTCTTCTTGAGCAATCCCATCATGATACAAGGCGAGGAATGTCCGAGAATGCCCGATCTCCCTTTCTGACTTTTTTCCCTTCTAGCTCGAAACAAACCAAGGACTAGCATGTGGTGTGCTGTTTAAAAAGCACCTGACTGTGGGTTTGGCCGGGCGGCGTAAATCCCTGACGTGTCGCGGGAAGGCCCACTGTAATCTTCTGGAAATAGTGAACTCTCAGGGCTGGACTCGCTGGGAGTCCACTGTTCGGTGATGATTCGGGGCCCCACTTTGCCTTATCGCGCGCCTGCAGGGCTTCTATCAGATGACGCTTTCCCGCTTTTGTCGATTCCGTCATGACTTTTGCTGGTTTGCACATGTCATGTCACCGCCTGTTCCCGAGAACCACATACGACATTCTTGCTGCCATCCACTATCAACTTTCGTGTCATCCCGGCATCATCCTATCTTGCCCCTTTTTGCACCTATCGCTAGGCATTCTTTGCGGCCCATGCCTGCGGGATCAAACACTAGATACTATCACAGAGTTTGAGACGACATGGCCCGCCTCTTAGCTCCGTCGTAGGGGCTCACATCAGCCAACGTCGTCCTGGCCGTCCTTCAAAATTGTCGACACCACGCGTGGTCTGGCTTGGATCCACTCCACGGCCTCATCGCCTTGGCATTCCGGTACCTCGCATACGCTCCCGGGACCTTGCCGCCCCATCATCCTGGCTGCCGGACCCATCCGGCATCCGCGAGGGCCAAGTCTTGTCCATGACTGGCTCGATCTTACACGCGGTGCTCAATCCTCTCGGAACCCGATCAAGCCACTCTAGTCTTGGTGACTCCTTCGCATGTGCTTGAGCACGGCCTTTAAATAGCAAAAGCTTCCCTCGAGTACAGAACGTTCGGAGGCTCCTGTCCAACAAAGCTCTTTCTGATACTGCGCCCTGCCGTGTGTATCACTTCTTTGCTTGGACAGATCTTTCTGCACTCTTTGGTATTCCACCTTGCTCCCAGAGAACAAGATGGCCTCCGAACACCTCAACATCGACTCGTTACCGAACGAGGTACGTGCCCCTCTGCCCTGTCGGCCTCCTTGAGACCCTCGCCGCTAACACTCGTCCTTCGACAGATCCTCATCTCCATCATCTCCCCTCTTCCCACGACCGAATTGACCCGCCTGGCCCTCATCAACAGACGCTTCCACGCCATTGTCCTGCGCCTGCTGCACTACCGCCTCGCCTCCGCTGCCGCTCTGCCCCAACACCAGCTCATTCTCGAGTGCTACCACCCGAGCGCCAAGCTCTCGACGCCCTACCTACACTGTGACTACATCGGAACGGACGGACTGGACTGGCCCTCGGCCGCTAGCGACGATGATTGCGAGCGCGTTGCGGGGTCAGAAGACCAGCTCAGCTTCCACGAGCTGAGGGCGCTCTACTCGCGCTTCCGTCCGGTAGTCCAGGAGGAGAACCGGCGTGCGAGGTCAAGGTACCCACGGCAACAGGTGTTTGCGGCAGCGGTGGCACAGGAGGTCGGCAGCACAGCAGAAGCAGCGGCAGAAGAGTCAACGCCGGAGCCAGAACCCGCGTCACACGACGTCTACCTCGACGACGGCGAGCTGTTCACCCAGCTGTGCACCGTGACGAACCTGGTCAAGGTCGGTCCCAAGCGCGGGCTGTTCCTGAGCCATGTTAACGTCAGTGACGGCCTCGTCAGGGTGTGGCGCGACTGGCTCTCGGCGCAGGCCGCGGCGGGTCCGACGGAAGACGGAGAGCGGGCTGTCCTGTGGGCGGACGCCACCAAGAACGTCGGCTTGCGCTTCCGCGTTGTAGAAAAGGCGGATGCGCAGCGGCCAGTACTGGTGGCAGCCGGCGAGGACGTGCCCGTCAGCTACACATTGGAGTACGAGGGTAGGTCGTCTAGTAACTGCAACTCTCAGGGGTCTACCACTAACATCCGTGGCAGAACTGCTAGTCAGGACAAATCAGCTGTTACTGATGGTGGAGAAGTCGGATGAAGACGAGGTCTCAAATACAGGTAAAGCCATCGTGATTGCCTCGATATGAAAAACGCACACTCGACCCTTTACTCTTATTACCATCTCCCTCGTATCGCCGGTAGATCCATACATCTCCGGCACGAGAACCCCCGAGCAAGCAAGGCATACGCCGCGATACTCGAAGGAATCGAACTACCTGTCACACAATCCAAGATGCGAGCGCACCACGGAAGAAAGACAAGGAGACACAAGAGCAGCACCGGAGTCGGCGCCGTGGGGCTGCGTGAAAAACGAAATAGACCCCAATGCCCAAAGCACGAAGGGGTCCAAACTTGAGAAACACTGTTGCTCACATATTTTACGCATCATTCTAGGTTCATACATGGATCCTCGCGGCTGTGTGTCGCAGCCCATCGAGGCCATCTTCTTTGCCCAGATGCAGGGCCTGCAGAGCTACGAGCGTGCGCCGTCGTGGATGACACCGCACCGGGCAGCCGTAGCCGCTTAGTTGTCATGATGAGGCCTGGATTTCCTGACATTGCGCGTGTTGTGTGCTTGAGTGGCACCAGGTTAGGATGATGAAGCATGGAGATGATACCCGTAGCTCAACGATGAGCTTTTGCTTTTACCAATTCGAGACCTGGTGGCATATCGCAGTTTTGGAAGAGTTTATTGCTGCGCGCTGTGACTGATGCCCTTTTACTCGAGGGTAGATCTAGTCGTTTTAATTAATCAAATTATTCTATCAAGCTCCATCTATTTACGCCAGTAGGTATGACGGCCATAGACCTCCGACTTGTGCAGGCAACGCGGTGAATAGTAGTCTTCCACGTTGCCATACGGCCACATAGGTATAAGACAAAGGCGATCAGACTCGCATGCACCGCAGTATTTCCACTCTGGCCAGCGCAATGCTTCCATCAGCTCTCCAGTCTGCTGCTTAGCCTTCTTGAGCTTGGTCTCGTCATCCATCTCTTCCTCAGGCTCGTGGGATAGCAACTCGCGAAGGTCGAAGAACGACTGGCATATCCTTGCGTTGACCACCCTGAAAGCGGCGCGGATAAGCTCGTCCTCCGGTGTCTCGACTACGACGGCATCGAGGTAGCTGTAGATGCACCGCTGGAGAGCTAGTGCCAGATCCGGCTTGGGGGCCGTGTAGTCGATATAGGTATCAACGACTCCTGAGACCTCCGCGTCCATATCCTCAAGAGTAGCCTTCTCGACCATGAACTTGAGCCGGTCGGCGTACCGCGCGGTGATCATATCCGTCACATCCTGCCAATCAGTCTTGGCTGATGACGGGTACGCCCTTGTCTTCGACCTCTTGACCGTGTCAGCCAAGTCAGCCTTGATCTGGGCCAGCTCCTGCCAGGTCGGTTCTACAAGGCGCGGATGTTCCCCTTGTGACCTGTCGGGATTCGTCAGATTCAGCGGGTAGAAAAACGCAGAGACCATCGACCCGTAGTCGACCACGACGCGACCGCCGCCGATATCCCAGTACCGCTGCGCCACGGCGCGCAGATACTGAAACTCGACGGCCTTGCCGTGCAACGCCGCATGCGGGACGGCGCCCCTTGATGGCCTCTGGTTAGCAGCGACGAGCTCCATGCCGTCGGCAAAGTCGCACTTGATGGCCTCGAACCCGGCCTCGAGGCGGATGACCCCGTCGATGCCCCACGCGGCAGCCAGATCGCACATCTCCCGCGCGCGGTCCCACTCTTCCCATACGCCCCTGGCGACGGTCCTGTTGCGCAGCAGGATGTCCTGCGTGTCGAGCGGGCCCATGGGCACCTTGGCGGCGGACATGCCGTCGATGTAGAGGAAGGTCTGGGGCCGGGTCGTGCGGTAGATGTGTAGGTATCCCGGACCGGGTCTTCGGCCGTCGTCGTCGTGAGCCGTGAACATCTGTTCTTGGGGGCCGTGGTGTTCCAGGACGGCCTGAGAAGTATCCTTATCACCGACGGGTGAAGCCATATGCTCCTGTGCGCGGGCCTTGCCGCCAAAGGAGGCGAAGCCCTCGGCATGCTCGATCTCAAAGGCCAGCCATTCTGTGCCGGTGATGGCTTGCTCGCTGTGCGTGCCGTGGTATAGCGTCACTCCTGCCGGAACGACGGCGGTGAAAAAGGACATGCCGTTGTGGTCTATGGACGAGCCCCATTGGCGCATGGCCGCGTGCACGGCGTTGAAGATGCGGAAGCCATTCTGGCGGGCGCTGTCGACGCTTGGACGGAGCACGGGCTCAGGTGTTGCGAGGCATTCGACGGTGATTATGGAGATGAAGCCTGCGAGCAGTATATATGGGAGCACCATGACTTGATGGTTTCTAGCTATCCGAGCCAAGTAAAGAGAGAGGGATGCCAAGATGCTGAAGCCTGCGGCTAAGAAGGCCCGTCTGGTGACTTCGTATAAAAGGGATTCTGGACTTGTTGCGCCGCCCTGCCCACCTGCTCAAGGGGGACACTTCCGACAGCGGAGGCGACGACGCCAGGAAACGGTCCGCTCCATGAACGGTGCAAGGATGCGGCCAATGATCACAATGGTGCCGCGTAAGCCGACATCTCCGTCCCCACCACCTTCACCACCTTCCCATCTGATAAGATCATCTTTCCATCAGATAAGATAATCTCCGGAGCTAAGGGGGTGGGAGCGGAGTGTGTCCACCCCCTTCGACTATGGGATTGGAATTTTCTGAGTACCTTGGCTTAAGCAGAAAATGGCTTCAGATTTTACCTACCGCCTTTGGAATATCGATGCAAGATGGCGTGACTACACAGAATAGGTTCAACATGTCTTGCAGTTGTCTCCGGCATCCATCCGCGTTGAGCATTATTTGCTTATGTGAATTTGGAATGACCGCGAAAGGTCGTTTTCATTTCCTCATACTAGATCGCTTATTTCCTAGCCTTGCAAGCCCTCGTCACAATGTAAGAGACACCAGCCTCTGTATCTATGGGCCCCGTGTACATCTTGCCATCGACCATGATCCCCTTCGCATCCATATATCGCAACGGCAGCTTCCCACCAATTCGCGAAGTGATGGTCGCCTTGACAAGCTGACCTTTACTCCACTCAATGTCAACGAGGAAGTTACCACGAGCGACGAGGCCCTTCACAGAACCCGTAGGTATCGCAGAAGGCAGGGCAGGCAGGATATGGACCACGTCGGCATGGCTCTGCAGAAGCATCTCGGTAATGCCGTGCGTAAAGGCAAAGTTGCCGTCGATCTGAAATGCAAATTTGGGTCCGCCCACGTCGGTGTTGAACAGGTTGTACGGCGTGACGTGCACCGCGAACCACTTTTCGACCATTTTCCACGCGTCGTCGCCGCGGAAGACACGCGCCATCTGGTTGATGAGCCAGGTCCGCGACCAGCCTGTCGATCCGGCGCCGTGGTCGACGCGGCGGTCTAGGAGGACCTCGGCCGCCTTGCCGAGGGTAGGGTCGACCAGCTTGCTGAACTGTCGGCCTGGCATCAGGGCCCACAGGGGAGACAAATGCTTGTGTCCGGCGGCCTTCTCCTTGTACTCACGGCGCCACTCGAGAATCTGGCCGAGTGATCCAATCTGTGGTGGCATGATCGTTGGGAGGAACTTCTCTGCGGCCATTACTGTATCATCCTTGATGCCTAGAATTTCTGCAGAGTCCAATAGACTGCGGAAGACCTCGTGGATGAGCTGGTGATCCATCGAAGGACCAATATCTACTGCCTCGACATTGCCCGCGATAGACATGTTGTCGGGAACGACGAAGCTGTTTTCTGGGGAGATGGAAGGTCCAGTGACCTTGTAGCCGTTGTACTCAAACATGTAGCACTGGTAGAAGGTGGCAAGCTCCACAAAGTACGGGTACGCAACATCGCGCAGGAAGGTCTTGTCGCCGGTGAAGCGGTAGTGGTCCATCATGTGCCAAGACAGCCACGCCGAGCCCACGGGCCACATGGTCGAGGACGTGTAGTTGTCGGTCAGGCCGCTGTCTCCCCACATGTCGAGGTTGTGGTGGATCACGGCGCCGGGGCAGTTGTAGACTTGCCTAGCCTGGTCGCGGGCATGAGGCAGGGCGCGGCCCATCAGGTCGAAGAGCGGCGGTTGCGTGTCGATCAGGTTCGTGGGGCCGGCCGGCCAGTAGTTCATCTCGGTGTTGATGTTGATGGTGTACTTGCCTCCCCATGCCGCCGTCGTCGAGTTGTTCCAGATGCCCACCAGGTTCGAGGGCAGGGATTTGCCGTCTTTGGTGACGGGGTCGCGAGAGGAGGCCACGAGAAGATGTCTGCCGTAGTTGAATACCAGAGTAGACAGCTGGAGGTCCTCGGCGGTATTCCGAGCGTGGGCAATGCGTTCATCCGTCGGTAGATCCGCAAGTCCATTGGGCGATGAGCCCAAATCGAGCTCGACACGGTCGATGAGCTCCGACACATCATCGATGGCAGCCTTGCGGACTCCTTCGAAACCCAGCTCGGTGGCAGCGGCAACCTTCTGGCGCATGTCGGCTTCCCATGCTTCCCTCGAGTCGTGGCGGAAGTTTGTCTCGGCATCAAAGAACAAATCGACAACTGTGGCCTTGGAAATGATAAGGTTTGCACCGCTGGCAGAGACGATTGCTACATGTTACAAGTCAGACTATGTGTTTACTCCAGTGGAACCAGTTAAGGAATGAGACTCACCCCCCTCCGCCAGAAAACGCGCCTCGCCTGTCCATAGAATAGGACTCTCGTTGTCGGGCTGCCCACTAGTGCCAGTGAGCGTGAGGATATTGCCTTCGTTAGAGGCACTGGCTGTGGTGACGCTGTTCTTGAGGCGGGTCATGGTCGAGTTGATACTCAAAGCGCCTGGGGAACTCGCCGTGAAGCGGGCAGCAATGACCTGGTTCGGAAAGCTCACTACATATTCTCGACTAGACCTGGTCAGTTGATCATTCACCAATCAGCAGGTTTTGTGAGTGAAGCCTACCTATAGTTGACACCGTCAACCGTGTAATTGACACCGGCAGTGCCCTCCTTGGTGTCAAGCCAGCGGACATAGTCTTTCATGTCGGCGTCTGCATGACCAAAGTCGAGGTTGATATTCCCAAAGTAGCTGAAAGCGCGCTCCTTGGCCACGGCCGGGTTGATCTGGTCGTACGCCAGGACCCTTGCCTCGGTGAGCTGGTCAAAGAGAAGCATTTGCCGCACGACCGGGATGGTCTTGCTGGCATTGGCACCGATGCGCTCCTGGAACGGGCCGTCCCAGATGGAGTTCTCGTTTATGCCCAGGACCTCGGCACCTCCACCGTAGGCCATTACTGCCAACCTACCGTTCCCGATAGGCATGGCATCCTCGTAGATGGGAAGGCGGGCAGGCTGACGAAACCATAGATAGCGAGAGCCATCCAACGCCGCGGCCGACACGGTGCAGCCGGCCCCAGCGAGAAGAACCAAAAGTCTGTGATTGAACATGGTGATTCCAGTCAATACAGGATGTTCAGGCAAAAACAACCCCTTGCTAGACGGCGCAGTTGTCAATTCGATGAGACTTGATGACCCTTTTATCCTTCGCCTTCAAGCTTAGGCCTGGCTCTGTGATACAGCCAACGTAGATGCATTATCTCGAGGAAATAACACCGAGCGGAGAAAATACGACGTTGTCCCCAGAACTAGCATAGGTGACGATCTCCCGTCCACCGGGTTCTAGGACTGTCACCATCTCTGCGTCTACGCCACTCCCAGCCTTTTACCCGACGGAACCTTCCCGGATGCGAAGTCATTTTGCCTTCGGTAAATAGTCTTCTAGTTGAAGGGCTTCCAAGTCGCGACGGCAGATTTCAACTTGTCCTCTCCCGGGAGGCATCATGTCTGCAAGGTACAATACGGTTTGATCTTCCCCCGCAAAGTGTGGAGAGTTGATGTGCGGGGATCACCATGGTGAAGCCCACATGGACCGCCCCGGCCAAGGCGACTCTCGCTAGTGTGGAAAAATAAGATTCCATCCATACACGCAGGTGGTATTTACCCTTGTTTCGATCTCATAGCCCTGATCGAGACCTCAGCCCTTAGTGTCTGTCGGGCCAAGCACAATTTGTTCTTCCTCCGCGGAACGAGTAAGTCAGTTTCGGCACATGCAGCCAAGGGTCTTGACCAATAATGCATTGAATCCATGACGGCATTGCTCGAATTCGCCTTTCGGCGGCTGTTATCTGGGTTCGGCTTGCAGCAAGGGCTCGGGCCATGATACATATTTACCAACTGAGTGCCCACTGCCCAGTAACACTGGCTGAGCCAGGTAGCATAGGAGAGACTGTTGTGGACTGCCGGCGGGGGAGCTGGACTGATTGGTATTGTAGATTGTGAGGGAGGTTCCCGCGATCCGAAACAAAGCTCACGGCCGAGGTCACTAGTTAAAGAAGTAAGATGTCGAAAAAGCCTGACATTTCTAAACAGACGGGGTAGGGCAATGACTTATTCGAGATGTGCACGGTTATTATATGGGGTCGCGGTGGCTACACAGATAATCACTAATTCCGGCCGGCCGTTGCTGGCTTATGGCCGCGGGGATAAGCTCCGGCCCGGAGCGGGTACTCCACGGGGCTACCGCCGAAGTCCAATCTCGGGGAGCCGCCACGAAAGGATATCGGAGCAGCCGTATCGGAATGTTGTACTCTCCTTTTCCTGCTCCGGGCGCCTGCTAAGGGAGAAGCTGGCCCTTGCTACCGTAATTACAATGCTGGCTGATCCGGATCCTCCGGGCATTTCTTGAGATTGAGGAATTGTAGAGCTGGACATGATCTCTGTATAATTATTCGATCTGTCCAACCTTCTCTCTGGACGAGTTTATACTGAGAAAGTGTAAACCAATCTCAGCATGGAAGCCGACGAACTACCCATGGGCGCAAAGGAGAATAAGAGTTCAAACGCCAGCACCATGTCCGCTTCCACTTCACGCGAGAAGGTCAACGATGACCCCGAACGTGGTAACGCCGTACTTGGGGATGAAACATCGGCAGAACTGCCGCGCGATCCAAACATTGTCGATTGGGATGGACCAAACGATCCCATGAACCCGCTTAACTGGTCTGGCTCGAAGAAGGTCGTCGCCATTGGTATCGTGTCCATCATCACGTTTCTCAGGTAAATGCAACATTCGTCTTACTTCTTGCTACAAGGGGACTAACAGATATCAACAGTCCTTTGGCCTCGACCATCATCGCCCCTGGCACCGATCTTGTAATGGAAGAGTTTGGGTCGACAAACAGCGTCCTCGCGGCCATGGTCACCTCGGTCTATCTGATCGGCTACACCTTCGGTCCGCTAGCCATTGCGCCTCTGTCGGAGCTCTATGGCCGTGTATACTTGTACAACGTGTGCAATCTCCTGTTCCTCGTGTTCAACATTGGATGCGCCAAAGCCAACAACCTCGCAGCCCTTATCGTTCTGCGCTTCCTCGTCGGTATTGCGGCTGCGTGTCCCATCACCATTGGTGCCGGTTCCATCGCGGACATGATCCCGCATGAGAAGCGTGGAGCAGCGATGGCAGCTTGGGTGATCGGGCCCCTTCTTGGTCCGGCCATTGGGCCGATCGGTACGGTGCACCCCCGTGGATGGTGATTGGCGTTCCTTGCTGACTATAGCTAATACAGTGGGTGGGTATGTTTCCGGCCCCAAAGGCTGGAGATGGAACTTTTGGATCGTCGCTATCGTGGTGAGTAACACTGACAATGTATTCCAAGTAAGCCGTACTAACAAAACAAAACACAAGGCCGGAGCTGCCGCGGTAGTGATTCTCTTCGGACTGCGCGAGTCCCACGCCCCCACGATCCTAGAGAAAAAGGCCAAAAAGCTGCGAAAGGAGACCGGCAACGCGAACCTCAGGTCAGCTCTCCACTCGGGTAAGACGCCGGGTGAGGCGTTCCGGTTCGCCATATTCCGCCCCGTCAAGATGCTCTTCCTGTCCCCGATCGTGTTTGTCCTCTCGCTCTACATGGCCATCCTCTACGGGTATATCTACCTGTGCTTCACCACCTTCCCGCGAGTCTTTGAGGGCCAGTACGGGTTTTCGCGGGGAGGTGCGGGCCTAGTGAACTTGGGCATCGGCATCGGCTCCCTTCTCGGACTTTTTGTACTGGGTGCAGTGTCCGATCGGCAGGTAAAGGCGCTGACGGCCAGACATGGTGGCGACCCGAAACCTGAATACCGTCTGCCTGCGACGATCCTGGGTGCCTTGTTCGTGCCGGCGGGGTTGTTCTGGTATGGGTGGACAGCAGAGTACAAGAACCACTGGATCCTGCCCATTATTGGCACGGGTTTCCTGGGAGGGGGCATGGTTATCGCATTTGTGAGTATAATCCCTTTCCATTATTGACTCTGTATCGATGCTAACACTGGTTCAGATGGCCATCTCAACCTATCTTGTCGACACCTTTACCATCTACGCCGCCTCGGCCATGGCAGCAGCGACGGTCTGTCGTTCCCTACTTGGCGCACTGCTTCCGCTTGCGGGCAACAAGATGTATGATCAGCTTGGGCTGGGATGGGGTACTTCAGTTCTGGGATTCATCTCTGTTGCTTTCATCCCAGTTCCTTTCTTTCTGTACCGTTATGGCGAGAGGATCCGGGAGAGCAAGATGTTCAAAGTCACATTCTGAGGTTTGAGAGAAGCCGGCTACTCACTTATCGAGGCCATTTTCACCCGACTAAGCGTGGGCACTGCCGACGTTTCAACAATCCCATCGGTATGCTCGTACGAGCCCTGTGCTGTTTCATTGGCTTCCCTGTTTTGATGCGGGGGAGACATAGACTTTCACTTCATTTCTTTTCTTTCGTTTCGAACTCATAGACTGGGTAGTTAGACATATTGATTAATAATAGAGGCTTTATAGCTGTTTGCAACAGCACTTTAGGAGCCATCCCCGTTGGTCGTTGCTATCGGGTTTGTTATCTATTGAATCTCTCCAGCACTGACAAGCTTGCGTGTGGTGGCGATGCTCGAGTCGACAGCCATCTTGGCGGTCTGTCCAGGGTTAGCATCCCATCGTAGTCAACACACCACCGTCAAACTCACCTTCTGATGCGTCGCCTCCTTCTCCCGGGCCTCGGCACTCCCCTCGGCGATGTCGTCGTGCTTCCACTCAAAAGCGTACGTGACAAACAGGTCCGACGCCTCCCCGCTCGGCCCGGCGCTGATGATGTTCATGACCTTGCTGCCGTTGTCGAGATGGTAGTCGACGCGGCACGGCGCGTAGCTGACGCACACCTCCTTGACCTTGCCGGCGGGCCCCGCTCCTGCCTTGAAGATAACTTGCCGGGTGATGGTGTTTCCGTCTTCGGAGAGCACCTCGGCGGACTCGATGGCGGGCACGAACTCCCAGGGCTGGCGGATCTTGCGCTGGAAGCCGGCCCAGACGTGCTCACGGGTCAGGACCGGGGTGGCGCCGGCCGGGTTGACCGGGGCGGTGTAGGCGAGGTGGAATGTGACCATGTTCGAAGGGGCTGTCGTGTGAATTGCAAGGATTTCAGCGTAGAGAGATGGCTCTGATAGAAGGGATAGCCTGATTGATGCTTGGCCTTGATCTGGAGTGAGTGATGCTTCGAGATCAGTGTGGGGAAGTCCGCAGTGGGACGGATGTTGTGTGGCAAAGCGTCCAGCCAGCCGGCCCCGGACCCCACCTGCTCACCTCTACCCAGTCCTGCCTGCTGCATGTCGAGACTCAACAACACTTGATCACCGCCATGAGCCAGCAGAGAAAGCCCGTGCCATAAAGACAACACATCCTAGTTAAACTGGGTGAGTCGGACTCTAATTCAAGTGTCTTGTCCATGGAGCATTTTCTTTCTGTAAACTATCACTTTCTGCAAGTATCTGAGCTGGAAAAAGATGACGTGCTTTGCATGAAATCAAATGTGATTGAACGAGGCGCACTTGTATGAGTCACACGAGTACAGGAACATGCATATCGAATATTGATTTGACTTGAACGAAATCTATCAAGATAACACATTGTCCATGTCCCAAAGAATGGCACCCCTTGAACCATTTGAGAAAGAGGCACTTGTCTCTGCAATATTGCAAAACCTTGAAGGCTCGAGATACGCTTGCTCATCGCTGATCCAATTGACGAATGGTACAACCAACTTTGTATACCGAGGCATTCTCAAGCAGCCTTTGGTGGAAGGTGATCGTTCACGGAACCCAGCAACAAGCGTCATAGTCAAACATTCAAGAAACCACGCAGCTCTGAACAAGAATCTGCCCCTCGACGTCTCTCGTACAGTAAGTTGCACTTAGTATCTCATGGGCCATGCTTCTACGCCTGGTTTCCGAGATTAACCCATGACTGCAGACAGTCGAGGAGACTATGCTTCATAGCCTGACGTTCTTTACCCCGGAGGATGAAACTACCGTCAGAACACCTCGCCTATTGTTGTTCGACCGCGAGACCAATACGCAGATCCTGGAAGCCTTTGACAACGTCTTTGATCTCAAGTCGATACTTGTCTCACCCAATGTCGGCAGCATAATCACTCCGGCCACGGCCTTCTCTATTGGTCATAACCTAGGGTCATGGTTGTCATCGTTTCACCGCTGGGCATCGGCGGCTGAACAGGCCCATCTGCGAGAAACGATTGGGCAAAACGAGTCGATGCGGAAGCTGAAGTACCAGATCACGTACAGCGGTTTTATAGAGATCCTGGAGCACTATCCAGAACTCGTACACGGCTACGAGAATGTCTTACAGGACATCCAGATAACTGCTGCGCATGACTTTGAGAGACCGGCAGCCGACACCAAGGATGCTAGGGGCTGGGGCATCATCCATGGAGATTTCTGGTCTGGAAAGTAAGAAGGCCAGTCTCCCTTTTTATCATAACATTGATTTTAACACCTCAATGCAGTGTCCTGATACCCACCCCACCGTGGGAACACGCCCCGTCATCCGGGGCCCCTGATGAACTCTATGTCGTGGACTGGGAGTTCGCTCAGATCGGACCCCTGGCCTACGACATCGGCCAGATGATCAGCGATCTCTACGAGCGCCAGCACTTCAAGCATTTCACAGATGCGTCTTCGGCGATTCGCGGCTTTATCGAGGGGTACGGTGCTCTGGACGAGGACACGGCTTTCAAAGCGGCGATACACACAGGCGTGCACCTGATCTGTTGGTTCAACAGGCGGGATCGAAGCGCTCCTCTGCCTGCTCCCGAGCATGTAGTTGTCGAGGCACTGACAATCGGCCGAGACTTCATGCTCAGAGGATGGGAGAGGGACAAACAATGGTTCGCGGGAAGTATTTTGGCGCCACTGTTCGCCTCGACGTAAGTGTTCTTCACCCAGCTAGGAGGCTGGGTCTTTAGGGGTGACCTCAAAGCACTCATACGTCTATTGCAGGACGTTACAGAATGACGCATTGCATTTTGCACGTGTCTGGCAGGATAGTACAAAGTCTAATCAATCAGGTGTTGGTATCATCGTATGTAGAGTGAGTAATACAGGTACAAACGCTGAAACAAACAATGTTCTATATGCCATGTTCATGAAGGATGCTCTCCTTGGCTCGACCAGCCGTCCCGACCTCTTTCACCGGCTCCCAAGACATACGGGCATGCTCCTGCGTCTTCTCAACGCCATTTCGTCATCCAACTCCAGGTCGAGACCTTGTATGGTCGCTGTTCGTGCTGACCGCCTCGCCGTGTCATACGTCACGTCCGCTCTCGGGAGTGGTGGGTGTGTCAGCCCACGCGGAAAGAAAGTACCGGAATAAGAAAAGAGATCCAGGTTTCCAAGGTTCTGCAGTCTGATCCAAACCTCGCACGAAACATTATTAACTTCCCCAGAGACGCCTGAAAATGCTGCCATCGCGCTTCTTCCACTTCGTTAGGCCTTGGTCCACGTCACGAGGATGACACCGGTGCCACGCCCGTCTTTCCTCCGCACGAGGTAGTGAGTCACGTCGCCGGTGGTCTTGTCGACTTCGGACTTCTCGAACAAGTACTGAATCTTGCCCTCGTCCTTGGGCTTGAGCGGCTCGAGCGAGTACTTCCAGCTGGTCGGAATGTCCCAGATCGTGAGCTTCCACGTATGCTCCATAGCGCTCTCGACCTGGGAGGCGAGCTCCGTCTCGTTGTAGCTGTACTTGACAATGGAGAAGCCGTTCGCCATCTGCCAGCCGTCCTTGAACTTGACGTTCTGGAGGACGCAGGGCTGGCCGCAGACTTCGCTGACCGAGGCAACGGTAGGCATGTCGTGATGGTGCCAAGTCTTCCAGTGATGTACGCTGACGGGCTGGGGCCGGATGGCCTCGTAGAAACCAGTGACATCGTGGTGCAGATCGAGCTGGTACAGGTCGTGCTCCATGGAGAGCTTCGTGGTCGTATACTTGAAAACACAGTCGGCGACGCGCGAGTCGCCAAAGATGTTGGGTAGGTTGATGCAGTCTTCTGCGTGCGGGTGTATCTGCTCGATGAGGGGCCGCGACATGAAGACGCCGGCGCCGCCAATGGCGAAAATGCCTCCCTCGTCGATGTTCCACTTGTTCTCGGACGTTGCGCCGACGTACCAGGAGCGCTTCGGGTTGTATTTGTTCAGCATGTCGAGCAGGCTGTTCATGCTGAAGAAGAAGGTATCGTCATCGATGATGGACACCCACTCGGTCTTGGGCTCGAGGTGGTCGCCGAGGATGCCAATAAGTTCGACATAGCGATCGAGGTACTCGAGGGGGGACTCGATCAGGGTCAGGGAGATGTTGTGCTTCTTGTACAGCTCGACGGCCTCGGCGACGGAGAGCTCGTCGGTATTGTTGGGGTCGTGGGGCGCGATACTGACGACGAAGCGGACGCCGGTGTTGGAGGCCCAGTGCTTGAAGCCGCGGAGGGCATCGGGCAGGCGCTCGAGGGTGGTGGCGGCGCCAATGATTATATGTGAGGCATCGGGGGTGGGGGCCTGGCGAGCGACATCGACGGTCAGGGTTCTCGTCGGGTGCTCCGTCTTTGCAGCCGCAAGAACGCGCTCGTCGACATTCTCCGAGCTGTTGGTGTCGAGGCGGACGGTCGAGAAGAGGGGGAGGCTAGAGTCGAGCTGCTGTGCGAGGGGCGGCTCCTGGTCGATAAACTTGGGGCGCAGGCTGAGCGTGGCGACCTCGACCTCGGCGTTGAAGTCCTTGAGGCCGAACAGGTCAAACTTTGGTGCCTCTGGGGGCGGAGGCGGACCGGCGGGACGGGCCCGTTGCAGGAAGGGCGCATGTCTGTAGGTGACGGCGAGCCAGAGGGCGATTGTCGTGAGGGCCAGAACGGCGGCGACGTGAGCCACGCGCTTGGGCAATCGCAGCAACATGATTGCAGGGGCTGGCGAGGCAAGCACGCAGAAGAGGTTAGTTATGATGCAACAGAATGGCGCATTGCGCAGCGAATTGCCTCGATGAAGAGACTGGCAGACAGTGGCTGAGACGACAGAGGAGGAGGTCTGGTAAAAGGAGGAAAAAAGTTGTTGGTAGCGGCACAGCCAGTAGGCACTCACCAAATTGATTTGCGACAGCGGGGCGCCGCCGGCTCGACGCGCCGTCGTCGATGGAAGACAGGTCGATGCGCACGCCGTCGTCGCTCTTGTTCATGACGGCTCCAGAGGTTTGCCTTAGTTATGCCTCCTCAATCCTTCAGCAATGGGTCGGGGAGTCTTTTTCACATTTAAAACGGGTTGACAGGAATGGATGGCCACATGCTGCTGGGATCTTCAGGGGACAAGATGATTATGCTTAACAAGAGGGACAAAATCTTGGTTCCGCGCCTCGCATCATCTTCCTTGGCGAGGATCCAAAATTAAAGGTTCTGTCAAAGATTGCGACCCCTGCAGCCCCTGGACCGTGTTCTACGCAGAGACCTGCCCTGCCGTACTATCCAATCCATGGTACTTATCTGATGCAAATATGCGCGTCGATGTTGCGAGAGGCTTGCCAGCGATAAGTATTCCCCTCTGCATTGGATTCATGTCTCTTTGTAGCCTATCGCCAAGATATCTAGCGAGTGGAGGACTTGGAAATAGGCATCGCTTGGCACTCGCATCTGTCAATCCAGGACAGTATGAAAAGCATCAAAAGATGCTTCCAGACAGCCCAAAGCCTTGAAGTTCGTGAGCGCTTGTTGCAGCGTCACGATATACCAAGTGCGGCACGATAAGAAGTGGCTTTCACATGATTAAATTCCATGGACACCAGACATTTGGACAGGTCCAGGCCAGTGACGAAATGGCACGGCTTTCCTGCGAGACGGGTCCCCTACAGAGTAGATCTGCAGCGGGAGAGGGGGGTGTGTGTGTGGAATGGCTTGAATGGATACTGGGTGGAACATACCTAGGTACAAAATGCGCGGTTCACAATGACGATGACGACCGAAATTGTGGCGTCCTGTCAAATCAAGGCAATTATTTCTTTTTAGTCCGAGTAGCTCCAATCAGCTCCAAACCGCGGGTGCCTCTGATATGGTCAGATAGACGGGATACTTTGGATCGGCTTAGACTTTTGGTTTAGCACTGAACCAAAACAAGTACAATCTTGTCTCGACAGAAACCGGTGCTGCAGTGATTGATCCGATGTCATAGATATTCGGACATTGAGCTGAATTATGAATTATGTGCCAGTCGGCAATTGTGAAATGTGTTCTCTTTTTGTGGGAGTAGGATCGTCTGCATCCATGGATCCCAGGGCCACGGAACCCCTACAGTGGCTAGAGCACTCGAGCAGTCCGCTGCTTCGGGGCATTCATTACGTGATCCAGGGTAGCTTCAGCTGGGTTGGGTCGCTGTGGAGGGGACTTGTCGTCAGAGCGTGGGGCGTGCTAGCAGAGTATCGGAGGGGGTGTGGTGACGCACCGACCAAGCCAACCAGCCCAAGGCCACTGAGAGAGCTCCATAGCTGTCTCTGTCCAGCTTGGATTTTTGGATTTTGGGGACACTTGTTTGACGACTTCGATTGCATTCCGTCACCAGCCACCTTTGCCCGCTCCACCTGCAACCTGCACCTCACCTCCAAAGTGCCACCAGCTTGCCTTTTTAACCTTTCCGCCTTTCCACTCCACGGACCTCACCACCACCACCAGCATCACCGCCTGTCTTCAACCCGGCTCTTCTTCAGCTGTAACAATAACAACCTGCCACGGTATCAACACCATAGACTGCCCTTTGCACTGCTCTCTCTCGACTGCGCTCCCAGCAACCGGCCCTTGATCGCGCCCGACAATGGCTCCTCCACCGCCCGCCAACATGCCTCTGGCCGAGAGGGTGTTGGCCCTTGCCAAGACCCTGCAGTGTACGTTGCTCTTTGCCTTTCATGCTCTCGTGATACCGTCCTCAAAGCTAACGTGACAAAAATACAGTCGCTTGGTTCGTTGGGTACGTCAACAATGCCATTCTTTCCCCCTCTCTGTGCCCAGGCCCATCCGGCTTCGGCTCGAGGCTACCCTCAGTCTTCCGTTGAACACGCGACGTCTCTCCAACGCGGCCAGCGAGATTATTACGCTGGATACTGCTCGCACAGCTCTTTGAACTGTCGCTGACCTGCTGTTGATCCATAGACACCTGACTCTGATCCTGTGCATCACGCGCTACTCGTTCTCGTGGATCCGCATGCACTACTACACCCGCATGGCCCAGCTCTCCTACCGCGTTGCCTTCATTGCCGCGGCTGCAACATACGGCATCGTTGTGTACAAGACCCTGCGTGCCCGCACCAAGTCCAAGCAGGGCTTCGGTGGTCCCGTTGGCCTGCTCAGTGACGAGAACGTGCAGTACCTGCGTAGGTTGAACCCTTCTTTTTCCATTCTAGACTGGAACGGCTTGACTAAAAACCTCTCCTACACAGTCATGGCCCTGGTCTGGCTCTTCTCTCCCCAGTACCCTCTCGCCATGCTCCCTTACGGCATCTACTCGGTCTTCCACGTCGCGACCTACACCCGCGCCAACCTGATCCCCACGCTGGTCCCGCCCAAGCAGGTCGCCCCTGCTGCCGGTGCCTCTCCCAACGCCAAGCCTCAGTATACCACCCACCCCGTTGCTGATGCCATTGGCAACTTTGTCAAGGAGTACTATGACACCTCCATGTCTGTCGTCTCCGGGCTCGAGATTCTGCTGTGGATCCGCCTCCTGCTCGCCGCCATCTTCTTCCAGCGCCGTTCCTGGATCCTGATTGCCATCTACACGACCTTCCTTCGCGCCCGCTTCTCCCAGAGCGTGCACGTTCAGAACTCGTTCGCTCAGCTTGAGGCTCGCGTCGACAACCTTACCGGTGCTCAGGGCACGTCTCCCGCCGCTCGCCAGGTCTGGGACGGCGTCAAGAACGGCGCGCGCCAGTTCCACGCCGCTACTGATGTCAACCGCTACCTGAACGGCGCTTCCGCTCCCAAGAAGACTTCTTAAAGGCGCCCGATAGATATCACAGGCCTGCACTTTGAGACAACAAGTACGGCACAGGCCTCGCGAGAATGCCACTAGACATTTACTAGCGCTCTCCCTAACATGCAAAGGAGAGCAAATTTGACGACAGCTGTACTCGTCACAAACAAATACGAATGACTCGAACTACCGCAGCCTACAAATGCTTTTTGAGAGGCCTGGCGATGGGCCTACGGGCATTGATCCGGGAACACGGACCGGGAGGGGCATAGGGATGGGATGGAATGGCAGCCGGGGCGGCTGCAGGACATGGAGCAGGAACTGTCGCAAGGGAAGCACGAAAAAGGAGGGACTGGGAGGACATTCAGAGGAACCTCGTCATCAACATCATCATCATCATCCGTCTTTGCTGTCTAGGTTTATATATGACGCTGGAGTTGGCAGGAGCAGGACGAGGCTGGTTCGGCGCCTCGGACAAGACTCTTTTGTTCTTTGTATGATGCGCTTTGCACCTCTTGATATTTTGCATTTTGCTTTTCCAGTAATCGTTTAGGCGAATACCTCCTCGATAATAGTAAGCCTCACGCTTCCTACGAACTGAACTGTTCTTGATTGGCCGTGATGATGGTCTGTTCTGAGTCGTATTGATGGATCGTTGTGTGTTCTGTCGTTATGATGCCAAGACCCGCCCGTCCCACTAATGGGGGGAGCCAACACCAGAGCTCAGCTCGATGACGTCGCAACTGCAACCATGGACCATGGACTGCATTCCGCCTTGCGAAGAGCACATGCAGCCTTTTGCTCACTGCTCGCGTGTGCCTGATTAAATATCCTCCGAGCAACAAGAGTCTAGCGTTTGCATCTCATATATCAGCAGGCACAAGTGTTCTTGTCAATCGAACCATCCACACTTCCCCGTCGATCGCGCCATTGGCATCAAGACGACACTATTCATCCCAGAATTCCGCCTCTAGCAGCAGGACGGCCTTTCCATGACATCGCTGCTGCGCCAGATCGTGGCCGGCCCACGTGCCAAGCATGCCGAGACGGGCCTCGATCTTTGCTATGTTACCTCGGACCTGATCGCAACGTATGTATCGCCGCCGACACAATCTCTCCCCAGATCTTGTCCCATTGACTAACCGCAACGCCCACCCCATAGTTCAGGTCCCTCACAGACATACCCGCAGCGCGCCTATCGCAACCCGCTCGACCGACTCGTAGCCTACCTCGACTCCAAGCACGGCGACAACTGGGCGATATGGGAGTTCCGCGCCGAGGGCACGGGCTACCCGGACGAGGCCGTCTACGGCCGCATACGCCACTACCCCTGGCCGGACCACCACCCGCCGCCCTTCCGGCTCGTGCCCCTGATCGTCGCGAGCATGCGCAACTGGATGGCCGGCGGGGACCTGCACGGCGCCATGGTCGAGGACGTCGACGACGCGCCCGAGAAGGACAAGGGGAAGGGGAGCGGGCGGGTCATCGTCGTGCACTGCAAGGCGGGCAAGGGCCGGTCCGGGACGATGGCGTGCAGTTATTTGATTTCGCAGCGCGGGTGGACGCCGCAGGACGCGCTGGCGCGGTTCACGGCGCGGCGGATGAGGCCTAGTTTTGGGTCGGGCGTGTCGATCCCGTCGCAGCTGCGGACGATTAGTTATGTCGACCGGTGGACGCGGCACGGGAAAAAGTATGTGGACCAGGAGGTGGAGATTGTTGAGATACACGTCTGGGGCCTTAGGAACGGCGTCAAGGTGTCGGTGCAAGGGTACGTCGAGGAGGGCAAGAAGATTCACAATTTCCACACGTTCAAGTCGAGCGAGCGGTACGTCGTCGAGGGCAACGCGCCGGGGGGCGGAGGCGTGCTGGACATGGTCACGGATATGGCTGGCTACGTGGCGCCTCTTGAGGGAGATGCTGAGATTGAGGAGCATGCCGACTACGATGCGATTGTGGACAACAAGGCGGATGGCAAGGACAAGGACAAGGACAGTGAGGAGAGCAAGGCGGAGGCTGCAAATGACGTGCCGAAACGGAGCAAGTCTAAGAAACTCGACAAGGCGACGAGCATAATGCGGAAGCTATCCAAGTCTAAGAAGCGCGAGGATAGTCTACCGCCAAAGCGAAGCAAGACCATCGACACCACCCACCTGACGACGGGATCTGCCGCGTCCCTCAATTCTCCCAAAGGCGCCGCTGCCGATGCCTCGGGACCAGACCAGTCGCAGACCAGCCTGTCCAGCTCCGGACGCGCCAGCACTTTCGCCGCGCCCGACGAGCCAGGCGGGCAGGCCGTCATCTTCAAGCCGGCCACGCCGGTGCGGGTGCCCAACAGCGACATCAACATCGACCTCGAGAGGCGGACCAAGCCGCCCGCCGCCATGGGCCTGACGATGGTGACGTCGGTCGCACACGTTTGGTTCAACGCCTTCTTCGAGGGCAACGGGCCCGAGCGGGACGGCAGACCCGAAACGAGCGGCGTGTTCGAGATCGACTGGGACCGGATGGACGGGATCAAGGGGAGCAGTCGGCGGGGCACGAGGGCGGCGGACCGGATCGCCGTGGTGTGGCGGGTCGCGGGGACCGGGAGGGAGGAGCAGAGGGAAGGTGTGCCGAAGGTGCGGGTCGGCGACGAAGACGAGCCGGGCGAGGGGGAGCCGGTGCCGCAGATGAAGGCGGCGGACTGGAAGGGGGCGAGTAGCCGGGACGACACGGCCGGGGATGCGGGGCAGAAGAGGCTTGGGCTCCGGGTCAAGTCGCCTGATAGTGCGGACGTGAGTGCCGCGAGCAGTATTAGCGGGCCGGCTGAGGAGGAGAGTGGCGGCGGCGGCGGCAGTGGAGGAGAGGGAGGTGCTTCTGGGAAGGAGGGGGATGAGGACTCGCTTAAGGGGGTCAAGACTAGTGGGCCTGAGGGGGAGGTGCTGAAGGATGGGGATGGGGATGATGATGGCGGTGGTGGGAAGACGGCGAAGAATGGGTTTATTATAGAGTAGAGAAGAGAAGAGACGGGTTGCAGTTGTGACTGGGTTTGATGCATGGCGTTTAGGTCGGGATAGGTACTACATGTGGACATTCGTAGCAGGTAACAATTTTAGAGCGATTTAAGATAACATGATCATTAAAATATTTGTTTCATCCAACGTACAAGCTGCACTGCCTGTCAGAGATATACAGTATTTGTTCTCAAGAATCAAAGGAGCTTCGAACCATCTCGAGCTTCCTGAAGAATGACGTGCCACGAGGAGCTGTGGAAGCTGTAGTGGGGCGCCCAGCCCGATCGTTCGCCCTAAAGGAAGGAACCCTTGCAGAGCGGCTCCAGGTTTGCAACGACACCTCATCTCTCACTAAGAACTTTCACGGAACACAGCCTTGAAACAGTTTCAGCCACGCAGCTCTTACGAAAAACGAGGTATTTCAAGAGCTCATCCGATCTCAGCGCTGTCATTCTTCACACATAATGGCCAACGTTGCCAATCTCCAGCGGATATCAGCGACGGCGCTGTCGGATATCCTGCTCGCTGAGCAGCTTGCTGCAAATCCCAAGGTTGCTGTCGTGGACGTCCGTGATGACGGCAAGTATTCCCTGCTTCTAATTTATGTATCATGCTCAACCGGCTAACAAGACAAACAAGACCACATTGGAGGACACATCAAGGGCTCATTGCACTTCCCCTCTCAGAGCCTCGACGCCATGCTGCCCACGCTCGTTCGCAAGCTCGAGGACAAGAGCATGGTGGTCTTTCACTGCGCGCTGTCACAGCAGAGAGGGCCCGGCGCAGCGCTGAGATATATGCGCGAGCGCGAGAGCATCCTGGCCAAGCCTGCCAAGCTAGAGACCTCGGCAGACGGTGCGGCAGAGCAGCTCGAGGGCGAGAAGGCTGGTACCGGAGAGAAGAAGAGCAAAGAGCAAAAGGTGTACGTCCTGGACAGGGGTTTCGTGGGCTGGCAGGAGATGTTTGCCCAGGACGAGAGGTTGACGGAGGGATATCGAAAGGAGTTGTGGGAGGATGGGTACTGGGGCTGAACGGGACTCAAAGACTTGGTATGTCCTCCTGAGCACATCTTTCATCAATGAAGCGACTTGAGAAGAATCAAAGAACGTTTGGTCTCGTCTCGAGAAGTTTCTCAGTCTATCCTTGTGCCAATTGGGATCCTGCCATGTTCATTACCGCACTGCTCCGCAGGGGTGTGCATCCTTGAATCAAGCATGGCATTGCCCACCTCGTTATGCCCAAAATTCCCCTTGCAATTCTCCATCTGTTGAACTTCTGTCTCCCTGATATCACCAAAGTGAAGATGGTACCACTGGCAGTCAAAGAGATGGTCCTGTGCCCAGCCATGGGCAAGGCAGGGTGGAGAGGCAGCTTTGGGAGCATCACAAGACCAATTCTTCACAAACTTTCACAAATCTCACCTTCTTCTCACCTTGAATCTGGCCCCTCAGTCCGGAAAACAACAGCTCCCAGGATGGCACTAGTCTTGCGAATATCCAGGAGACGCGCCTCCTGGCCGTCTCCCACAACACCATCCCCGCCACTTCCATCCCATCGTTTCCATCCCCCGTGCTATCCCCATCTCGATCTCCATCCCGTCTTTCATCTCGCTCCTGCTAGACAATCTCGTCTCTACTGAGACTACTCGGCCCCAATGGCCTGGAGCATGGCGCAGTGGTGTGCGCTGGCGGGCGCGATCTGGGCGCTGGGCGTGATTTTCTTCTTCACGATGTTCATGCACGCTCATGGCGAGCAGGCGCCGACCTACCGGGTCCCGCTCACAAAGAAGGTGCTCTTTGCTATTCAGAGCCTGCTCTGGCCGATCACCATCTTTTGGGTCACTCTGAAAGGACCTTTCCGTTCGGTGTTCGGCTCGCTCTGTTGCTGCGGTCACGACGAGGAGCACGGAGGCTACACCTTCCAGTGGCCGATTATTCGCCGGCAACGACCAGCTCCAGCCCAGTTGCCTCCCTTGCATGTTCAAGACAATAACACTAGCAACAACAACCAAGATGACATTGAGCTCCAGCCGCTCCATGCCCAGCCCAGCTTCCAGGTGCTCCCACCGAACACCGGTGCGAATCTCGACAGTGCCTACCCGCCGGTTCACCCTCACGTCAACTCCTACCCGACCTCAGACCCAGCGCTTTCCTACCAAGAAGACTACTACCCGCATTCGGCTGTACCTGTCGCCTACCCCGAGCCAGTCTTGCAAACACCATATAGCCCGCACCATCCCGTCTCCCCCGACTCTCAATCCCGCGAAAGAGTCCTTGACTGGGACGACGGCAGACGACGCAGAGCTTACAGCAACTATAGCAACCACAGCTACTACAGCAGCAACTACAGCAACTCCCCAAGTTATCACCACCAGTATTGAGCCTTTGCAACAAGACTACTCTACCAGATATTTGCACTTGTCCCGCATCCGGATTCTCTGCTTCTTCTTCATCCACACTTTCAGCTTGCAGCTTTTGATTACATCGTCTTGCACAGTATTGCCGGCCGAGACACATCTCCAGACAACGACGCAAAATGGCGACAGCAACTCACGACTGTTCTCCATGGACGCACGTCTACGGTCCACTCGCTGACCGTCTCGGTATTACCCTTGCCATCTTCGTCGTTTTACAGTACGCACTCGGCCTGTCGCTGGTGTGGATTGCTCTTTGCAAGGCCCACCCTATAACGGGAGGAGAGAATGCCCGGAACGAGTTGACCCTCCTGGAATGGTGGATCATGACCGGCTTGGGCTTCACTGTTTTCCTCCCTCTGCCGCCTGTAACCCAGTACCTCTTGTGGTAGGCACAGAACAAGGTTCGGCAACAGAGCGCCGAAGCATTAGGATATGAATTGGAGGACATGCATCCAGGTCAGCAATCAGTCGTTTCTAAACTACGTAAACTGTGGCCTTTTGGTGCAAGTCAGTCTGTTCAACAAGCGCCGAATTAGGCTCAGCGTTCAACACAACCCCTGGCAACAGAAGAACCATGCTCTGGTTCTCTAAGTCAGCGTTGCTGGATCGGGGATCACATCTTGTTGGCTTTTTTGACTTCTTCGGAGAATTCTTTCGGGGAGGGCACTCTGGGATGAGGCTCTTCTTGTTGTCTTTTTGTTTTTGACTTGGGTTACACTTTTTTGCACTGATGGATGATACTTGATGGTTCTTGGTGTGGAGGAGACAAAGGAGGTCCTTGATGGCTTCACTGTTTGCAGGCCCGGTACTTGTCCTACAGTCCGAATGCCCTTGCTCTCTTGCGATGTATTCAAAGTTCATGAGAGGAGATATCAGCTCGAGCGTCGATTCAAATAAGAGCTGATATAGCGAATTACTTGTGCCTTTGAGATGTGCTACTGCTGTGTGCCAACTAATGAGTGACTTGATGAATACCCTACACGGGACTCTGCACTTGTGAAACAAAGCCTTGCTGTCGGCTTTGCCAGCATGTTGACAGAACAAACAAGATTTGGCTTGAAAATCGGACTGATGGTGATCCTCCTTGTGGTGTTGAACATCGCTTTCCCCACTGCTTTGGGTCCGGATTAGGCCGGCTTTCAGGGGCATGCCCGCTATATTTAGCCTAGCTTACCCGCCTGTGGGTCGTGCCATTGCGAGTCAGGGTGTCATTTCACCGCTAATCAGCCCCGCATCTGCCCTGACCGCAATTGTCTGGATCTCGAGGCTGAATTGTTTACTTTTCGGACTAGAGCTCTCTGCTCACCACTTTCCTGCTCGTAGCAACAACAACCCGACAGACGGCCTAGCCTCTTGACGAAGCTGATTCTCCCGTACAATGTCGTCATGGCCACATTCCAGTCTACCCAATCCCTCGCCCGCCTCAAGTCCAGCCGCGTGTTAGCCAACTCGAGCAGGCCGCTTGCATCGACGGCCTCGATAAGCAGCGGGTCGACCACGGCGACCGCCAGCGTGGGAACTTCTGCTGCTGCGCAAAATACGGCCACCACGTCGAACGTCTCGCTTTTCCTAACGAATCTACGTCTTCTCGACCTCGATCAGCTTCCCGACTGGCCAGACATCAGCCCCCAGACCTTTTCTACCCGCGACCTCGGCCAGGGCCAGAAGAAGCGGATCCAATGCGTCGAGTGGGCGCTCTTCCAGCTCTTTGCGCTGTGGGATCATGAAGAGGCGCGAAATGTGAGCGTGCTTTGCTAGACAACGGCGTATCTGCAATACTGACGTTATTGAATGACAGAAGCTTCAGCCTTTCTTCCCACCCCTCGACCATGTCCAGTCGCTCAACCTACGCGCCGCCCTGCTGCGGTCCCTCGAGCAGGCCAAGAAGAACGGCGTGCTCGGCCGCGATGCCGTTGTGCGCAAGACCATGCTGGACGAGTGCAAGGGCGAGCGTCTGGAGGAGGTCCTCGCCGTGTTCTCGTCCGCCGTGCTGAAGAAGCTCGTCGCCGAGGACCAGCTCAACAGCAAGGAGCATCCGGCTATATCGCAGACGCTGGCGCTGGAGAACCGAGGATACACGGGCGAGCGCAACGACCTGCGCGTGCTTATCCTAGCGCACAAGGCGTCATTGGGCGGTCTGTTGAAGGACAAGCATGCCGCTAGGGCTAGGTACACCGACTTTGCCGAATTACTCGACTTGAAGGAGCGAAGTGTTGCCCGTAGGAGGGAGCAGGCACTAGAAGCAAACAATGAAGCGAGAGAGGCAGACGCCATGTCGGAGGATGAGAAATGGCGGCTGTGGGCTACTGTGCGGCACAATTGGACAGGAAATGAGCATTGGATGGAAGCTCTCCTTCACGGAGACGCCAGCCTACAAAACGACGGTGTTCTGACCGCCCCTTTCGATCGGGTCTGGAGGAGGGTAGAGTCCAACCGTCTCTCGGAGCTCGAAGACCGCAGCGCCGGCCTGCTGGAGCAGCTGGACGGCAGGGTCAAGACACAGAGGGCAAGGCTCGAGCAGTGGAAAAAGTACCATGCCAAGATGGTAGCAAGTGGTGGAGAAGAAACGCAAAAGCGCAGTGACTCTCAGAAGCACCAAAGGGGCATTGACCTAGGCTTCAATGGGCACGAAAGCCTCCACATCGGAAAGTCTAGTCCGCGCAAGCTTACACTCCGCAGTTCCGCAACTCTCGGAGGCGAGTACCTGGATCTGGTCACCCAGCTCCAAGATGATCTGGCCGAGATCGACCGAGTCCCTGCAAAGCCCCTGTCGAGTCTATTTGGACATACAGCAAAGCGACCGGTCTCCTCTACCGAGCATCTAACCGTGGACAAAGCTGCAGATGAAGAGCCAATATCTGAACTGAGCGAGCTGGACGAAGAGGAGTCTCAGCCTCAGCCACCACCGGTCGAACAAGGCACAGAAGCTATCCCAGCACCTGGCCCTGCTCAGCGCGAGCCGCCAAGGAGACTGGCAGAACCAGCCACGACTCGCAAGGTTATAGAAGACGAGGAAAGGGACGAGATGCCAAGAGTACAGAGCAGGCGCCGTCCACTGTCACTGCACAAGATGTCACCGCCGCACAGTCCTGAGCACAAGTCACCTCCCATCTCCCCAATGCGGTCGCCGGTGCGCACACCCTCGCCAAGGCGATCACCGCGAAGGCCAATCACCCCGCAAGAGATCACGGTGCAATCCCCTGAACAAGTCCTGTCACCCGCGCAGGAGATGGCCGATCAGATTCTCGCCTCGATGAACAACGCCTCACCGTCGCCAGGCAAGAATCCTCGTCACACGCTTTCATTGGCGGAGAGAACCCGCATGTCTATGGCCAGGGGTTCCCGGTCCACGACGATTGATGAGGATGACGAGGCTGATTTTGAGGCTCTATCCATCAAGCGCAACACGAATGCCCAAGCCCAGAAGATTGACGAGGACGCAAAAGGGGAGGGGGAGGACTATGAAGATCTCGTTGCCCGCACGCGCAGGAGCATGGTCGGGTTCGAGGCCGCACGGCAAAAGGCTCAGGTCGAGCGGCGGCGGTCGCAGCGCAGATCGCGGCACATGCCGTCTGCATCCTACTCACGCAAAGAAAGCAGCAGCTTCTACCCGGTCGTGGAGGAGGCGGATACGAGTGCCATGTTGACGGAGGAGCTGCTCATGGCCGGCGAGGAGGATGCAGAGGCGATCTTCAAGAGTCGGCCGAGGATCAAAACGAGCCCTGCGCCTAGTCCTGCACGAGCGGCTTGGGCCGAGGAGTTAGAATGAAGCCTTGGCAGTGAGATTGGATGAGAAGACAATTTGAGGAAGAAATTTGAAGACGTTGTAGAATGATCTCTATTGACACATGAGACTTGTGATATGATGTTTATTGTACACTTTTTTATATCCCTGACATTTGGTCATACAATGCCCGTCCGCCATGTTCTTTCCCTCCTCTCCTTCTACCAGCCCTGCTTCCTGAGCTCCAACACACGGCTGCACGTCGCCTGGAAACCCTCCCTGAAGCGCGCCCGCCAGCGCTCGCTCTTGAGTCTCTTGCGCTTCAGACCGGGCCGCTCGTGGAAGCGCTGCTTCGCGAGGTCCATCGAGACCTTGTTGCGGCGGCACAGGGTCTGCAGGAGCTGGAAGGAGCGGGCGACATCGACGTGGCCGCTGACGTAGACGGTGCGGCCCGTCGACGGCCGCAGGCGCAGGGCCGGCAGCTCGCGCTTCTTGGCATAGTTCTCCCAGAAGCCGTCGATCTTGAACTGCGTGAAGGTGGCGATGCTGGCCGGGTCCTCGGAGCCGAGGATGTCTGAGAGAGGGGAGGTGGTGGTCGGCGGTTGTTTGTTCTTGGTGGTGGTGGTGGGAGCACCGGTCTTGTTGTTGCGGACGTCCCAGGGCGCGGGGGCGTTGAAGAGGCTTGATTTCTGCTCGGCGGGGGCGCCGGCGGCTGCTGAGCGGGAGGTTGGGTGGGCTGCGCGAGGTGGTGCGAGGAAGGGTGACGATGTTGAGAAGAGTCGCTGGGATGGGGTGATGGCTCTGGCTTGGGGCTGCCACCTCGCTATCGAGGTGCGCCCGAAGGTCTGGAACGCCTGTCGGAACTCCATCGTGCTGGACGAGAGGTGTTATGTCAGTGACTAGAGCAGAGATGAGGGCGGGAGTCGTGCTTACAGTGAAGTTCTGCGACTCGAAGGGCGTTCAATTGGTCGTCGTGATGAAAGGGCTCATCGACAACTTTGGAGCTCTGGTTCGAGATGTGATATTATTTTTCGACAAGTCACTGGTAGGGGTAAGCACCATACAAAAGGTACATGCTGCCGAGCCAAAGTGGGTCGTCGGCTGGTCAAAAGTCCGGTCCGCTCCAACCAACGCCAAAAATTCCCTGCCTTTTGAAGGTCTGGACCCCCATGCAGCGATAACAAAGCTGTGCAGTCGCATTCGCTGCTCTCCATCTGAACTGCATCTGCGTGCTACCACAACACCACAGCTCACCGGATCTCTCGAGCGATCAAGCAGCTGAACTTGGATTGACAACAACGACTACAACGCGACGGCCCTACACAAAGAAATTGAGAGGAGATAGCAGGAGAAGAAGAGAATCTAGCGAAAATGGCATACAATCCCTACGGAGGTGAGTTCGTGTCGCATTTTCTCTCTGCAAGGCTGCGCTGACAATCTGATTCTGCAGGCCCGCCGTACGGGGCGCCTCCGGCCTTCAACTCCTTCCCAGGCGCCGGTTCAGCACCGGGCATGGCACCGCCGCCGGGTCTAGGTAATGCCCCTCGAATGCTCCAATATGATGAAGGCCCATAGCTAACCCCCTCCCCCTCCCAGGCCCGCCACCAGGCATGTCTTCCGCTCCGGGAATGGCACCACCTCCTGGTGTCCAGCAGTCCAATAGTGCGACGCAAGCTAATCGACCAAGCGGCCTACCTTCCTTCCAACCGCCCCCGAACCTGCCCAACATCAACTTCAATGCCCCCGTGATCCGCCTCGGCGCGACGTCCCTGCCTGCGAAGCCCGGTGGTTCTCCGGCGCCGGGCCGCAAGGACTCGGACTTTGGCTCATCTAGCGGTCCGAGCCGTCCCGGCCTAGGCGCCGAGCGTGGAGGCATCGAGCAGGCCCGCCAGAACCTCCGCGAGAGCATGCAGTCGGCGGCGCCGCCCTCGAACGAAGAGAAGCTGCGCACCATCTTTGTTCACAAGATCCCCGAGAGCATCGGCAGCGACTCCAGTGTCGAAAGGCTCCTTGCGACGGTGGGAAGGGTCCGTAGGTGGGAGTCGTCCAAGTCGCAACTCTCAGATCACAAGGGTGAGCTCTTTGGCTTCGCACAGTTTGAAGACCCCGACTCGCTAGCTATCGCTGTTGAACTGCTCAAGGATGTCAGCGTGCCCGTCAAGAAGCAGGAGCCTAGCGACAGCGAGCCGAAAGAGGACGAGGAGGACTTTGAGGGTATCGACAAGGTGCAGCTTCAGGTAGCAGTCGACCCCAACACCCTGAAGTACCTCGAGGCATATCGGGAAGGCAGGGGCGACGAAGCCGAATCCGACTTCAATTCGCGACTGGAATCAGCCAGGTCAAGCTTGAAGCAGCATATCCGCGACCTGTTCTATCCCCGTGTGCACAAGGCGCAGGACGGCGACGGCGATACCGCGATGGGTGAGGGGCAGAACGGAGAGAACGTGGAAGTCATCAATATCCCATTAGCGCAAGAGGACGAGCTGGCAGATATCCCTGCTGAGATGCGAGAAGTCGTGGCTGGAGAAATTGCCGCCTTTAGGGAGCGGAGTAACAGGCGAGATATGGAGCGCCTGAAGCGCGAGGAAGAGATGGAGGAGCGTGAGCGGCAACGAAACGGCGCTGCTCGCCCGTCGCGTCTTGACTCGCCTCCCGCGGGTAGCAACAACATTCCTCTTGGACCTCGCGGTGCGCCGTCCGGTCCCAGAGGCATGTCCTTTGTCAACGGCGGGACTACCAACGGTGACAACTGGAATCGGGAAGATGAGGACACAGACGCCAGCGACGAGGAGCTGAACCGGCGCGAGCTTGCTCGTCAGAAGGCTGAGGACGACAAACTGTACCTCGAAGCCGAGCGGAAATGGGTGAACCGAGAGCGGCAACGAGCAGCAGCGTTGGAGCGTGAACAAGATCGCGACAAGGCAGAGCTGGATAACGCAGACAGGAAAAGGGAAGAGCACCTCGAGCGGGAGAAGAACTGGGATGACGAGCGGGAAGCCAGCCGCAAGTCTCACCCGTACTACCGTGATCACGCCGGCTGGGCCAGGAAACGGGTCCAGGAGAGGAATGCCGAGGCGGCCAGAGACGAGGCAGACCGCCGTGCCGAGGCCGACGAGCGCCGCCGACAGGAAGCAGAGATGGAGGCCGCAAGGGGCATGGCAGACTCGTTCCTGGAGAAGCAAGCACAGGAGATGGAGCAGCAACAGACAGAAGCGGAGGCCGCGCCCCAGCGGTTCACCATCTCCTTTGGTGCCGCTGCCCAGAAGGCACAGGCCCGGACCGCCGGCAACAGGAGAACGGTCGCCGAGGTGGAGGGCCTGCTGGACGACGAGGAGCAAGATTCTACAGTCAAGCGGCAGCTCATCCCGATCAAGTTCGAGCCCACATCGGCGAGCAGCATGTCAGAGGAGGAGGTGTCCAAGGCCGTGCGGTCTCTGGCGCAAGAGATCCCCACGGACCAGGAGGGCCTCTGGGCGTGGGACGTCAAGTGGGACTACCTGGACGACTCGATCATCGGCGACAAGCTGCGGCCGTTTGTGGAGAAGAAGGTCATGGAGTACCTGGGCGTGCAGGAGGAGTTCCTGGTGGACGTGGTGGAGGAGCACCTGCGCAAGCACGGCAAGCCCAAGGAGCTGGTGGAGGAGCTCGGCGAGGCGCTGGACGAGGCGGCCGAGGACCTGGTCAAGAAGCTGTGGCGCATGGTCATCTTTTTCACCGAGAGCGAGAAGCGCGGGTTGCCTGCATAGTTTGGTGTTCGCTTCAACAGGGGCAAAATGAAAAGGGAGGGCTGGCCGGCTGGTTTCGATTTGGAGTTTATTTGGGGCTGGGAGTTTCTGGGGTTTGCGAATCATATCTTTATTGCGGTATTGCATGGTGGCATTAGGAGATACCTTGAGAATCAGTAATCATACATGTACTACCAAGGAACAAAGGTGTGCGCGTTCGCCAAGTTGATCTGAGTCTCATCCTGGTGGATTGAATCTTATCAAGTGCCGGGACAATCTGCATGATGTTGCCAAATTGACGATGGATGTATCATCACACCGAATCATTCATTCCTCTTATCACCCAGGCCATATTGTACGAGGCTGCATAAAGCCATCAGCATCTAAAATTGTAGTCTCGCTAAGACTGAAAGACTGGATGTTGATTCTCCGTGATTGGTTCAAGTCGTGGTGTTGCACCGAGGCATCGTGCCTCGGCTAATCTGATCCGGGGAAGGAGGTGCGATGATCCCCGCCAGAAATCTGGGGAAAGCTGCATCAGCTCTCGTCAGACCTCCAACGACAACCCCAATTCTCGTCTCACTCTGGTCAATATTGCTCATCCGAGATCAGGCAAGGGCTTAGTTTTGCCCAGGACTTGTTCGCAATTTCGCTGCTACTTCACACGCTCTCTCAATTTCACCGCTGCCTCCATAAGCTGGGCAGTGCAACTTACACCACTCTCCGAAACGTTGGTCAGCTCAGGCTTACAGCGCCGTTCTCCGGCTCAAAGAACAAATCCAAACGATTTGACATCATCGTCTCAACTACAGATCTGAGATTGATCGTTATCCATACCCAGAGAGATCAATTCTACAACCCCAGCAAAATGCCGTCGCTTCCCAAGTCGCTGGCCTCCGCGCCGCCAGACGTCCCCATGGCCATCATCAGCTTCCCCTCCCCTCACGTCCTGCTCATCACCCTCAACCGGCCCAAGCAGCTCAACGCCATCCCGCCGTCGGGCCACGTCGCCCTCGACGCCCTCTTCCGGTGGTACGACGACGAGCCCTCGCTGCGCTGCGCCGTCATCACCGGCACCGGCCGCGCCTTTTGCGCCGGCGCCGACCTAAAAGAATGGAACGAGCGCAACAACAAGAACGGCACCAACCAGCAGGCGGCCAACAGCAAGAGCGCGCGCTGGATGGCCTCCGGGTTCGGGGGGATGTCGAACCGCGCGGGCAAGAAGCCCATCGTCGCGGCGATCAACGGCCTGTGCCTCGGCGGCGGCATGGAGATGGCCGTCAACGCGGACCTCGTCGTCGCGAGCGCCGAAGCCAAGTTTGGCCTGCCCGAGGTGACGATCGGCGTCGTCGCCATCGCGGGCGCGCTGCCGCGCATCGTGCGCACGCTCGGCAAGCAGCGCGCCGCCGAGATGGCGCTTCTCGGTAGGCACTACTCGGCCGAGCAGATGCTGGCGTGGGGGATTGTCAACGAGGTCGTGCCCAAGGGCGGGGATGTTGTTGCTGCGGGCATCAAGATGGCCGAGGCCGTGGCGGGGAACTCGCCCGATGCGGTTATTACGAGCCGCGAGGGCATGAGGCTTGGCTGGGAGGGGGTCAACCCGGAGGTCGGGACGGATATGCTCGAGCTGGGCATGTATGGCCGGATGGACGGCGCGGAGAACATGAAGGAGGGTGTGCTGAGCTTTGTCGAGCGGAGGAAGCCTGTTTGGAGGGACAGCAAGCTCTGAGCGAGAGGGTGGACAACCAGGTTGGAAGGCATTGGGGAAGGACTCGAGTGTATGAGCAAGAAGAGGAACTTATATGGACAGCATTTTCAGTGCCGGTCTAGTGCCTAGATGATTCATAATATCCACAATCATTAAGATGGAATCACCAGCATATTATGGATGTTGTGAGTGATGAAGACGAAATGGATTTTTTCTTTCACTTTGATTTATTCAACTTACTTGAGATTTAAAATAAGAACTTCCACAACATGCAGCAAAGGAGCTTTAACACTTAATCAATTTATATACTTGAAGGGGTCTATGATAACGTAGCCTCACAGAGACTCTCTATATTTTGACTCATCTCTGTCGGCTCTTGCACATCGTTTCTTTTCAGGGAGAAAGAGCTGGCAGCGAGCACCTCCGGTGAACGATGACCGGGGTCGGTGCGGGATCGCAAGGTACCCACTTTTCTCTTCTGGAGTGCTGATAAGATAAGCCAGTACTCAATCCAGGGACCCCGCGAGAAAAAAGCAGCCCCGCCAGTCACTTTTTTTCTTTTTGCCCTCTGCTTGCCAGCCAAAGCCGCAAAAGGGTCTTGACTCACCAACGCCCTTTTCAGAGCAGCACAGCTCGCCACAAGTTGCTCACCATGGTCTACGAAACCCTTGTCGGTGGCTCCTGCTACACGGTCGCGGAAGAGAACAAGCTTCTCGCCCGCATCAACGAGCAGAGCTCTGCCAAAGTTGCCCGCATCAGTGGCCACTGGCGCTACTTTGTTCACACCACTGGCGGCCCCGTTCCTGAGGAGGTCAAGAATCAGCTCCTCTACGCCGTTGACGCGGACAAGGCTGCCTCCTCCTCCAAGGCCAACGATGGCAAGACTGTCACCGTCTTCATTAGCCCCCGCAACATTTCGCCATGGAGCTCCCAGGCTACCGCCATTGCCCTCGTCTGCGGCCTGGGCGACCGCGTCCACCGCATCGAGCGAGGCCGATCCATTGACATCCAATTCGTCGAAGATGTCTCCGGCGAGCCCAACCTGTCGTTCCGCGACGTCATCTACGACCGAATGACCGAGAACCTGACCCTCGACTCCCCCGCTCTCGAGACCATGTTTGTCGACGGCGACCGAAAACCCCTCGAGGTTGTCGACATCTACTCCGACCCCCGCGGCCCCCTCGTCGCTCTCCAAGAGTACAACAAGCAGATGGGCCTCGGCCTCGACCAGCCCAACATGGAATACCTGGTGGCCGAATACAAAAACCTGGGCCGACCTCCCAACGACATCGAGCTGTTCATGTGGGCCCAGGTCAACTCGGAGCACTGCAGACACCACGTCTTCAACGCCGCCTGGACGATCGATGGCGTCCGTATGCCGCACAGCCTGTTTGGCATGATCAAGAACACGCACAAGAAGACGCCGGAGCACACAATCTCTGCTTACAGCGACAATGCCGCCGTCTTCGAGGGCGACCTGACGAACTTCTGGGCGCCCGACTACAACACCGGTTCGTGGAAGCTGAACAAGGAGGTGCTCTACCCGCTTATCAAGGCCGAGACGCACAACCATCCCACCGCCATCTCCCCGTTCCCCGGCGCCGCTACCGGCTCTGGTGGCGAGATCAGAGACGAGGGTGCCGTAGGCAGGGGATCCTCGCCCAAGTCGGCCCTTTGCGGTTTCTGGGTGTCAGATCTACTGATCCCCTCCAAGAAGAATCCCTGGGAGTCCGACATTGGCAAGCCTGCCCACTATGCTAGCAGTCTCGATATCATGCTTGAGGCGCCTATTGGTGCCGCACGCTTCAACAACGAGTTCGGCCGTGCTGCCCTGGCTGGAAGCTTCAGAACCCTCCTGTCAAACACTTCCACCTCTGACGAGGCCGCCGAGTTCAGAGGCTACCACAAGCCTGTTATGATTGCTGGTGGCATGGGCTTCGTGAGGCCGCAGCATGCCCTGAAGGACACTCACCATGTCGCTGATGGTGCTCACATCATTGTCCTGGGTGGCCCGGCCATGCTCATTGGTCTCGGTGGTGGTGCTGCGTCATCGTCCGCCGGCTCTGAGGCAACCGTGGAGCTCGACTTCAATAGTGTCCAGCGTGGCAACCCCGAGATGGAGCGACGCGCACAAATGGTCATCAACACCTGCGTCGCTCTTGGTGAGGAGAATCCTCTGGCCTTCATTCACGATGTGGGTGCCGGTGGTCTGTCTAATGCCCTTCCCGAATTGGTCAAGGATGCTGGTTTCGGTGGTCAGTTTGAGTTGAGGAAGGTGGAGAGCGCAGACAACAGCATGAGCCCTCTCCAGATTTGGTGCAATGAAGTCAGTCTCCCTGCCCGTCACTATCATGCGATTGCCACCAGATATTAACTATCAATGCTCTGCAGGCCCAGGAAAGATACGTCGTCCTTGTCAACCAGGGCAACCTCACCAGGTTCACCAACATCTGCCGACGAGAACGGTGCAACTTTTCCGACGTCGGCACCGTCATCGCCATGGACCAGAATGGCAAGGGCCGCCTGTTGCTCACTGATGCGGAGCCCACCGTGCAGCCGCCCATCCCGCCAATCGACCTGCCCATGGATGTTCTGTTCCCCCCTGGAAGGAGAATGGAAAGGACTGTTGACAGAGTGAAGAAGAACCTCCAGCCTTTCGATGCCGCTGCCAGCCTGAGCAAGGCGCATGGCGTCTCCGACCTCAAGAGCTCGATCACGAAGGCTACCGAGCTCGTCTTTTCTCTCCCCTCCGTCGGCTCCAAGATGTTCCTGATTACCATTGGCGACCGTACTGTCGGTGGCTTGACCGTGCAGGATCAGCTGGTCGGCCCCTGGCAGACCCCGGTGGCTGATGTCGCAGTCACCCTCACCTCGTTCAGCATGGACGAGAAGACTCGTGGTGGAGAGGCCATGGCCATGGGAGAGAAGCCAACCCTTGCCCTCATCTCGCCCGCTGCCTCGGCTCGTATGGCTGTTGTCGAGAGTTTGATGAACCTCGGCGCCGCCGACATCAAGGGCCAGGGTGAGCTCAAGCGCGTCAAGCTTTCCGCCAACTGGATGGCCGCTGTCAACCACCCCGGCGAGGGCGCCGAGCTGTACGACGCCGTCGAGGCCATCGGCATGGAGCTTTGCCCCGAGCTTGGTGTTGCGATTCCCGTCGGCAAGGACTCTACTTCTATGAAGGCCTCTTGGAAGGACAAGGAGCTAAATCAGGCCAAGAGTGTCACGGCACCAGTGACTGTTGTCATCTCCGCTTTCGCCCTTGTGGAGGACGTCCGCAGCACTTGGACTCCTCAGCTACGCCGCGTGGAGGACGTCGGCGAGTCTGTCCTAATCTACGTTGATCTTGCGCAGGGTCACAAGGCCATGGGTGGTTCAGCTCTTGCGCAGTGCCTCGGTCAGCTTGGCGACGAGGCTCCTGATGTTCGCGACACACAGCTCATCAGGGACTACTTTGATGCCCTGTGGCAACTGCACCAGCAGGACATCGTCTTGGCCTACCACGACAGGTCGGATGGTGGTCTGCTGACGACTGTCGCCGAGATGATGTTTGCAGGCCACTGTGGCGTGGAGCTCTCGGCTGAGACCTTTGTCAAGTCTGAGTCTGAGGTGCTTGATGCCCTGTTCAACGAGGAACTGGGTGCCGTCTTCCAGGTCAGGAAACGGGATGAGGCCAACTTCAAGAAGTGCTTTGCCACCTGCGGCCCGCCTCCTGGTCTGATCAAGACCATCGGATACGTGCGACCTACCTCGAAGCAGTCTTTGTCGATCCTCTTCAAGGGAGAGTCTGTGGTCGACCTCGACCGAGTGACGATGCAGAACTGGTGGTCCGGCACCTCCTTTGAGATGCAGAAGCTCCGCGACAACCCTGCCTGTGCCGAGTCCGAGTTTGCCGCCCTGTCAGATGTCAAGGATCCGGGCATGTCTTACAAGCTCAAGTTTGACCCTGCCGATGTTAGCCTACCCATGTTCACTGCGCTCAAGAACCTGGTCACCCGACCTCGGGTTGCGATTCTGAGAGAGCAGGGTGTCAACGGCCACGCCGAGATGGCGTTTGCCTTTAGGGCTGCCGGATTCGACGCTGTCGACGTCCACATGTCGGACATCCTTAGCGGCTTCTCCCTCGATGGCTTCCGAGGTCTCGCGGCCTGCGGTGGCTTCTCCTACGGTGACGTCCTCGGTGCCGGACAGGGCTGGGCCAAGTCCATTCTCATGCACGAGGGCTCGCGCAAGGCCTTCGAGGCTTTCTTCAAGCGGCCCGACACGTTCACGCTCGGTGTCTGCAACGGCTGTCAGATGCTGACGAGGCTCAAGGAGCTGATCCCCGGTGCGGAGGACTGGCCCACTTTCGTGCAGAACGAGAGCCAGCAGTTCGAGGGTCGGTACTCGATGGTGACGATCCGGGAGGAGCAGCCGTCCGTCTTCTTTGACGGCATGAGCGGATCCTCGTTGCCCATCGTCGTGTCGCACGGCGAGGGCCGCGCCGAGTTTGCCTCGGAGGGCGAGCTGCACTCGCTCAACCAGGCCGGTCTTGTGCCCTTCCGCTACGTGGACAACTACGGATCCGTTACGGAGAAGTACCCCTTCAACCCGAACGGCAGTCCCCAAGGTATTGCCGGCGTCAAGAGCCGTGACGGCAGGGTCGTGGCCATGATGCCCCATCCGGAGCGAACGATCATGGCGGACGTGGGCAGCTGGACGCCCAAGGAGAGGCTCGAGGACTGGGGCCAGTACGGGCCTTGGTTCAAGCTGTTCCTCAACGCACGTAAGTGGGTTGGCTAGATAGGGCGAGATTCACTGTGGGAAAGCGGTTCATGGATGGAAAGCATGTGTGATTCTGGAGTTCCATGGAGTTTTATTGGGTGGTTGGTTTCGAGTCTAACTATCATACGTGTGGAAAAAGACATATATCATTAGTAGATGGAGGTATCTCCGTTCGAGGGTATTTCAAAGGGCGGGATGCATATGCGTACGTGAAGTCGCAGATATCTAAATTCAAAGTTTCATCATTGATAAGCTGCTCTTGAGTTCAACGGTGAATGAATACTGCTCGGCATTGGATATCACGATAACTCAATCATCACTAGGACTGACCGAAGAACAAGCTGCTAGACAACTTGCCAAGACGTCTTAAGCCTAAATACAGTACCCCCAACCCTTCTCCACCTGCTCATCTTTTGCATTGGAACATCTTATCCTGTCAATTACAAGGAATTGGGAAGACAAGTGTCGACTGACTGTGACCATCTTGCGGGGTATGCGGGGACGGATTGGGGGCCGGTAATGGATCGACAGAACCCGGTTGCCAAGCTGTGGAGTAGGAGGAAATGTGCCCGCTTGAGCTGGGATTTCCCATCTTCATTTTCCCATCAATGGGATCACGCAAAGAGCATTGCGCTAGCGCAGAAGAACCTCGACCCTGGATGTCGATAGTCAAGGGGAATCAGCACTCACCACAAGCTCCCAGCTCTGCCTCGAGCCCGACGTCAGCCCAGCCCTACCGTTATGAAGCGGCGCACTTTCTCTGCGGGGATCGTGCTGTGGGCGACGCGGTGATAGGCGGGAAACGGCATCGCTGGAGGGATGGCATCCAGGCGGTTGGATCCGCAGGGTGTGATCGGGGAGAAAACACACACACATGCGCGCACAGAGGCCGGGGAGTCTGCTGGAGCGGAACGCCGATCTCGCCTCTGCTCGTCTTCTGAGCCCGGGTATCTTTCCATGCCAAGCTGCAGGATCCATGACAGGATCGTTGGATATAAGATGACGGTCCTCGCACCGCAGTTCCCTGTGTCTGCCACGATGGGCATGTTACTGCAGTGCATCTGTTGTAATCGATCCGGATAAGCGTCATAAGCACAGGCTCCTGAATCCGCCATCATGAGGACGTCTACCGTCTTCTCCCTCCTCTCCGCCGTCGCCGTCGCGCTCTCCCTAGAGCTGCCGGCGGGTGTGCCGCGCTCCGTGTCCGAGTTCCGGCAGAAGCACCCCTACCGCAGCACGACGCACTGCGACCGCAAGACCGTCACCATCCGGGCCTCCGAGTCGGACACAGATGACGTGTCGGACGCCTTCCTGCAGGGCATACACGACGCCAACAACGGCGGCACGCTTTATCTGCCCAAGGGCAAGACGTTCATCCTCGGCAAGCCGCTCGACCTGACGTTTCTGAGTGACATCCACGTCAAGATCGACGGCACGATCAAGTTCACCAACGACACCCCGTACTGGCAGGAGCACGCGTTCTTCCACCCGTTCCAGACGAACCTGCTCTTCTGGAAGTGGGGCGGGCAGGACATCCGCATCTACGGCGAGGGCACCATCGACGGCAACGGCCAGCGCTGGTGGGACGAGTTCGGCGCCATCGGCAAGCCCATCTCGGACGCGGGCTACCTGCGCCCGGTGCTCTTCTACGCCGGCAACGCGACCCGCCTCGCCATCGAGGGCATCACGATGAAGGACTCGCCCGTCTGGACCAACCTGATCGAGGCCTCGACCGACGTTGCCTACCGCGACGTCGTCATCACGGCCCGCAGTTCTAGTAAATACGAGCCAAAGAACACCGACTTCTTCGACTCGCTCAACATCGAGCGCCTGCGCGTCGAGCGCGTCTGGGTCGACATCGGTGACGACTGCTTCTCGCCCAAGAGCAACGCGTCCGACGTGCACGTCGACACCATGTACTGCAACGGCACGCACGGGCAGTCGATCGGGTCCATCGGGCAGTACGCGGGCGAGAAGAGCTTCGTCGAGCACGTGCTCATCGAGAACGTCTGGATGCTCAACGGCCAGCACGGCGGGCGGCTCAAGTCGTGGGCCGGCCCCGATGTCGGCTACGGCTACATGGACAACATCACCTTCCGCAACTTCTGGAGCGCCAACAACGAGTACGTCGCGTTTATCGACGCGTGCTACTTCAATGTCAACGCGAGCATGTGCGAGCGCTACCCGAGCAAGATGAACATCACCAACGTGCTGTTTGAGAACTTTCGGGGGTACACGAGCGGCAAGTACGGGCGCGCCGTGGCGTCGCTCGTGTGCAGCACGAGCCCGGACGCCGTGTGCGACAACATCCGCTTTGAGAACTTCAACGTCAAGAGCCCCTGCGGCGGCCCCCCCGTCGTGATTTGCGACGGCGTGACGGGGGACCTTGGGGTGCCGTGCGTGAGCAAGGAGAGCGACGAGGCCAAGGCGGCGCTCAAGGACAAGTGCTCTGTGCCGCTGGCTACTTTGCCTGCGAGGCCGTGGAGGGCGTGATCTTTTTGGGGCAGATGGATGGATGAAGGATGTCTAGTTCACTGTACATATTCTTGAGTGCTTAGCAGATGCATCTCAGACTGTTAGAGCCAAAGTGTCAATGGAAGCTGTCACATGCAGGGGAAGGGTTCATTGGAATGTGTGCCAGAAAGCTTCAAACTTTGGTATTGTTTCCCGGACAATAGGACATTGTCCCTCATTCCCGCGTGCGGGGATGCCGGTTGGTAAAAGGTATGTGTGTGTGTAACTCCAAGGCGACTCATGCATCCTACAGAAAATGCAAAATAGAATTAGGCTTTGATGCGCCATTCCAACTCTAGTTTGTACGCCATCTTCTCTCTCCTCCAATCATCATCCACCATTCGACATTAAGATATGTAGATTCGTCTCTTCTCCAACCTTACAGAGCAGCAACGGCACCGACGAAGCCAGCGGCGGCAACGACGGCAACCACAAAGCCAGTCTGCTGAGGAGCAGCGGCCCTCGAGGTGCTCGAGCTGCCAGCGGCGCCGGCGCTGGTGCTGCCGGTGCCAGCAGCGGCCGAGGAGGAGCTGCCGTCCGAGGCACCAGTGCTCTTGGAGCCAGAGTCGGTGGTCTTGGAGCCGCTCGAGTCGGTCGTCTGGGAGCCGGACGAGCCGCTGCCGCTGCCGAGACCGGTGGTGCAGATGTTGGCCTCGCTGGCGAGGGTCGAGTAGTCCGGGCACTTGGCGAGGGCGGACGAGAGCTCCTTCTCGTGGACCGACGCCCACGAGACGACCTGGGACTCGTAGCTGGAGAAGGCGGGCTTGATGCTGTCGTCGACCGAGTAGGAGCAGGGGTCGGTGGGCGGGTGGGCGGCCTCGTAGGAGAGCAGCTCTGGCGGAGGGGTGGGGATGGTGGAGTAGATGGACACGAGGGCCGTCAGGCAGGCCGTGTCGGGGACGCCGCTCACTGAGGGGGTGCCGGTCTCGGTCTGGCGGGCGACGACCTCGCGCTTGACGGCCAAATGGCCCGGGTGCACCATATCGGCTGAGGCGAGGGCGGCCGAGGCCAGGATGGCGAGGACGGAGGAGGAGTGCATCTTGGGGGTGTTGTGTGGGTGGACTGAGTTAGGTAGACCTTGGGTTGGTAGTAGATATCACAACGGAGGTATGTGAGGAGAAGCTTTCGAAGAGAAGAAGGGGTGGAGAGAAAAAGAGGGGAGAGAGGGATGTGAATCAGGGTCAGAGGGAAGGGGACAAGAGGGTATTTATCGACCCGATGGGATGGGATGGGGATGGCATTGTCTAAGATTAGCTTCTCCGTTATGACGGTACTTTATTTTGGAGCTGGGGGTGACGAGACGAGGGCAGTCTTGCCACCATGCAAAGGTACCGTATTAATAAAAGCAATGCCTAGACGAGACCAACAACGCGCGCTTGCTCTTCTCATGACATCGCCAATCCCGATTCATCTAGATAGAGCGCGACTGGGATTCCCCCCAGCAGCCCAAAGAGGCGCAGATCACCCAGGGCAGCCAGGCACATTGCTCTCGCTCGTCTCCAAGCGGCATAGCAAGATGGGGCCTCCAGGCCGCCGTTGCATGGCCTTTGAACCAATGGGCTGGTCTGGAGATTCCACTTTAGGTTGCCCCTGGCTGAAATTGCGGCGGTCGACGGCGTCGAAGCTGGTGCCAAACCACAGCTTGCCGGTCTTCCTTAGCTCAAACTGTTGGCGAGCAGCTCAGCCCTGTTGTGATGGGGGATGCGCCGCGCGCCAGTTGGTTAGTAGCCGTTAGCACCAAAGGTTCATTTTAAGATTACAGACGAAAAGAAGAGACTAAACGTAAACGATCGAAGGTCTGATGGGACGGCGGACAGTCTCAGGCCGTGCAAGGTCAAGCTTTTCTCCCAGTCTCTCTGTCTTGTGATCCATATTTGGCACCACACCACAAGGTGCTCCAGGCAAAAAAGAGCATGGCTGTTCACCCGTCTGACCGTTGGGAGAAATCTCGTCTGTCTTTGCTCATTTCGGACACACAGTTCGGCGCGTTACACAACCCAGCACAGGGGGTCGAAAAACAGGCAACCCATGCTCGAAAGAGGAGTAGATGACACCTCGAGCAGGGATTGGGAAAAGCTTGATTCAGGGAGATTAATTCCACTGGTAAAACTCTACGTTACACAGGAAGCATAGAGTGGAGGCTTTGTCAACTGCCGCAGCCGCCGACGCCGACGGACTGACCCTTTTGACATAAGTTGCCTGTGTAGGAAGTGTGGCGCGCAACATGTCAAAAAGGAGGCCGGCCACATGCATCCACGTTGCCAACGCAGATCTAGACCCTTGGGGACGGAAAGTTTCGTAGGACCCTTCTTGTGCCACGGTGGGTTGGCAGATGTTCACCACATACGGACAACAGCATCCATCGATCAATTGGAGGCCTTCACTACCTCTTCCTCATCTTCTTCTGAAAAGGCTAGTCTCCCCCCCCATCTCCCTTCAGCTGTTGCTCCTTCAAAGCTCTCAAGCTCTGAGCTGGTCCCGGTGAGGTCTAGCGGGCCCAAGCCACTAGGCGACGAGCTGAACAACCTTTTGTCGCGAACAGTGCTGGGCGTCGCTCAGGCAAGCTTGGCGCCAACCTTGTTTACTTTCTTCTCTCAGCCGTTTCTCGCGTGGCGCGGGGGCGGTGCATTTCCCTACAGGGTAAAGGTGAGGTCGTCGTGAGCCCCCCCTTCGGTCGATGAGAAGGGCACTCTTTCGCGAACTGTGGCTTTTTTGCTTGGACCCTTTGGAGGCACGGTTGCCCTGGGACCCAATAGGAGGCATTCCAATTGCACATTGTCACTCTTCCCTCTTGGCATTCCCACTCTTTGCATCTTTGCACTTGCCACTAGAAAGCTTGGCATCGCGCTTGATGCAGGGGTAAGCGAGGGAAGCTCCAATAACCACCGTGACGCGTGCGGCAGCGCCGCTGTCACGAGGTGTTCATATGGAGGCAGCCAGCAGTGATTGAATTCGAAGCTGAACAGAGGCATGCGCGTCATTGAGGGAGCCGGTAATGGTTCACGATAGGTGCAGCGAGGTGGGTGACTCTGGCTAGGGTAGCATTTGACTGCTGCCCTTCTTAATGTTATCAGTCACCGTGTGCTCGGTCACCTGAAAGTGTAGACCGGCGGGTACAGTCCCCATCTTCAAGACATGCGTTATGTAGTTGGAAGACTGATTAAAACCTCCTCGTCTTTTATCTGCCGGTGGATTCTCTGCCACTGCCAACAGCACTGTTCATCCCATCTGCCCAAGAGCCGAGATGCGCTGCCCGGCATCAACCACCTTTGCCCTACACCCGCCTTGTGCCCGGACGATCAAACCGGGGTACCAACGCTCTTCATCCCATCTCGCGCCACTCTTGCCCGCCAACACATAGCCAGAAAGAAATGAAAACCGTCCCGTCTTCTAGATGCCGTGCCCTCATTCATGCTCTCTCGTCGTCTCATCACGACAGAACCTCATCGGACGAACAACAGTGATTAGCCGCACCATTGCCCATGCCCAGTACTTCATGCACCCCGGCGGAAGGAACACTTCTCTGCCTATAGAAGCCTCCGATCATCCTGCACGGCGAGCCCTTCTAGAAGCCCATTGTCTTGTAGTGTCGTATTGCCTCACTCGGCCGCATCGTCGCCCATTTTACCCGCCCGGTGCTCTGCGACACCCGGCTCCCGCACGACGCCCACAGGCTGAAGAGCGATGCCCAGGATCTTCTTTCTTAATGCTGTAGAAGGGACGAACAGTCCAGTTGAAGGACATAATGTAACGATATCCGGGTCAAGGAAGCCGTCTCTCGTGAACCCGGAAGAAGTGGCCATGGTGAAGTACGGGATACATAAAGGACGCCGTCCATCCCACCTCTTTCCTCTGCCAATGCTATGCTGTCTTAAAGGCAATTTCGATGATACCTTTCCCGGTTTATTCGACTTTCGCTACGACAGGGCCATGCCTCTCAAGTTGTCCGGCATCCCTTCTCTGACATCTCCTCAGTGCACCCAGGGCCACCATGCCGTAGGGGTGTGTCTTTGCAGACCATGCTCTCGACAGCAGCCGTCGACCTCAACACTGGTGTGCACGGCAGTCAGGTAATAACATTCATTCGCCCAGTCAGTTCTCACAGTCACGCAGTCACACGAGATATGCATAGGTCAAACGAAGAATAAACACACTGTTCATATACCATCTTCATATACAGTCATGATCGAAGAGAAAGGTAGAGGTAGGTATCAAGGTAAATATACGATCGTCATCATCGACATCAAAGTCTTTCATTTGCCATCTTCTTCATCACGCAAAAAAGAGACAATAGCCACTCAAGGACTCAATCCATATCAAAGAAACTCCCCGTCCTCTTGAGCAAGTCCAGGTCAACGCACCCCATGACCCGCCCATCCAGACGCCGAATGTTCTCATCGTAAAACCACCACAGCCCCGCCACCGCGAGCGTGACGCACGCCTCGGCCGTCGCGAGCCCAATAGCCGTCGCCCTGAGCCCCTCCCACGCCCACACCGCGTTGGGTACGGCGATGACAAACACGCCGGCCGCCAGGCTCCGCCACGCCGCGAGCCCGGCCTCCATGTCGCCCGTGTGCCGCAGCGCGGCGGCGACGTTGGACGAGGTGAACTGCGTCGAGCGGCGCACCATCGGCCGCGCCGTCGCGTCGAGCACGTAGACGCCCGCCGCGAGCAGGCCGAGCGCGAAGCTGACGGCGGGGAAGGAGACGGAGCGCCCCACGCCGTCCTGGGAAAAAGTCGACATGGTGGAGGGCGCGCTCATGCGGCGCTCGACGTACAGGCCGAAGACGAGGACGCCCATGAAGGAGAGCGCGGCGCCGGCGCCGATGGCCGCGATGTTGGACTTGGGCACGAAGCGCGCGTGCCAGAGCGGTAAGAGGGCGAAGAGCGCGACGGGGGCGGTGGCCATGAGCCAGGGGGCCGTGGAGAGGGCGCCGAGCGACGAGGTGGAGAGCATGAAGGGCATCGGGGAGAAGAAGAGGCTCAGGGAGGAGGTGAGGCCCCAGAGGGCGCAGAGGGGCAGGAAGGAGACGAGGAAGAGCATGAGGGTCGTGGGCGCGACGGCGGCGCGCGGGGCCTGCAGCAGGATGGCGAGGTGCGGGGAGGGCCCGTCGTACGAGTGCGGCTTCATCGTCTTGAGGTACTCCTTGACGACCTCCACCGGGGTGGTGCCGCGCGGCCGGAGGGGGAGCTGCTTGAGGGACCATGCCGAGGCTGGGGTCTGGACCATGCTGAAGATGCGGTCGAAGCTGGTCTCGGGCGCGCCGAAGGCCACGAGGGGCACAGCGACGGCGAGGAAAGCGTTGATGATCTTATACTGCAGGGTGAACCCGGCCAGAGTCCGTGAGGCGACGCCGCCCAGCAGAGGAGCGCCCCAGGTCGTGGACACTGCCACGATGTTGTAGATGGCCACGCGGAGACCGCGCTCGTGTTCCTGGGGTAACGGTCAGCAGGCTGCATCTCGGGGGATGATCACAAGTGGTAAGACTCACAAAATAAGTGTCGTGAATGGAGCTCAGGACGAGCGTGTCAAAGGCGCCCCAGCCGAGGCCCTGAAATATCCTCGCAGCCATGCACTGGGCATAGCTACCCGCGGTGAAGGTGCACCACACCGCACCGACAAAAATGAAAAGGGTCGAAGCCAGATACACTGGCCTTTTGCCCCATATCTTGGCTGTGATGAGGCTCAGCATGCCGGTGAGTGCCGACACCATCAGGGGCACGCCGGTCAGGGCGGCGACAGCGGTGTACGAGACCATGTAGCCCATGGCCAGCTGGCTGTTGACGGTGACGAAGACCGTCTTCATCACGCTGACGAGAGCTACCATGAAAAGAAGTGCTCCAAAATTCAATTCTTTCTTCCACATTGGCCAGTTCTGGGGATGTGAGTCAGTACACTTTCTTCCGAGCGTAAGGGCGCAGTACAACTCACCAGAGGGTCATCCTCCTCATCGCTTGGTTGCGGCACCAGCTCTACGTGGGCGTGTTTTCCCTTTCCGTACTTGATGGGCCTCCTATTTGACGATAGTGACGAGAAAGACAACCTTTTGGACGAGCTGGTCATCGGCCTTGGCGGTTCCCTGTTCACCAGTCTCGTTGGACTTGTCCGTAGAGGTGGAAATGCCTTCAATTCCTTGGCCGGCGGCGTGGGCGGCACCCTCATCGATATCCGCTTCGGTTTGCTCTCGTATGTTGCGTTGGGCTGGGCAACCTCTCCGTCCACCTTGACCTCCTTCTCGAAAACCAGACTTAATTCTGCCGCCATTGTAGGCTCCTCCTCTTCCTTTTGGCTTTTTGTCGAATAGAAAACAGTTGTACTTGCGTACGGGGTATCTCAAACTCTTTTCCCGGCACCGGACGCAGGAGTGGGAAGGATTAAACTGGTATATAAAAGACGAAAGAGAACAGACAAAGAGATGGCTCAAAGATTGACGTGAAGAGAAGGGCAAAGAGGGCACACACACTTGCCAGCAAGGGGCGCAATGGACTTTTCAAATAAGCCTCGACGGATGAAGAGGAAGAAGAAGAAGAATAGGATCGCACAGCGAGTTGGAGGACAAGAGCGGACGCTAGTCTGTCATGATGGACAAGACATGCAGAAATGGCAGAAGCTAGAGCCGGAGCCAGGTGGCCATGCATGGACGAGGGGGGGGAATCAAAAAGGAAGAAAAAGCAAAGACCGGGGGGGAAAGGGCGAGAAGAAAAGGGAAAAGATGGCGAAGAAGCTAAGACCAGCCACCGGGGATGCGACGGTGACGATCGATGCATGGCGAGGACACGAGAGTGACCACCACATACAAGAACCTACAATACGATGATGTGATGGGCTACAGGGCCCAGACGGCAAATGGACGAGCCGATGTGGCATCACAGGCTGGTGAGGGGTCATGGCATGAAGGCATCCAAGCATCGCCAGGCACGAGCGCAGTCGAAGAAGCCCTTGCTTCATGCGAGCTGCAGGCATGGGAGCCAGGGATCCAGGGATCCAGGGAGTTTGTCGTCGAAGCCCTAGTGCCGATCCATTGGCCAGAGGGACGGCCAAGCTCCGCGATTGGTCAATCGAGGGAGCGAGAGAAATGCTCTTTTTGGCTTTAGGTGGACTGACAGAGTGAGGTTGATGTGTTCCCTGGGAAAAGGAAAAGACGAGCAGGCATCCCGTCTGATCTCCGCCCTGCGTAGCCAGGAGAGGACAAGAGAGGCAGCTCGCGCATTGACCAGACCAAGCAGCAAAACCTGGGCAGAGCAGCAGAAGCAGCATCAAACCTCAGTCAAAAGATCTGTGCGCGGCGTGTGTTGCTAGTGTGCAAGGGGGCGCCCTGAAACAGCCCTGACGCGGGCACTTGTCTCGGGTGGGGAAGGTTTGGGAGCTGTGGGGGTTCCAATCCACGCCTCTTTGGGACTTTGACTCTTCTTTTTTTGCCTTTTGACAGTACATGCTTTTCTCAAAGTATGTACGATGGACGTAGAATAAGAGAGATCATCATCATCGTCGGGACAAAGAAACGTTTGCATTCTGGCGGTGAGGCTTTTGCAACGGCACTGCACCGGGGGAAATCCGAGTTGCAGCTCTGGTCCGGGTTCTTTTGCACAATCGTCACGCACTGCTGCATGCTGCTTAGGCATGTTGCTTCCCGCGAGAGGTCTTTTTCGCAAAAGCCCGAGCTGAAGTCGGGGCTACTGCTGCCCGGCACGAATTCCGAGCTGAGGTTTCTGTGGTTGTCGTGGATATGGATGAAATCTTGGTGCAGGTGGTTTGATGCGCCCTGATCAGCCCTGACGGAGCCCTTTGAGAGTCTCGATTCTAGTGGATCATCCTTGGATCCGTTAGTTGAGGGCCATCCCGGGCTCGGTAGTCGCCTGTAGGCCCAGTCCTGGTTGACCGAGTGGGGGGCCGAACCACCTGTGACAGCCTGTCGGGTTGCGTTGCCTTTTCCAGCACCCACGATCAATTCGTATCGGTCAAATGTGTGCATTCTCTCTCCCTCTCTCTTTTTCGATCACTCAATGCCACTCTTGCCATGGCTAAAAGAGAGCAAGGAAGAACGGTGAGAGGCTGGCATGATCCACTGATGCTGACGACCTGGTTAGCGTTCTAACTATCCATGGATCGCTTACGAAAGAATTGGTCTAACTGGCCTGGCGTCTTCTTTTCTTCTTCCCCAACAACCCATCCTATCGTTGAGCATCACCTACATCGCATCGCCAGCCACTTCCATCAGCCTCGTCCCAACTCTAGTCGTTCGAGAAGCGAGCTGACGACTGCCGAACGCCGAGAGTTGGACGAGCGTTGAAAAGACTCTGTTAAAAGCCCTGATTTTGTACTACTCACTCGCCTACTGTGCTTCTCCTGCAGCATGCAGGCATGCATTGCATGCCGTCCCGTGTCGCTGGGCTGCGAATGCTGCTGACCGTCCAATAAAACGGATGCTGTGCGCCAATATTCTGGTCCTTTTCTGGTTCCACAGCGGCCCACGACTCCCATCTCGCCTGAGAGGTAGACTCAAGTGCTGCTTCAGTACCTGCCAGCCACTGCTGGAATGTGTCAAAACGTGCTGTACCTTGCAGTCCCGCCCGTACCGTGTCTCTCCCTCTTCATGTTCTTGTTCGTTCCGCCCTAGCACGTTGCCTTGCAGGCGCAGCTGAAACTAGCCGTTTCGGAAAAGCCCCCCGTACCAAAGCTTTTTTGCATGACTGCTGTCGTCCTCATCCATGTTAACTGTGGTACCTCCGGATAGCCTAGTATCTAGTATGAGAGAGGCGGTACCTTCTCTTAAGATGCTACTTACCACGTCATCGGTCTGTCGAGCTAGGTGAGATCGGACCCAAGTGGACGATTCCATCGGTGAGCAGAGAACACAGGTCTCAAAGGAGGGAAATGTTGCTTTCCTCCATGGCATCCATGGCTCTCGATCTGCCAGACCTTGGTAGACCGACCAAAAGAAAGGAACATGCTTAAACTCTACTGGCAGCATTGAAGCAAACGGGCCGACGGGCACACAGCATGACCGTGGAACGGAATGGATTCCGAGGTGAAGAACCGGGTGCGAGTCTGGCTACACCAAGTTCCCACGCACCGGGCAAACCCAAATTGTCAATAGAGTTGGACATTACTGGTCTGGCCCAACCAAATACCGTGACAAAGTGGCACGACAGCTCAAAGGTGCTCTCCGGCTGGACATCCGACCCGCCCCGGCTCCCGCAAATAGGGAGCGGCTCGGCCCAGGAAAATGCTTCCATATCTGGACCGAAACGTCGCGCGGGTCTGCCCATCACACAAGCGCCGTCCCATCCCCTCTGTTCTGCAGGTCATGGTTTCTGCTGAACCTGCGATTCCTGGTAAATGCATGCCCGTTTGTTGATCGGCGCCCCTGTTTCGATCGAACGTCAAGGCATGATCTGGCTTTGTGTGATCCGCTTCAACAACGTTCAACTGTTTCCCTTTACACTATCACAATAGCCGAAACGGGAGCCGTCAAGAGAGATGAGCTGGGCACGTTGGGTCAGGGTCCATGCCACCAAGTCGCAAGACTCTATATCATTCACTATGTTTGGGTTCACGTAATAGAAGATTCATGGTAAATTTGCAGCCATCGGACAAAAGTGACCTACAACCACCTGCAAATTAGAACCTATGTCGCCCGGCTTCTTCGTTCACTTCCTAGCTTATCTACCAAAAGATGAGACTTAACATGACATGTGAACCTTTCCTACTGACCCCTCATATGCCGTTACCATCACTGAAGCCTGGAGGCTCCGTCCACCGAGTCTGGTGGTATATCTGAGGACTTAAGTATGTTGTGATGGAGACACTTTCACCCTCATAGGCACATGATATGTACGTCTGCACACCCGCTGCTGCATCGATGCCTCGAGGAGGTGCAAGATGCTCAATGGCGTCCAAATATGCTTTTGCAAGGTGTGCTGGACACCTTTCTCCCAAGAATTCGATTAGCCCATCGCCCACCTCGCGATCACTCGTGGCGTAATGCCGCACAGGGATATAGCACTTCACGCCCACGGCGCTGGACTTGGGACCGACGTCAAAGTTGAAGCAGGTCCCGGATGTCTGGTGTCTTAGCTCTGGTAGCTCTTGATTCGCGTCAAAGTTTTCCTCCAGTCCCAGGGTTAGTCTCCACAGCTGTCGGAGTTGGTTATCAGCAGCGCTCGAGACTTTATCGCGGTCGCCGCCAACACGCATGACCTGACGCACAAAGTCGAACGATGTACGCGGTGACCGTACGTAGACTTTGAGACGTGACTTTGGTGGGCTTACGCAGTCGATCGCAATCATGAACGGCTGAAGTGAGGCTCCTTCGAGTGTGCCCAGATAACACTCGACCTGCTTGATGGCCGCGAGATTGGCATATGGTGCTGTCCTGGCTGCCTCAAGTATCTGACGCTTTACATCTTCTTCGGGCCTGGCTATTGGCATAAAGTACACCTTTACAGAGAGTGCATTATTGAGTATCTCGACAGCCACCAGGATCGAAGAGTGTGCATGGCCAGTATCTGTGGCGAAAAAATCCTCCCTGAAGTGGTTGAACCATGTGAGGTCAAGATCTGGTACCAGGGCTCCCAGTGCTCGCAAGAGCTCTGATGTTGGATTGATATTGAGTCGATCGACATCTGTTCCGGACAAGGAGTTAATTGCTTCGATCGCATAGCGAATCTCTGGTGTGCGACCGTTCGGACTCCATTTCCAGCTGTACTCGACGGGAGAGTGGTCATCCGTCACGAAGCTCTTCCACAAGGGATGGGATGACATTGGTCTGGGGCCCAAGTGAGGACAGATCGTGTGGTAATGAATCATGAGGATCTCGAACTGCCGCCGGGGAGAATATCCTGCATTGGCTAACAGTCGTGCAAGTTGCGGTCCAGTGGTGTGAAACCACCAGTCACTGTCTGGCTGTCTCGGCGGGAGCGCTTTAGCAAGCACATCCCAGGATGTGTAGAGTTCCATTAGGTCAAGCATGGTCACGCTCTTTCTGATTAAATACGTCTGATACGAACAGCTCTATTTCATAACTGCACTCAGGTTCATACTTTATACTGGAAGAAAGCGACCTCGGGGCAACAATGGACTCATGGAGCTACTTCTGCCTACATCACCGGTAATGGTCTCGGACTTGTCAATGAGTAAGCAGCAGGATTTTGTGCATATATTGTATACTTGATGAAACTCTTCTGCTTAGACGAGTGGAGGCAACCGACTCTTTGAACCAGTCGCAGCAAGTGTGTGTAGCAATTGAAACGCTACAGGGCATGTTGGACGACACCTTCCTGCAGACGGCCCGCGCCGGCTATTGCGTCAGTGTTGGGGGTGTCCAATCAGCCCACTGATTGAGATAAAACTTGAATGTTCCGTCCGTCTTGACGAAATCGGTAGTGGCGGTCTGGTTGAAGAAGAACCTGTTGAAGAAGGCCGTCACGTCAGAGTTCTGCGAGGACGGCATTTGGCAGTGGGAATTGCCGTGCGAGGCTTGCGAGAAGCCCATGTTCTGCTCCACACCAAGTGCCTTGTACACAGTCTTGGCTGCCGTGGCACATCCGAACGTGCTTGGGGGCCCGAGATAGTCGATGCCAGAGTTCTCGATGACCAGGAGGGCGCGAGGGGCCACAAGGGCCATCAGCATATGATGGTCAAATGGTAGCACAGCCACATTGTTCGCCGTCTGGATGAAGCTCGGAGTGAACCAGCCGTCGCCCTGCACTATCTGTGTCGAGTCTTCGACCTTGGTCCCGTTCTTCTTCATGTCGTTGACGATGCGCCAGCAACCTGGCCCGCCCGACCCACCCTCCTGTGGGATGGTCAAGGCGATGCGGTCGTCGAACGCTCCAGAGATCAGAGCCCCCTTGCCATTGCGTGAACATCCCGTAACACCCAGGCGGGTGAGGTCGATGTTCGTTTTCTGAGGACCTAGCAGCTCGAGTGCATCAATGACACGACTGACTCCCCAAGCCCAGGCGATCAGGCCACCGGCTGTGTGTGACGAGCCATAAAGGTCATAGAACTTGCCCTTGCCGTGAGGATTGTCGGCAGCGATATCCTGGTTGTTGTAGGTGATCGTTGCAACACCTGCTGGGATAGGGATGGAGCTGCCGCCGAGGGCGATGACCGCCGGGTACGGTGCCTGGCCCCCCGATGGCGCCTTGATTGACACGGAGAACGATATCGACTTTCCTGCGTCCGATACGCTGATGCTCACAGAGTTTCCAGACATCGTTGCAGTCACAGTTGGCTTGGCGGGCTTGACGCCGAGCTCGAGGCTTTGGAACTGTTTTCGAATTTCGTCACGCTTGCACGACCACTCGTCTTTGCTAGCCACCCTCGAACCATCCGCTTTAAGGAAAGGGTCGGGTAGCTTGGGATTGTTTGGGTAGGTTGATGTACTAGTGGCAGCCGCACATGTCGATGGCAGCGGTAGCGATTCCTGCGCAACGCATGACGCTATGAGAGTGAATGAGAGGCCTAGAATGACAGCGGGCAATGACTTCATCTTGGTAGATTTTGTAATTACTGGAGACTTTGAAAGTGAGATGCAACTGGGCAGTGGCCGTTGAACAGATCCGTTTGTAATGAGGAGAGGAACGTGCTCCTTTGATATACAAGATCAACTGCTCTCTCAAAGTGAAGTTGATAGCAAGGCAGACCAACCCATTACCTAAACTCGACCAACAGGAAAGCAGGCACGTAGGCGCTTGAGTCCAGCATTGATTTTCGGACCATATATCAGTTACCGAGCCTAGGCGTAACAGTGTCTGCTGATTTGTGATCAATAAAGGAGATCGTTAGGGCTGTTGATTTTCTCGCCACATAACTATTGTATTGGCTGCGACGTTGTGAGAAAACAACCAGCTTTCGTGGAGGAGTCTAATATTCATCATCAAATGCGGCTCTTGTTTCTCCATTTGGACATCCGGCAGCAGAAACAAGGAACCCCGCGCCTTGTGTCGGCTATAGATCTGAGGTTAATACCGGCTGCAATAAGTCGGCGGCTCCTTGTTTTGGACGAACTGCGGATGTCTACTTCTTCCCGGCTAGATCAGTCCAGGACTGAGGTGTATCTCGGCCCGGATTCGGGCCAGATTCTCATTTGAACACCTCTGGGAAAATTATGGCTTGTCGAGGTGCTCTTACAAACAAACGCATCCGGTCATGGGCCAAACTCTTCAGCAACGTCCTTGAACTGATACGCTTTGGAATAATAATAATCTATCACATGGCTAGGGAATTCTAATCCCGTATGCTTCAGCATGACTCCAGACATCACACACAACCCAGCCTCCTTCCCTGAGCTTGGTTCTGTCACCTAGATGAAGGGTAACACAAGAGAGCTTGGATACTCCCCACCACAGTGCAGGAAATGTTGACCCCTGTTCAGCTCATGCTCAGGCCTAGGACCAGACCAAGATTTGTATTCTTGGATGCTCGGGTACTGACCGTTGATCTGGCAATCCAATATTAGCATAAACAAAGTCAGTAAATATGAGATCACATACCCTGATGCTGATGGACTCGCCAACGTCAAAGTCAACGCCCATGGCCCAGATCCCAATCTCGAGCTTAACAATCGTTCCGGGAGGTACCTTCGCTTCTTTGTCATGCGGATGGAAGGGATACTGGCTGTGCCAGCTTTTGGAGGGATCAATGCCCCGGTGAGATGCTCGCAGAATACCCACTGAGCCTAGATGCAGATTTGTGCTGGAGTAATCCTCTTCCGCAATCTCGTCGATACACTTGACTGGGGTCGCCTCAACTGGAAAGTTCAAATGCATCAAAGCCTTGCCATCTTTGTCCTTCTTGCGCAAGATGACGAAGACGACGAAGTCATCCCTATCTTCGCAGGACATGTACAAAGTAGCCTTCGGCAGACCTACCAATCTGGATTTTCCTGGAAAGGTATAAGAAAAGTCGAGAAAGTCCTTGGAAGTTTCTGAGTTGTATGCAAACTTCTCGTACGTCGATGAAGGCTTGTCACAGAGCTGATTCGCTTGGAGGAAAAACTCTTTGTACTTTGTAGATGGGACCGGAAAATCCTCCAAAACGACGTCTTCAATGGCCTCCCGGTCGCCGAATTGTAGGATGGACCACCGTACCGGGGGTGTTTGTTCCCAGTCGTTGTCGATGTTCTTCAGATATCTGTCGAAGAACCGCTGAAGTTCCCTCATGGACTCCGGCACACTGACAGCCCGACACATTAGAACGGCCTACCAATAGTCGTCATGATAGTCAGCAGCTTACCTGTAGAACTCATACCATTCCTGCTTGCTTCCCCACCAGATCCATTTCTTGTCGTGAGGGATCTGCATGTATCCGCGGATCGCTCCCATTGTGTGCAGCGAGCTCACATCCGAGCTGCGAATGAAGGCTGGCACTTGAATCTTGCTAAAGTCGACTCTCTTGGTCTCCCAGTAGTTATTCATCAGATTTGATCTTCGATACATCTCTTCGAAGTCTTCGAGCCCCGAGTTGGGTTGGCCACGAACGATGGCTTTGCGGATCAAGTCGAAATTGCTCATCGAAAGCCACCCTCCGCGACAAAACTGCTCTCGATACATGTCACCCATGCCGTCCCAAGGAGCGATTGCTTTGAGCGATGGAGGCTGTTGTCCCGCGATGAACCACTGGCTGCTGGCGAGAGACGAGTTACCCGCCATGCCGATGGAGCCATTGCACCAGTCCATCTTTGCGATCGCTTCGACGACATCATAGCCATCTTCAGCCTCCTGCGGGCCCTTGACGCATATCTGACCGTCGCTGTGGCCAGCACCTCGGATATCGATGCTGATGATGGCATAGCCTCTAGGACACCAGTACTGGGGGTCCAGTCCTTCAAACTTTTCAAGGCCACTTAGGTCAGATCGTGGTACACAGCAATTCCACTTGACAATGGGCAACATTTCCAGCGAGCTGTACTTTTTACCGTAGTACGACCAACTGAGCACGGCTGGGATCTTGTCGGTAGCGTCTGCAGGTCGATAGATATCGGCATAAAGCCTACAACCATCTCTTACGACGATTTCCACGTCGTGCTCGAGAAGTATGTCGCTTTCCAATGCCTTGGCGTTGAAGCCGTTCCAGCCTTTGGGCAGGACTTCTTTCTTCCCTGGCGTGAAGCCGACGTAGCCATTCTCTCCAACCTGCGGCTCCGCTATCCTTTGCGTGGCGACCTGAACAGGGTTCGGCATTGTATTGTTGTACTTGTCTTGATGTGCAGGTGTTCGGGATGACGCACAAGGCAGGCTGAAGGGCACTTCGGAACCAAGAGGTGGGGTTGGCTCGAGCGTGGTCGAGTCTGGTAAATGGTACAGGCTCGAAATGACCAAATGATCCTCAAAGCCAAGATCTTTAATAGCAAGCTTGTGACTGCAGGATACGGACCGGATAACTTCCCCCGGGCTCGAAGTAAAGTGGTATTCGGACAAAGCTCACAAGTGGAGAGACATACCGAAGTTGTTTGACGGAATCTTCTACCATAGTGCTTTGGCATAGCACCCATATCCGTACCAACACCGTACAATGGTCAGTGGGAAAAGCCATAACTTCTTTCCGGCGAGGTCCATGTGCCCCGAATGAACCGAGCCGAGATTGACAGAGAACCAACTCAGATTGGCCTAGACTCTTCGGTAGTCTCCGTCGGCTCGTTAGCGCCCGAGTACCTCCCCACGAAGGCTGCAACCTGGGCTCCGATTCCTCTCCTAGTTGTCGACTCATGGGTGGAGGTTTCAATACCTCACTTGAGGGATGCGTTCATTCTAATCCACCCTCACGACCTCTGTAGTCTTCACGAACGGACCTAAACGTCCCACTGAACTACACAAGCTTCACAGAAATGTTATAACCCGAGTTCGAAGTCTCGCACAAGCCGAGTGTAGATTAGGATATTACGTCTTGTTCAAAGACCGGTCTATCATTTGTAGGCTTTTCTTGAATCACACGCAGATATCGCATTTGGCACCTTCCCTTCCGTCAGATCAACTGCTTCACAGTTGCAGATGAGATGCAATGCGAGTTTGAGGTGCGGGGCAAAGTACAATCAACATTAAAACTAGACGAGGCTTCACCAACAGGGGCTTCTCAACAGATCGGTTCGTAAATGCTCCTCTAATTACATTGCGTCTTTCCAACTTGTCCTCTCCTTTCCCGCACTTCCTGGTTCATTATCGCTGTGCGCCCAGGCGACAAAACGGCGAGTATTTGCACCACAACCCAAAAGAATACGGCGGAAACTGCCCCCTCCTGGCCAAAGCATGTGGTAAGTGTGCCGACAGCTCATTGGACGGATGAGCCGACTGGCATCGCAGCTACTCAACACTGCCTTGCATGAAAGGGGTGGTGAATCGGCGAATGTCCTTGCCCCAAATGATGATGGGAATAACCATCAAGCCAAAGAAAGCAGTAAGTCCACCAAACACAGCAAAGACAACATCGATCCCGCACTTAGCTATGAACAAGGGAGTGCCGTAGCCAACCGCGAAAGCAAGAAACCCCCGGAAAGCACAGATGATGACCAACAACGGACCACTGCGACTAGGGTAGGCATCCAGGAGGTAAGTGATCGCAACGATGTTGGAGCCACTGAAACAGAAGTTGTACGCAGCGATGGCCCAGACGTAGGTGAACCAGTGATACTGATCCTTGTGAGTCGCACCTTGTCCGTACAATATTGCGGTGATTACTCCAATAAGAATAGGAAAGAACAGAGGGTAAAGCCGCACTTCCGGTTCATGCATACCGTTACGTCGTTTGGCGAACCACTTGATGAGCCGATCAGAGCCGTGCCCAAAGATGGGCAGGGCCACGATTGCGGTGACTATCTGACCGCAGTTCGCGTAGCTAACAGACTTTTGTGGCCAGTTGTAGGGTGGTTGAGAGATGATTCTGCCGTAGGTCATGCTGATTGCAACGTTGGCTCCCAGGGTCAGGCCATTCAGACACAGTGCCCAAAGGACTTGGGGCAGCACCAGGAGTGAGAAAGTTTCCTAGAATGATCGTTAGTCTTGTGACTGGATGTGCCAAGGGGGCTCGTTAGCTTGAATAACTCACGATGAAGACGCTCCGGACCTTGGCCCAGTTGGGCTTTCCAACCCAAAGACGCAGATCGGATCGCCAAGTGCGGGGAGCAAAGTTGACTGGATCGAGCTCTGGCTTGACTGTGTACAGTTCTGTCGTGACTACGCCATCGCCATCTTGAGCGTCCCCTTGTTGATACGCTGAAGCTGGCCGTTTATACTTGGTCTCAGGGGCGAAGAAGATTGACAAGATGAGCTGAACTCCTGCCAGGATGGCTCCCAAGCCGTACCACCATGCCGGAGTGATCGCCGCAGCGATCTCGCTGGCAAACAACGTCCAGATTGTAGTGAGGATGACCTGAAGAGTGTGTTGTATCATAAGGGCTCTGCCGCGCTCGTGCAAGAAGAAGATTTCCTGGAGGGAACCATTAACATTGAACAATGCGGGAAGGTAGTAAGTCTAGAACCGCGTCACTCACTTGAGCCATCAAAGGCACCAGAGCCTCGCTCTGCCCAGCTGCCAGGCCCAGGACCAAGCGAGCACCGAGATGCATTTCATAAGTCTTCGCCACTGCACAAAGCACGGTAGCGAGAATCAAGACGACGGTCGAAAACAAGAATACGACTCGACGACCAATGCCAATAGCAATAGGCACTGCGATCAGGTTGCCGATACCCCTATGTGTCGCGGTCAGTTTCGAAGCGAAAACAATAGCCGGTCGGAGAAGGGGTGGTGACAGAAGACTTACATAAAGAGATTAGGCCAAGTCATCAACTGCGTGATCTCATCCTCGCTTTTGCCAGCTGCAGTATAAGCGGGAAGATAGAATCCGAGGAGACCACCGAGGCCGGAAACAAGCGCGAGACCCAGCGTGGCAACTGCTCAATATCAATATTCAGATCTCCTGTGGAAGCATTGGCGACGGGCGGCGGAACGTACAAACAGAGACAAGGATGTGGATCATCGATTTCTGCCACATGGACATATTCAAAGGATCTATCATGGAGATTTTCGTCAGCATTAGGGAGGCCTTGCGGGTGGTATTCGAGTGAACATGCCTTGAGGATCAGCAGTCGGGCTGGGGACGTAGACGATGGGCCCCGAGGAGAGCTTGACCGTCCCAGCCACGCCATCTGTGATGGTAGTCTTGGGCGTCGCGCCTTTCAGGCTGTTGGTCTCTTCAAGATGATTAGACTCGAAGTGACCGGTGTCACTTTTGATATCGGCCATGTTGTCGTTTCACGGGCGAAAGCCTCCAGGTGATTGTTTGCAAAGGTGATTGTCGAGAGAAGGGTTGAAAAGAAGTCACGAGGTACGCAAGCGTGAAGCGGAATATCTCACTTGCAACCTCATCCTTCAGGGCAACGAGGGCGATATTTAATTAGAAACTCTGAACCTAACAAACTGAAGAGTGATTTTCGCAGAAGTTTGAATCCCCCACAGCAACCCCAGAAATCCGGGGCTTCCCCGCACGGGGCCCTGCATCCCGGGTCGTTTTCCGGACGGCTGGCGAACCGAACCGAGCTTCTCAACCGATCTGTCCATTTAAGGAACCAATCGAGAGATACATGAAATAATTTTCACCATGACGACGCCACCCAAACATCATTACAATTCACGTTTCATTTCAGAAATCCGTCTTCGTACACTTCTTTTCCGGTCCTCCCTTGGAACGCCAAGTTTGGGACAATTGCGTGGAGCCGAGTCCCGGAACTCACTGTACTGACCCTGGTCTTCTTCCAACTGCCTGGCTGCACTGTCACCCGGCCTCCTTCTGCAGCTGCAGGCTCACGGCAACATGGATAGCAGAGAACTCTCACGGGAGCCACCTCATGCGGCGAAGCGCAAGCGTCTTTCCAGCGCATGCGACCGCTGCCGTGCACGCAAGGTGAGATGTGACGATAGACCGTCGTCCTGTACCAACTGCTTCAATGCAGGGTATGAATGCCTTACCAGAGATCCCCGGCAGCCTCGTGTGCTTGTCCAAAGACGGGTCGCACAAGAGCAGGCCTGGTCACCGCCCAAGAGTGCGACCTCGGGAGACTCACCGGGCGACGACTCGACCCAATCAATAAACCAACCGCGAGAACAGTCCATCGACAGAGCCAACATCAACTCCGGCTTGAGAACACCATCAACGACAACGGCTGCATCACCAACCGTAATCGGACATGAGCTTCCCAAGAGACAGAACCTCGGCCCTCTTCCCTTGTTTCCGAGATTCATATCCGGTAATTCTGTATTTGTGTTAACGCAGTGGCTCGATTTGGCCTTTATTCGTCTGGGATTGTCGGAACGCTTTTCGTGGCAACACAAAGCACAAAAGCGTGGATCCATCGGCCACTCACTTGGCTTCTTTGACCAGTCTTTACCTGAGATTCCAGCTTGGACTGGAGAGAACGAGCCTGCTCTGGATCGCTTCATGGCCACGGTCAACCTGGTTTTCCCGCTAGTCGATCTACACGATACGACACAGAATGGCTCCAGGATATCTGAGCACTGCGATGCCACTGTGGTTCAACTATTTCGGCAACTTGTGCTGGCGGTAGGATCCGATCCTGTTCAAGATGGCCCAAGCGACAGGAGGTCCACACTCGTCTTGCGGTCGGCCCTTGCCCACCTCGCTACCCTGGTCGAAGACGAGTCGATACATTCAGTCAATGCACTCATACTTATGACGCTTCTTTTCAGAAATCGAGATGAGTCCGAAATAGCTCGTCGGATATTCGCCCTCGCCGTACCCAAAGCTCAGTCGTTGGACCTCGACAAGTCCTCTCCGGCTCAGGTTAGCCCGGAAGCTTGTTGGGGCCGCCATCAACAACGAGTAGACACATGGAGGTCCATGTTCATTCTAGATAAGGTGTTAGCTATCGAACTCCAGTCTGTGCCGATGCTTTCTGGGTATTCTACGAACAGAGAGGTGTCGACAGGTCGGCGAGGCATTCTTTCCAAAGCCACAATCGAGCTGGCTAGAGTACAAGGCAAAGTCTGCGAAAGCCTGATTGCCGTCTCGGAAGCCCAGGTATCTGGAGCGGCCAGCGCCAGCGATTCGATCAAAAACAAAGTCCGCATTGGAGGAGAGATGGACCAGTTGCTGAGGGAATGGACAGAACAATTGCCACCTGAATTGAGGTAAGTTCTCCCATGCGGATTGGTCTTTTACCAGACACTGATACTTTGTTCAGGCCGGCAGAGTATCCCTCTTGTAGTCCCAATGAACTGCCTGTTGTTGCGTTCCTGGCTTTGCAGTATTACCAGACGTGAGTTGCACTCCTCCCTCGCATACAGTTTCTGGAGGACTGATCCGTATTGTGATATCTCAGTCTCTTCCTTATCCTTCGAAACGCCCTGATCGTCAATGTAGAAGTATTCAAAGGAGGCATCGACTCGGATACCCTTTCTGACACAACCCGCTACCGAATGCTGAATGGCGCTTCGCTGTGTAGCAATGCGGCAAGGATGATTGTCGGCGTCCTTAGTCATCTACTGGATAGAGATATCAATTCGATGTTGACTTCGGTCCATGCTCCTCTAATTTCCGTGTATGCTCTGGCCATACAAATTTTGAGGAGTCCTCTAGGGGAGAGTATCAAAGCGGATCTCGAGGTATGAATGCCATTAGCTCTGAAGAACTGGTGAAGAAAGCTTACATCGATTCAATGCACAAGGTGCAGGCGAGTGCTATCCGAATTATCGAGCGAGCATATGCGGTATCGGTGGAGGTCAACCCATCCATCAGCACCACCATCAGCACCCTCCATTCAGTGGTAGCCTCCCGAGCCAACGGCCGATTTCGACGTGGACAACCATTGCTCCCTAACCTTCCGAAGCCCCAGCAAAGCATTCAGCTTCCTCAGGACACCCAAGTTGCGCCGGTGTCCTCAAGGCCAATGAATCTCTGCAATAGAACAGACCCTGTTGCACCATATTCTAGACCGCAGGATTTCGGCTCGACCACCGCGGTTCTTCCGCGACTTGACCAGGATGGCATAGTTGCCGAAGCGCCGATGGCCACAGACATGGAGATGGGTGACATTTTCTTTGACATGGATCGCTCTGGATTCGACTGGGATGCATTTACACTTACTTTTGATCTACCGTCCTGAACGACTCTATAATACCCATGAAGAAGAAGTGTCCTTGTAATGTACTGGTCAGAAGGGCATTTCAGTTGATACTGACATATAAGAATTCTGGCCTTATCTCTGTTGAGTGTTCTGTTTTTACTTTATAGATGCTGCGGATAAAAGCGATGTCGATTCGCATTGTACCAACGATAATCGTGAGCAAGAATCACCTCCACTTGCTCGCCGTGATCAGTCTCCATCAAGCGCCGTATCCTAGCAATGGTCTGCTCGGCGACATCCTTTTGTACATGTGCACATCTGCAGACGCCGTGCATGTCCGTGTAAGTGGCAATGTCTTTCTCCCCAGTAAGAATTCTCGGGTCGTGACAGGCGTCTCCCCCCAGATAAACCCATCCATTTGCCGATACGCGAGCCAAAATATTGATGTGGCCCTCCATGTGTCCTGGTGCGTCTATGATGTACAATGATCCGTCCCCAAAGTAATCCAAAGCCTGAGGGAATGGGCCAAAAGCTCTCCAGGTGTGGTGAGGCTCTACCCACGCTTCCGACTGTGAGGCGGGGATCAGGCTCGTAGAGGAGGAGGGTGGCAGTTCAATGATTTCATGGCCATCGAAGAGGTCTGCCTCAAACAGTGAACAGTCGTATCCGGCGCTGTCTTCATTGTGCATAGCGTCTAGATTTCCTGCGCCAACGATGTATCGGGCTTTGGGAAACGTCTTTGGCGACCCGATGTGGTCATAGTGGACATGGCTCAGAATCACGGTGTTCACCGTAGCTGGGTCCAATCCTCGCTGCTGCAGGTATTCCGCTGCATCGGTTTTGACTATCCAAGGACACAATTTATCTTTAATTCGCTTGGCAGTCAGGGGCTGGTAGTCGTCGGGTTGGTGGCGGAGTCCTCCGTCAAACAGGATTCTGGCATCCCGGTGTTCAATAAGGAATGACAATGACGGTACTGTAATGCTCTTTCCATCACTTGGCTCGGTGACAAAGAACTTTTCTTGCAAAGTAAGCTCTCCCGCGTCTACAGCGTAGACTCGGACCAATGGCCCATCACCGGTCACAGGAAGGATCATAGTCGGGATATCCAGTCAACTCAGTCCTAGACAACATCAAAGCTCGACACACATTCGATTGACAGCAGTGATGTTGCCTTGAATCCCATCGGATGTGGTATGCTCATCAAGTAGAGTCCTTAAATGTCCGCGTCAAATGCTACCCCGCGCGAAACAGATCGGTCGAACCGGCCCGTCAAACGCCGCGGCCTAGTCGGCCTCTAATCGAGAAATTTAGACACTGCGGGGGCATACACCAAGAAGTGTAATCGAGCGAAGGGGAGTGAGGATGGATGCTTGTTCGGGATGTCATCCGGGCCAGAGGTGACCGGGTTATCTGGATTGTCCTGTGCCCCAGAACCTAAAGGACTGGGCATTACTCTAAGTGAATCATTGCTCTTGGATCTACGAAGCTCTGAAGCATTATTTCGGAGGTTCTCCTTAGACAAGATCCCCAATGCTTACATCCAGAGAGCTCTTACACCTGATAATCTCCGAGGAGAGCCGGTTCATACAGCCATTTTCGAAGCGGTGTTCTTCGCGACGCATTACTAATATCATCAAGGACCGCTCAACTTTGCGATAGAAATATCCGTGCATAACGATGCGGCCCAACACTTGGCATTGTCTTGAATACACGTCATAATAAGACGGCAAAACCAAAGTCCCATAACCGACGCCGCATATCAGACAGAACTTCCAGATCCATGAAGAGGCTGGAAACGCTCTTAATGGCGGGACTTGTCAGAATGGTAACCTTGGCTCCGGTCCTCATCCGCCAGGCATCTCGAAATCATCCATGAACCCAAACAAAGGATCATACAAGGCGGGATGCTCACTCAAGTTGAGCGGCGGGTATTGACATAAATCGGAGTCTATCGTCAGAGGAGATGTGTCATCAAACGTTGAATGAATATTTGCCGTTGCTGGAGGATTGTTGATGATTGAAGAGCTGGCCCCCAAACTGGGGTATGTTGCGTCTAGAATGGTGAGCCAACGTCTAAATCAAGTGGAGAGACGAGACAAAGTACTCACCGTTGCGGCTCTTTGGAATTGCATTGACCTCCATCAAACGATGGATTCTCTGGATCGCTCTTGAAGCGCACGGGCTGGACTGAGACAGGTCCATCAGCATGCAGAGCGTGAGATCAAGCAGTCCGCGGGCATTTTCCTGGCTGTTGCTGCCCATTGCTTTGCTTGTGTCAATACTGGCCGCATCCCGAACGTGTATTGAACACGCCACGTAACATGCGTAGCTAGCAAGGTAAGGCGCCCCACGTAATGTATAAGCCATCTTCCAAGCATGCATCATCGCAGATATCCTTCTAGCGGCGGTTATGCATTTCTGCCAGGACTCGGCGGACTGCACATGACTGCAGCGGTGGCACCCGCCCGAGATGAACGGCCTATGGAGCAGAATGATCAGAGCCTGGTAGGTTGTGTTGATCAGGATGATATTGGGAGCCACCGTCTGCGCACAGACTGATGCCATATCTCCACTCGATAGTGCCGGTTCAAAGACTAGATATTGAGGCAAGTTGGTCCGCCACAAGGACAAGGCCTCGTCCATCCGTTGGAGCTTTGACTCCATTGCTACCAATCTTGCCCCAGCAACGTAGAAACGGCTGACGATCTTTGTCATGAGTTTCGAAAGTTCGCAAAGCCTCTGAAAACAAGATACAGAGTGAGTGGGTGTCGGATCTCGAGACGGCGTCCACTCCTTTGTGAACAAGTCTTTCGGGTCGGTGTAGAGTGTCCAGGGCTCGTGCTCTTCGAATGTGTCCAGAAAGTCGCTCGAGACATATGCGTCCCGCAACTGGATGGTAACTGGTCTCCCCAAGTACAAGCTTTGTAGCTTGTCAATGATGAATGCACCCCAGAAGACACGTCGACGTATTTCGATGTCTTCTGCACTTAGGCCAGGACGGGTGCAATCAAGGTGCAAGCCGAGATCAAATACCATTCGAATCGCTAGACCGGTATAATTCCAAGATTTGGACACATCGCCGCGGGAGAGGAATGTTGCTCCGAGCAATAGCAAGCCAACCACAGTTGGGATGGAAGACTTGTCGAACAAGAACTCTTGGACAAGAAGCTCTTCGCAGCGACGCAGAAAACGGTTTCCGGATGTCTTTGGATCGTCGGGGTTGTCTCTGACCTCGGACCGATTTGAGAACTTGCTCGCGGACGCAAATATGGCATTGGAGAGGAACCTCGACCAGTAGGGCCCGCCAGATATGAGATCTCGGGTGTATGCGGGGCGGTATGTTAGCAGAAACGTATGATGTTGGCGATTCCAGTGCAGATCGAGCAGATGGACTGCGAGATCTATGGGCGCGCCATCGATGTCATGTAGCTGGTGGATACGAATCTCATGCTGTCTCTGGAGGGTTGCGTTGACGAATAGCTGATTAGCCCGAATCTGCCGTGACACCTGTTCTGCAGGGTCAGATTGGATTGGATTGTGAAGGGCTGATGTTGGGCCCAAGGCATTGACTTCTCCTTGGTCGTCCATAGAAAGGTATTGAGTGACTTCGCCATCGGCAAGAAGGTTATCGTCATCTTCGTCATCTTCCTCCACGCATAGTTCTTCGTCTTGCGACTGTGACATTGGCCTATCACTGCCCAGCCTCGACTGTGATCGATGCGGTGGAGAAGCTGAGGCGAACCCCAATGGGCTTGGGTTCAGTTCAGGCAAATCTCCCAGAACCTTGACGGATTCACCACTGATCTCAAATAACGATAGGACATTGGCTCGAAGGTGCTCTGGGGATTGTTTGAGCGAGATCAGGAGAGCCTCAAGAGCCCGAGATCGTCTTTCCGCGGCGGTAACGAGGGCTTTGGAAGGGCGCGGTTTTGGAGGAAGATCGAGATATTTGCAGGGCCGGGAGTGCGCATGGCATGCCTTACAAGCTGGTCTTGTCATGTCGCATTTTGTCTTGCCAGCTCTACATGGCTGACAAGCCCGAGGCCGAGACGTCATGAAGGCTGTCGATGTACTCTCTGTCTCACTTGGGAATGCCGTGACGATGCCAATGCCTGTTTGGTTGGCTATGGTGTGCTCTTCAGGATGATTGATTCCTTAGTATGGACATCGAACAGACATCCGCTGTTCCGCTCTTGACGAGAAGTCGGAGACAATGAGAGGCCCATCGTTGCGAGCATGGTGCAGGCAGGGTGGAGCATCAGATTAAGCTAACTTAGCCCTCAAAGCTATCCCCCGCAATCTAGCCTAGGAAAGCCTAGATAGCATTGCAGCCAGCCCTCCTTCTCCAGCTGCGACAAGAGGTCCTGGACCCAGAACGTGAACTTGGTCCTGGCAAACACACTTGGAGACGCACATTCAAAGCCGGCCAGTAACGGATGCATCGGAATGTGTATGTCGCATATGCAACATGACAACTCTGAACGGCTGACATCATCTAACTCTGCTGAGGCCACAAAGATCCATCCATCTTCAAGTATAGCTGACGGCTTTGTGCACATCTCGTCCGCTGATGAGACTTCCATGTGACATTGGTTTCACGACATATATGTCGAGCTGATACTTTCCAGCAGAAGAGATGAGGGGAAGCGATGATGGCGCCAACTTCGACACATGATTCGTGGGCTGTCTCGGTCCGAGCAATGTGGAGTCTGGGCGCCTCGCGTCCTAGTGACATCTCTCAGCTGGCCGGTAGTCAAGTTCTACTTCTACTTTGATTGCTGTGGTCTCAAGGTAAAGCCTTCGCCGGCTTGTGACAAGCCGGCCGCGGACGGCCAAGTCGATGCCGTTCGCCGTCAAAGGTCTCTTATGTTGATGTGCATACATGACTTGTACTTGTGAAGGTGGCATATAATAGCCTTGATCATGGCGAATGACATTGTATCATGTTGAGACTAACCCAAACTATCCTCACCCTCAAACTTGCAGTCCTGTTCGAATCTGAACTCTTTAACAGCGACTTTCTTCCCGGTTGGCAAACAGAAGCATCAAAAGCATTCGCTGGCAACCCGGCTGTGGCAATTTACAAATATGAAGACGATCAACGATTTCGACGTGATTGTAGTGGGTGGAGGAAACGCTGCCCTAGTAGCTGCACTCAGCGCAGCAGAGTCTGGGGCAAAGGTTGCAGTACTTGAAGCTGCTAACCGGGCTGAACGAGGAGGCAACAGTCGTTTTGCAGGTGCCATCTTCCGCATCCCCCACAAAGGCATGCAAGACATCACACCCCTCTTGTGTGACGAGGCCCTCCATCAAGCCGACAAGGTCAATCTGGGCCCGTATACTCCTGAAGAGTATACCAAGGAGCTACTCGATGTCACCAACGGACGAGCCGATCTTTCGCTATTCGATGTTGTTCTAGAGAGATCTTACGAGACCTGCAAGTGGATGAAGGAGACCTGCGGCGTCCACTGGCAACTTTCTCTCAACAAGTTCTTCAATGAGGACAAGATCGCCTCAGTCAAAGGCAAGCTCGATATACCAGCTGGGGTCGGTATGATGGTTCGCAACCAAGGCGTCGGCTTGATGAGCGACCTATGGTCCGCCACGGAACAGTCGCCGAATATCACCGTATTCTACGATAGCCCAGCCATGGATCTTGTGAGGGACGGAAACATCACTTGCGGAGTCCTGTGTCGGCAAGCTGAGTCGGACATACAATTCAACGGGCAAGTGATCCTAGCCTGCGGTGGTTTCGAAGCCAACCCTCGCCTACGGCGCCAGTATCTTGGAGAGGGTTGGGATCTGGTCATTGTGCGTGGCACGCGATTCAACACTGGAACAATGCTAGAGAAGGCTCTTGCCGTCGGCGCCCAGGCAGTTGGACACTGGGGAGGTGCGCACGCCTCTCCGCAAGATGCGGATGCCCCACGTGTTGGAGATCTACGCGTGACGGATAAGATGTCCCGGTACTCATACCCGTTCGGCATCAGCGTAAACCTGCACGGAAAGCGGTTCATGGACGAAGGCGAGGCTCATTTTGGCCTGACCTACGCCAAGACTGGCAAGATCATATCCGCCCAACCCGAGGCCAAGGCTTTCCAGATCTTTGACCAGAAAGCCGCCAACCTTCTGGAGCCACGCTATTCAACAGGTACAGCTGTCGTAGCCGACACTCTGGAAGAGCTCGGTACCAAGCTTGGGATTGATGTCCAGCAGTTTATGAAGACCTGCAACGAATACAACGCTGCCTGCAACCCCACCAACCCCTTCGACCCTTTGAAACTCGACGGTAACTCGACGGGGAACCGACTTGCCATTCCCAAGTCTAACTGGGCTCTGCCTCTCGACTCAGCTCCATTCTTCGCCTACAAATGCACCGTGGGTATCACCTTCACCTATGGAGGCATCAAGACAACCACCTCGGCTCAAGCTGTGGACAACGAGGGCCGCGAAATGCCTGGTCTGTGGGTCGTCGGCGAGATGCAGGGAGGTCTGTTCTATCATAACTATCCCGGCGGTGCAGGTCTAGTTCGGGGGGCAGTATTCGGCAAGATTGCCGGGACAGAGGCAGCGAGAAGAGCCTTACTGAATCGTGCTGGAAAGTCCACCATGAAGTTACCATCTAGAGCGATGCTATAATGGGCTGACATGAGACCAAGCAGAGCTAAGAGCATGTCCTGAGGAGAAAAGAAACCCATAAAATCCCTGCCCCTTTTATAGTTAGTCCTTTTTTGATAGACCTTACACAAAACTTCACACACAAATAACAAGCACGTGTAAATGTGACGTAGTCAATTTCCCAAGGAGTGACTAACAAAACCTATTGCACTGCCAATTTTTCCGACGGCGGACGTCTCTACATGCGTCTGACTTTTCTGTTTATCTAGACTGAGAGTTGTCACAACGTGCTTCGAAGACAGAGTTCATGTTTATTGCATTTACTGGACAGTGTGCTCTCATAGAGCAGCTCGCTTCCGCCTGACGGGGATATATGGAACCATTGTATTTCTTCATATTGGATTATGCATAACTACCCAAGATTTAGTCGTTCAGTCTTCCCACTTCTTGCCCCTTTCGCCGGCTAGCACTGTTCGGAGATGTGAGATGTCAGGCTCGGGTCGAGGGCTAGGGTCGTATTTTCCTGCCTGCTTGTCCCATCCATCCTCAACCACTCTCTCCTCCGAGATAGTCTTGAGAACACATGTGCCACCACTGTACTCCTTGTCCTCGACCATCCTCAGCATTGTTTCCGCTACCGCCTTTGGTGGCATGAGCTTCCGTTCCGTGTACCTGGTGGCTTCGGCAACATGATCGTCCCGGCCCTCCCACAAGTTACTCTTGACAGTTCCCGGGAGAACACACACAACGCGAATCCCTTCGTCTCGGTCGGCCTGGCCTAGTGACTTGGCGAATCCAACCACTGCATGCTTGCTCGAGGCGTAGAGTGGCGCGAAGTAGTTGCCGCGGATTCCAGCGGAAGAAGAAACAAGACACACGACCCCTTTCTTGTTCTCGGATAGCAGTGCTCGCATTGCTAGGCGAGTCAGCTTCAGAGGATGGTTGACATTGATGCGATAAGTTTTGTAGTCATCCTCCTCGGTGTCATCCCAGAAGTTGGACCAAGAGGGGTCCAGAACGCCAGCAACCGGCGCATAAACGTCGGGCACCTCGCCAAATGCTTCAATGGCAGCCGTGATCAGATCCCGCATCGACTGTCGCGATGTCACATCGCAGACTCGAAATACAATTTGAGATGACTGCTGCTGCGAGATGAATGATTCCGCGTCCGGGGTGAGCCTGAGATCACCAATGGCAACTCTGGCACCCTTCTCCAAGCATAGCTGCGCAAATGCAAAGCCTATGCCGCTACCTCCCCCTGTGACGAGCACAATCTTGCCCTGAACAGGGAAATCTCCGACAGGTCCGTACGATGTCATGACTGCTTAGAGCTCTGATGATTTGCATCGATATCGAGCCTACGTGAACAATGCAACCATTGGGATTTATGATGTGCGGTTTCCCAGGTGCTGCTGATCAGCGGGCGGGGCTTGCCGACTTGCAGTTGTGGCTCATCCCGTTAGGGCCATTCAGCACGGCGTGTCTCGGTCCGACCGTCAGTAACCGGGCGTACGGCGAGGGGGCGAGATCAAGATCACCGGCCGTGCTCGGAGACTCAACGACCGAACACTCCGTTGTTGAACATACAATGCGTAAGAGGAAAATCGCACAATAGCGAACGCCTGCAGATTCAAGCTTTCTTACTCTATGGGCTATGTATCGACAATCCACTTCGCATTTACTCAGTCATCATGCAAGAGATAAAAAAAAAGTGTGTATGTTCATTTTGCAATGACTGGCATGTGGTAGGCAAAGTAGAACGCGACTATCTTGGTGAAGGCAGTGTATCAAATTACAATAGAACCTCATATCCAGTGAAGTGTTCGTCAATAGTTATATCATCATCTAGAGAAATGTAGTCCCGTCGCCGTTCCCCCAGTACACCTCGCCCTTCATCAAAGGTCTCGCCGTCCGATGCAGCACTCCTCTCTCCACGTCTCCGTCTTTCATTTCAGCCCCAACTTCGAGGACGCCACTAGGATGGCCAATGGAAATGGCGTCACCCAAAGCCGTCGTGCCTTGATGCGACAGTGTATATGGTATGCTACCCGGGATGTTGCATGCTACACCTAGGTTTAGTGCAATTGTAAGCGGTATTGCTTTGTGGCATCGCCCCATTGACAAGACCCTCGCGGTCAAATGTACCGGCTTGTCTGCTGGAGCCTGCTGTGATGGTGTTGATACCAGCACCATCTTCGGTATACTGTCGACCACAGGTTTTAAGCCCATCATCAATGAGCCCTGCTTGCGAATTTCTTCCAGTAGCATCATCAATGCTTTGTCATTATCGATATCTTCTGGTCGAATATCTCCGGTAATCCCGACATCAGACGCGGAAACGATGACGGCCGGATTTCCCACGTCAACCAACGAGGCCAAGATGCTTAGCGGTCTGTTTTGCACCGATTGGGGTAGCAGTGCTTCGGATAGATTGATCACGTCGACCGGTCTTCCTGTCGGAAGCGTTGACCCAGTCTTGGAGCCACCAGGTTTCAGGAATGACAACGTGATTCGTGACCCAGTTCCCGGAACGCCGTCGATAGCATAGCTTCCGTACGGTTGAAAGCGATATTTGGTGCCTGCTTCTGTTTCCTGCATCACTGAAAAGGTCGTATGGATGATCTTGTTCGTATTGGTATTGTTGACTCTCACCGTCATTGTGAGCTGTCCGTCTGGTTGTTTCTCCGGGATAAGCTGGTCTAGCATGCCCTCATCGAGTGCAAAAGGACCCACGGCGGAAGTCATGTTGCCACAAGTGCCGGCCATGTCCATCTGGCCGTCAGCAACCCCCATTTGTATGAATGTGTAATCCAAATCCGAGCCCTTCTTCGTAGGTTTGTCAATCACGCAGATCTTGCTCAAGGACGAGATGCCGCCGCCCATTCCATTGAGTTGACGCTGATAGGGGTCAGGAGATCCAATTGCTCCTGCCAGAATTGGTTGCCAGTCCTTTTCATCTTTTGGAAGATGCCGGCGATGAACCATCAAAGCTTTTGAGGTCCCTCCCCGAAAGAAAACCGCTGGTAGTGTCAAAGAATGACACCGGACAACCATTGTGGTTCGACTGTAACGTTTGATTGATGCCAATGTTGTTAATGTTGGCACTGCTCGGTATGCTGGAACTCCTGATTCTTTTCAAAATTTCTAGATGGGCACTCTTCTGTGCGTACCGAATCATAGCTTGTGCATAATCCTTTCTGGGCGGGTCGGGGTGCCAGGCTTCGAATCTTGGCCGCCGGCGACTGCCGGAGCGGCCGGCGAACTTGATGCCGATTGCAACTGGCACCTGTCACAAGTAGGATAGCTATAGGCTGGGACAGACTTTCTCGAGGATTCGTGAATTAAGATAGGCCTACTGAAGCCATGCTGTTGGCTTTCTAGCTAGTATTTGAGGGACCCGGGACAGGATTTCCATCCGTGCACTGCTATTTGCGTAGATCTTCTAACACGTCCAAACATGGCTACCGTACATGTCAAGTCTTGAGTGTAAAGGGGTCCCGTATCTCCTCCGACAAGTCCATCATGACATTCTTCAGTCGCGTATACTCCAGTAAAGCCTCAGTCCCTCTTTCTTTACCGTAGCCACTCTGCCCAAACCCTCCGAACGGAGCCATGGCAGCACTAGATCGATAAGTGTTGACCCAGACCTGCCCAGAATTGAGCTTGGATGCCATCATGTGCCCACGGCGCAGGCTCGTAGTCCATACGCCAGATGCAAGACCAAATTGAGTGCCGTTTGCAATGTCTAGAGCTTCCTGGTCCGTGTCGAAAGGGATCATGGCAAGCACGGGCCCGAACACTTCCTGCTGAGCTAGATCACTTTGCGGGTCGACATCACAAAATACCGTGGGCGCAACGAATAGCCCTCCAAGCTTGGCACTCTCTTCGCGGCCGCCTGCGACCAGCTTTGCTCCATCTTTCAGCGCCTTGTCTATATGCTTGTGGATGGACTCCCACTGTCCAGCATGTGCACAGGGGCCCATGTCGGTGTCCATGTCTGCTGGGTCTCCAAAGCGTATGGACTTGATCCGGTCGAGAATACCATCGCGGACCCTGTCATAGACTGGGCGTTGCACAAGCAGTCGTGATCCAGCAATGCATGTCTGACCGGAAGCTGCAAATATACCCGCCACGCTCCCAGCAATCGCCCTCTCGAGCTCAGCATCATCAAGAATGATGTTTGCAGACTTCCCACCCAGCTCCAACGTAGCGGGGATGACATTACGAGCGGCTTGCTCTGCAATGATGCGCCCGATCTCAACGCTACCGGTGAAACTGATTCGGCTGACCATTGGATGCGTCACCAGGGCCTTGCCGACTTCCGACCTTCCGGCGACCACGTTGAAAACACCCGGAGGGAAGCCCGCGCGATCCATGAGTCTGGCAAATACTAGCGTCGTGACAGTGGTAAATTCTGATGGCTTTACAACACATGTATTCCCCGCTGCAAGGCATGGTGCAAGCTTGTTCGTCAAGATGGCGATTGGGCTGTTCCATGGCGTGATGAGGGCACAGACACCGTACGGCTCGCGTGAGGTAAAGTCAAAGATGTGCGGATTGTCCATTGGCTTGACCTCTCCGACTAGTTTGTCCGCCATGCCGGCGAAGGATCGGTAGTTTCGAGCAGCAAAGAGCATCTGGCCTTTGGTCTCGCGCCTGATCTTGCCGTTATCTGACGTTTCAAGTATGGACAGCTCGTCGGAATGCTGTTCGATCAAGTCCGCAAGCTTCAGCATCAGTGTCGCTCGGTACAGCCCAGTAGTCTGGCCCCATGTTTTGGACGCGTCGAAAGCTGCCGTCACAGCCATATTCACGTCATCAACTGAAGCCTGAGGGATCTTTGCCCAGGTTTTCTGGGTAAATGGATTCTGGGCTTCTTCGCTCGTGGCCGAGCCATTGACATCTCTGCCATTGACATAGAGTTCGAGCTCGCCAATATTGGCCTTCAGTTCGGGCGCCAAAGCGTTCATGGTGACAGAGTGGAAAGTGATTTGCTCCAAGCTTGTCATAAGATAGAAAGTCTCGGACTGTAGCGACTGGTCGACCCAACTTGAAAATAAACTCGCCTCTATATTTGATTCCCCTGTAGCGATCGGACTGGAAGTCAACAAGTGCAGCATAAGGAGCTTGCTTGAAGTATGCCTCCCCATGACCTCCAGCTGTGCTCAGCTCGGCAGCATTGGATGCCGTGGGCCCCGCAAAGCATTGCCCGCGTCAAGACACTAAGGGGCTGTTAGCGTGGTACTATCGATTCCGGGGACCCCAGAGAAAGTTGTCCGCGGGGTTCGGCGGTTCCCAGGCCGGCCGGCCCCAGCCACGCCGATGACTTTGGTCACTCTTGATTGCGTGTCCACCTCTCTTGACTTATAGAACTGGAAGCATCGCGAGGGTCAAGCCTGATAAAATGATGTTCCAAAGCAATCTTCGCCCTCTCGCCGTAGCCTTAGTCACTTACCGTCGTTTGCCAAAGTCACAACATTGAAACTCAGCCATGAGTGCCAAGCAGCATCTTGAGGGTCAGCACGACCATCGCGAGACCATGACATTTTCTGACGAACGCGACGAATACGAAAACCTCCTCGCTCGATTTGACTCAAAGCAGCAACGAAAGCTTGTACGGAAGATTGACTGGAGACTGCTCTCCGTCTTGGGGCTGTTCTACCTCATCTCGTTTATGGACAGATCCAACATCGGCAACGCTAGACTTCAAGGCTTGGAAGGTGACTTGGATCTGAGTCCTGCACAGTTCAACATGTTTAGTTGCACCCAAATACGGATAGCCTTGTCGTCCTTGCTAACATCTTCAAGGTGCCTGACGATATTCTTCATCCCCTATGCAGTCTTCGAGGTGCCAAGCAACATCATGCTCAAATTCACGAAGCCCTCTATCTGGCTGCCAATCCTCATGGTGTCTTGGGGGGTGGTGTAAGGCTATCCTTGCTCTCTTACAGCTCCCACAACTGACACTTGTGTACTCAGAATGATGTGCATGGGTTGGGTGCACAATTATGCTGGACTTCTCTCTGCTCGCTTCTTTCTCGGTGTTGCTGAAGCTGGACTCTTTCCTGCTGCTGCTTACCTGTGCTCGACATGGTATCTCCGACGCGAAATGCAGTTTCGGATCGCCCTCTTCTACACGGCGGCTAGCTTGGCTGGCTCTTTCTCCGGACTTCTTGCCTACGCTATTGGCTTCATGCGAGGTTTGACTTACTGGTCCTTGGTGTTCAAGAGCAAAGACTGACGCTGCACAGGTATCCGAGGATATAATGGCTGGCGCTGGATTTTCATTCTCGAGGGTCTCCTTACCGTGGTCATTGGGCTAGTATCGACACCCTTCATCTGCGACAGCCCGAGAGCATCCAAGTGGCTCACTGAGGACGAGAAGCGTTTCATTGAGCTTAGACTTCAGTTCGATGGCCATGAGCGAGGGTACAAAGAACCGTATTTCAAGATGAAGTATCTAATCCAGGCATTTACAGATGTGAAGGTCTACTTAGGCTGTGTAAGTAGCCCTGCCATCTCGACGATTTTATGATTATGAGAAGAGCCGCTGATCTCGACGCTAGCTCCTGTTTGCGACGTGCACCACTGGCACCTACTCGCTGTCGTACAGTCTGCCGAATACCATCAAGCTCCTTGGATATACGGCAGCCCAGGCCCAGCTCCTGACGATTCCCGTGTACGCCGTCTCCTGTCTCGCGTGCCTGGGCAACGCGCTGTTGGCAGACAGGCTGCAAAGGCGCTACCATGCGATCGTTGTGCCGTTCGGCGTGTCCCTCGTCGGCTGCATCATATGCTTGACAGTGTCTCCAGCCAACAAGCCGGGAGTCATCTACTTCGCATTGTTCCTGATACCTTGCGGGATATTTGCCGCAGTGCCTGCAGTCATATCCTGGATCTCGAACAATCTTGCTGGCCAGTGGAAACGCTCGATTGGTATTGGCCTGGAGTTCGGCCTTGGCAATCTCATCGGTGGTGTTGTTGGATCCAACATATTCCTGACCCGGGAGTCGCCAGACTTCCGCACTGCCTACATCATACTGCTCTCCTTCTTTGCTATGGGTACCTTAGCGGCTACGGCTCAGCTCCTGATTATGATGAGCGCAAACAAAAAGTCGCAGCAACTCATGGAGAGTACACCGCCTGGGGAGCTGGAAAGGCTGGACGCAGAACACAAAGATGATGGCGACAAGAGTCCGTTTTTTACTTACACACTTTGAAACCCCTGGTCGCTGTTCTCAGGATTCTTTGTGTGTTGTGTATTAAGTTCTTTCCTTTTAGTTTGTTTAGCTAAGAGATAGCTCTGGGCAGGTGGTTGAATATGTTTCTTGATGATCGAGTGCTTGAAAAAGCCTTCGCGCAATCAATCGACGTCTTCGGTGAGTGAGGGGGAAATATTGTAATGTTCGCCAAATGAGACAGTAGTGCACATTAAAACAATTCAAGCAGCTCTTTTCACGAGACTGACCTCTTGGCCTCCTGTGAATCGTCTTACAAAAATATCTGTGTTTCCAGATATTTGGACTGCAACATTGACCTCCACGACTAGCAAAGACACTGTAAGTCAAAAGGGCAGATCATCATTATTCATGGCAAAAGAAAACCCGCTCGAGAGCAGATTCTCGATACAACACAGCATACTTGGCCAACATGGCCGGTCGTTGAGTCTTGCGGATCCCGTGGCCCCGATCATGCCGGAACGAGCTGGCTGACCGTACGAGTTGACAGCCTCGGAACTTGTCGGACCGGAGAGTCACAACCCGCGGCTCTCGCCACTCGCGTATACATCTAAAACGATGTTTCACCGTACTCTTCACCTTGTTTGCGCCAATCACACCAGCAGGTGACATATCTCCGCACAAGTCACGATTATGGCAGCAGCACCCACAAAACTCTCAGGGACAGATCTCCCAACACCAGCGTCATCAAGGGCATCAACAAAGAAAACGGTCAGTCCGACAGTCCCGAGAATGCTCGCCATGACTACTTGAATACATTAGGTAAACTAAACTAAGGTGCTCGTCTAGGCCGTACCACCCCTGGTATCAGCCATATCTGGCGCCGTAGCCGGAGGCTGTGAAGCCGCTATCACAGTAAGCCAATACTTAACTCGGCTAACTCGACGCCGTTTCCAGAGAGAAGACTTTCTAACACGATGGTTGAGTACCCTTTTGAATTCGCCAAGACACGCCTTCAGCTTCGCGGAAATGCAGCCACAACAAACCCACTGAGCATTATCAACCAAGTTGTCGGCCAGGAAGGCATCGCATCACTGTATGTCGGCTGCTCAACATTGATTATTGTAGGTTTTGTTCCAATCAATCTGTTTTCAGAGCAGGTCATGCTTTTCAGTACTCGCAGAGATTGACACCAAAGATGTAGGGTACGGCTCTGAAAGCTGGTGTTCGATTCTTGTCTTTTGACACAGTTCGTACCGCTTTGGCAGATGAGACCGGTAGATTGACTTTGCCACGTTCACTGGCTGCTGGGATGGTGGCTGGTGTGATCGAGAGTGTGGCTGCAGTGACACCTACCGAGAGGGTCAAAACGGCATTGTAGGTTCTATTGAGATTGTACCAGGGCAACATGAACAGTACAAAGGCCCTTCTGACTGACAACGTATTAGAATCGATGATTCGAAAGGATCGAAGCGTTTCAGATCTGGGTTTCATGCTGCACGTATTCTGGTCCGTGAAAATGGGTTAAGCGATATGTACAAAGGTCTTGCGGCGACGACAGCGAAACAATGCGCCACATCTGGAGTTCGCATGGGGTCGTATCTTGCTATGAAGCAAGCGATTCAATCACGGGGCGTTGCAGACAGCAGCTTCATGACTTTTCTCATTGGTGGGATAGCAGGGACCGTGACGGTGTACACGACACAGCCGTTCGACACAGTCAAGAGTAGGACGCAAGCCGCTCACGGTACGACGACAAGAGAAGCCTTGAGTAGCATCCTCGGGGATGTTGGGGTAAAGGGGTTTTGGAAAGGGAGCACGATGAGGTTGGGGCGACTGGTGCTCAGTGGGGGTATTGTATTCACGATTTACGAGAAGATAGCAGGTATTTTGACTCCGATGATGAAGCGAGCGCCCTGAATAGCGCAAATAGAAAGCAGTGTCGTAATAAAGACGGCTGGATCCTGTTGCCCAGTCTCAGAACCGTTGTCGACGTGTGCGTACCTCTTTCAGGGATTCATCTCCCTCTGAGCCTGGGGCTTGCACCACAAGCTCGCAGTCCCTGGTCGGATTGGGTGGTCTTCCAGCGGTTCTTTAGCAAATTGTCAGGGCCCTGATTTGCGTGAATATCACGAGCTATGGTATTGCCGGGGGTACTGGGGTTGGTCCCGAGACCGAACCCCATATCCCGAACGATGAGAAGCGCCTTGTTTCCGTGATCGCCACCTGGATATCCGATCCAAACCCCAACTTTCACAAGAACAACGATCTGGTCATCCGATCAAACTCACCATTCCCTTGATTCGAATAGACTAATTCGGATTCGTAACCTTTAGTCAAGGACAGGGTAAGATTCGGTTCGGTTAAATAGCGCCGTGTCGTCGGTTCGTTAGCTTCGGCGCTTCAATTCGGTTCGGAGCATGCGGTTTATTAGCGGAAGTCGGAGGACCCAATGACACGAAGAGGATTGCTCCGCGCTATCCACTTGTCCGGCACAATGCCCAACTCCCACTCCATTCGTCTGCATTCTTTCCATCATGCTTTTGACCAAACTTCAATGGCTGATAACTTCGGGATGTTAGCACTGGTTATCCCACAGTTACAAGAAATGCTTCTTGTGTCTACTTATACGCAATTTGCGCCCTCTCTTCCCCTCGATCGATCTGATGCTCTTCAAACCCCGAACACCCGTGACAATCTGACTGATCATCCTTGAATTCAGCATGGCGCCATATCCAGCTTCAGCAGCCAAACCTAATGAGCACTTCACATATAGGCCGCCTAAGAGGCCATTCAAGAGTCTCACGCCCGAGGAGGTTGACCACTTCCTCACCCATGGATGGCTCAAGGTTGAGAATGCCTTGAACTTAGAGATCACTGACCGTTGGGTAGACGATCTGTGGGCTCGAGTCGGCTTTGACGAGAATGACAAGTCGACATGGAACAAGGAGTACATCCACCTACCGTTTCACCGCCTGGTCAGGTACGAGGAGGTCGCACCCAAGGCGTTTGAGAAGATTGTAGATCTCATCGGTGGCGAGGAACAGTGGGATCCTGTGCGAGAGAGATGGGTGGGAGACAACTTTGTCTGCAATTTTGGTTCTGAGGAGAGATCCAAGACCCTAGTTGACATTCCACCCAAAGAAAAGATTGGCTGGCATTGTGACAATGACTGGTTCCGCCAATTCCTGGATTCCTCAGGGGTTGCGCTTACGGTCATGAACTGCTTCACGGCGGCGCCGCTTCGTGGAGGAGGCACATGGTTTTGCGAAGAAGCTATTCCCGGTAAGATACCAACCTGATTATTGTCTGATGTAAGTGGACGTTGTGCTAAGCTGTCCTTCGTGCTATAGGAGCTTGTCAACGACTTTATGACCACCCTGAAGGCTTCGAGCTCGGCTCGACCGGACAGATTGCTGATGGCATTTACGATTGTACCGAATTCAGCACACTCGAAGCAAAGCGAGGCGATGTCATCATCTTACATGGCCTGCTTCCCCACATCGCGAGTTACAATTATATTCAAAACCCCCGGGTCATGACGAATACCCACGTCACGCTTCGGGAGCCTCTTAAACTTGTACGACCTGACAATGATTATGTGAGATTTCCTTTGAAACCCGACGCTATTCACGATTAGCTAATGATCAATCCGATAGACTCTGGTAGAGCAGGTTATTCTTCGTGCTCTGGACCGAGAATCAATCCCTGAATTTAAGCCCACTCGGGAGAGAAGATTCTGGTATCCGCGAAACAACGACTTCAAGTACCTGAGGCTTGAAGAAGAACTGGCGGCACTGAAGAAGGCCGCCAAAGCCAAAGGACTCGATGAAAGCAGTGTCGATAGCATCTGGCTCAAAGGTCCCGAGGCTTTGAAACACTTCAAGACGGTTAATGGATTGTATCTTCCTAAGAATGAGGAGGTTGGAATGCTCAAGGCTCAGCATCCGCTTTAAATCACAGAAGTCGCTTGCTCAATCATGCTGTATGAAGATGGCGCCCCACACCGAACCCACTACCCGAGCTACTAGCAGTCTGGATCATCCTTTCGCGCTCAGGTAGTGGGATAATCCTTGTCACTACATATATCCATTGAAACCTGATAGGAATGAATCGTAGTGAGGCCCAGCAGACTGCCCTAGATAAATCAATCACTTAAAGTGTACTGGCGAGAAGAATCGAGGCAAGCGGGGCGGTGTCTGTGTCGTGGCTTGTCTTTTTCAGCAATAAGGTGTTGCACCTGTGGCGGCGAACCATTATTCGGCCTCTCTGGGTCTCTGCTGGCTCCTTCCTGGTTCGTTGGAAGTGTGGCCACAAACAGATCAGGGAGGTGTGCGGGTGGGTGGGCTGGATACTTGGCGGCCTGGCTTCGGGGTTTGGTGATGGACGAGGAGGATGAGGACTTGGGTAATATATGGCTCTGCGGGGCTACCGGCAGAAGGATGCGCGGTTGATGGAGGATCTGGTTGAATCGGCCGTTACGGTGGAGGTAGATCCTACTCCGAATGGCAGTGCAGCATCGATGCTCAATCTCATACGATAGTACCCAGTCGTTGCCACCAGTTTCACTGGAGTGGTTGAGTAGGCATCGGGGTAAAATCCTGGTTCCGTACTGCTCAAGTTGGATAAGAGCCTTTCAAACCCGTCCTGGTAGAGTGGCTGCATCACTGGAGTGGTATATACCATCTCCAGGGACTTACACTCTGCTTGCTCGATAGTCATTTCCAGTCTCTGCCTAATGAGTGTCTGGGGTATAGGTCTTCGGTTCATACCAATGCACTTCTGACAGTAACGTAGCCCTAGGTCCCCTGTAGTCAGAGCATTACAAGGCATTGACAGCCCGCAGCGAGCACCTGGGTGTAAGGTATTTACTTGTATCTCAGCACTTGTACAGTGGCAAGTTCCAGGAGCTTCCTCATCGGTCTTGATTTGAGCGTTGACATCATCAGCGTCCTTTGTCAGTGCCAGCCAGGTGGCTGCGATGTCATTGCTTGCCAACCATGTTGAAATGGCAGGTCCGAGGACGAGACATTTCCAGAAAACATCCCAGGACTTTACATATACGGCCGGTGGGTTCTCGGAGAGATGAGAACTCATGTAGCAAGATAACACGCCATAATCAAAGACAGTGACTTTAAATAGCGAATTCTTGTTTTAACGGTTTACATTATGCATACTTGAGCCTCGACTTCCTATTATCGGTATCTAGACATCTATTTGAACTGCTGGTCGTAATTGGTCAGAGTAAAGCGATACTTCACGTCGTTGTTGTGCAATCGTTCCACTGCGACATGTTAGCTTATTTACACTTTCCATCTGCGTTGCGATACAATACTTACAAGCTTCACCAACACCCTTCTCTCCGATGGGAATGGTCTCAACCCAGCTCTTGATGCCCTTGTCGGCTGCGAGCTGAAGCATCTCCAACGTCTCCCGCCGACTGCCAAGATGAGCGCTACCGATGAGGCATCCGTTGGCCAGCAGCGACTGCGGCCGCACTTGCCAGCCCTTGCCCTCAGGCAGGCCAACGCTGATGAATCTGCCGTGGACCTTGAGCAGCGACAGGTACCCGCTGAGGTCAAAGCCGTCATCCGCGCTGGCAGTGCAGACGAGCAGGTCAAAAGTCATCTCGTGAGCGACGTTCCAGTCCTTCTCCTGCGTGGCCAGGAAGCCGTCGGCACCCATAGCCAGAGCGTCGGCCTCCTTCTTCCGGCTGCGGGAAATGGCCCACGTCTCGGCTCCTAGTGCCTTGGAGAATAGGACTCCATAGTGACCGATACCGCCGCTGAGGAACAGATATTAGTGAATAATTCGGAGCTGCTAACACGACAGCGCTACTCACAGCCCGACAATGCCGACCTTCTTGCCGGGGCCAGCACCGTTACGTACGAGTGGCGAGTAAGCCGTGAGACCGGCGCACAGCATGGGCGCAGCCAGCTCAGACTTGAGGGCCTCAGGGATGGGGAAGGTGAAGTGCTCGTGCGCACGAATGTGGGAGGAGTAACCACCGTGGGCGAAGGTGCCATCGGGATAGAATGAGTTGTATGTGTCTGTGGAAGTGTTAGCTACTCTCTCCCCTTCGCTTTAGAAGAGATGCAGTAGGCATACCTTGCTGCTTCTTGCAGTAGGTCTCATTGTCCTCCTTGCACTGAACGCAGTCAAAGCAGGCGTTGATCTGGGCGCCGACACCAACACGGTCTCCGACCTTGATCGAGGTCACCTTGGGGCCGACCTTGACGGCAGTGCCAATGATTTCTGATGATCATAGTTAGACATTGTGGAAGCCACTTTCGAAGTCTGCATGCACATACCATGACCAGGGATGACAGGCCAGTTCTTGTTGCCCCAGCCACCGGTAGCGGTGTGCAGGTCGGATCCGCACACGCCGCAGCAAGTGATCTTGACATCAATGTCGTAATCTCCAAAGGGCTTGGGCTTGAACTATCCAGAAAGCGGTGTTAGATATACCAGCAAAGGCCCAAAGGGGTTCTCACGGCGGCGTGATACACACCTCAAGCCGCTCCGGGTGGTTCCACTTCTCCGCAGCCGGGATGGCAAAGCCCTGGAAAGTCTCGGGATACATTGTGTCGTTGGTTGCTGCAAAGTTGACTAACCGGAATCAGATCAATAACTTCTTAATGTCCAAGACTTTTGTAGAAACACCACTCAGTTTCTTGCTTTTATAAGGTGTGAAGAGATATTTGGCTTGGTGAATTTTCTTTCCGCCCAATGTGGAGGCGCTGCGGAAATCCCGACTGCGCTTCTTCACCATCTGGTGCAGCGGGAGGGCGTGCCGCCTATCCCCACTCCAAATGCCATGCACTTCGACACAGAGTACCACTATCAAAGCGCTCTAGAATACCACTATAGTAATCCCGTGACTACCTCTACGATATTCTATACGCTTGTTGAGGATATATCATTTCCAGCGGCTCCATCTCCAAGTTGAATACGATGGACTCGTCAGGTATGTGCGGATCAATTTAACCAAGAACTGAATTCCGAGGCATACCGAGGTCAACCGTCTCTCTCATTACTCACCAAGCAACATGGCACAATATCCAAGAATCAGCTTAGACTAAAGCAAGACACGTGTTGTTCGACATCTATCCCTTTGACAAGTTATCAAGTCGACAGTCAGTACCATGTATATTATTTGACTATGATGATCCATCCATCTTCGCAACCTGAGTTATGAGATCCGTCACCGTCTGTTTGAATGTCTTGTAGCTAAGTCCCAGTTCCTTGGCTGTGGTCTCGCCATCGATTCCGTGCGATTCATCAATGACTTGATCCTCCAGCGTCACCTTGCCTTTGGCCCAGCTGAAGTTTTCCTCGACGATCTTGGCCGCCAGCCCGTACGAGAACCTCTCTGACGCGCCCGGTAGGAACCTTTTACCACCAGCTTCAGGGCGAAGCAGCGCCTCGACATGAGCCTGGGCGAGATCGCGCACATCGATCCAGAAGGGTACGCGTGCAACGGGTAAAGGCGACTCGCCCTTGGCCACGCGCCAAAGCATCGCGTTAGACTCGTTCAACTGATCAACGCGCGAGATAGGGTGTGCGATAGGACCGAATGTCATGGGAGGACACAGAGTGACGATATCAAAGGCTGGTTTTGAGTCGCGCACGAAATCCCAGGCGGCAAGCTCGGCAAATTTCTTTGATCCACGATAGGCAATCACTGCGCTTGTGGCCTTGTCGACCGACTCTTCATAAGTCAGGGGATTCCAGTCCTGCGCCGTGTAGTTGAAGTATGGTGGCGCCTTGCGGTCGGCGTTCAGCACGGCCGCGAACGATGAGGTGATGACAACCCGTTGAACCGTGCCACTCTTGGCCGAAGCATCGAGGATAGAACGTACACCGTTGATGGCAGGGATGATGAGTTCTTTCTCGTTATCTTTGGTGTCATACGTGAAAGGCTAGTTGTAAAGCACTGATATCAGTAACAACCCTCATAGAGACATATACTGCTCTTCATGGAATGATACTCACACTGGCAACATGAACAACAGCATCGATTCCCTTTACCGCATGTTCGAAAACGCCAAGCTGCTCAAAATCTTTGATCTCGACGAAGTCTAGTTTGGAGGCATATTGAGGCCTGGCATCGATCATAGCTTGGCCTTTTGCCAGCGACCTAGTTGCTCCTCGAACCTTCAAACCACGGCTGAGTAACTCATCGACCACATGTGCACCGATGAATCCAGTAGCACCGGTCACAAGGATGTATTTCCTGCGAACAATGAGCTTGGGTCGCCATCGTGAGGGAAAGCAACGAACTTACGGAGAGGAAGACATGATGACTGAAACTGTGGAAGTGGTCTTCTGAAGTTCCTGATTTGGCGTCAATGCGGCAGCAGTATCGCGGTCTTGGACTGTCTCGTGACTATTGTCTGCAGTCGTACTTTGTATTCGCGTACTCATCAACCTCATGTCAACACTCGCTAACGATGATCAGCTACAGCGCAAGCAAGGCGCTCCACGCGCTTCCCGGGAATACCATCGACTAACGCCACTAGTCCCACGCGATGATCCCAGGAAACTGGACTAAAGCATGCCGCCTCCCCCCGTCACGCCCTCGTCCTCGGCTGCGGCACCGACTTGCCGCCCATACCCGCTCTAGCTTCACCAAAATTCAGCAGCATGACCCACTAGCAATTCTCGCATGACCCCGTGGGGAGCAGGCTAGTCAGCGCGCAAGATGCTGATGAAAATCTGCCCACCCGGATGCAAGGATGACGCTAATTCCCCGGCATGGACTTGGATACAACCTACGGGGTAAGGGTTAAGGAGAGTCTTTCGCGCTGCCGGGACCTGCAGAAACGCGTGCGTCCCCTCATAAGCTAACCCGGCATCCTGGTCCCGGGTTTTGTCTATATCAACACCATCACGCCTCCTGATCGGCGGTTCTTCTGGATTGCTTCTCAACCTCTTCACTTCCTTCGACAACCCTCCAACCTTGCCGATCATCTGTGATCTCGTCAGATAAAGTTCTTCCTGGCTAGTTGCGCAATCGAAGAGCACGCATCATGGGTTTCTTCAACCGCCTGAGCGGCAACTGGCTCATTGCCGCAATCACTTTGGTCAATGCCGGTACGAAAGCCCTCCCCAAACTCATTCTGCTCCTTAGTCAGGGTTACTAACAGCATTCTTTCAGCGTCTATGTCCTGGTTCGGCTATGATCAGGGTGTCTTCTCCGGCGTCTTGATCTCGTCCGACTTCAAGTACTGGTTCCCCGAAACCAACAAAGCCAACATCTCCGGTATCACCTCGAGCTGCTTCTCCCTGGGAGCCTTTGTCGGAGCCATCTTCGCGTTCACCCTTGGTGACAAGCTCGGCCGGAAGAAGACCATCTCCATCGGACTTGTTTGCAACGCCGTCGGTGCCATCCTCCAGATCGTGTCGTGGCATCTTCCGCAGATGATCGTCGGCCGTGTCATCAACGGCTTCGGCATGGGTCTCACCTCGTCGACTTGCCCTGTCTTCCAGGCCGAGTGCTCGCGCCCCAATGTCCGCGGAAAGCTCGTCGTCGTTCAGTCGCTCTGCAACACAGCCGCGTTCTGCCTTGCCAACTGGATGAACTATGGTCTCTACTTTACTGGCGGCGCCTTGCAGTGGCGTTTCCCCCTCGGCTTCCAGCTCATCTTCCCCGTCATCGTCTCCATCGCTCTCTGCTTCGTCCCGGAGTCTCCGCGTTGGCTGCTACTCCAAGATCGCCACGAGGAGGCTCTTGAGGTTATTGCTCGCCTTGAGGGCAGGAATGTCAGCGTCCATGACGAGCGCGTCACGGCCGAGTTCCTGTCCATCCGGACTGCCATTCACCAGGAGCGCAAGGAGCGTGTGCCGACCAAGGATGTCCTGATGTTCCGGGACAAGACCCAGAACTTCCGTCGTCTTCTACTGTCTGCTGGAACCCAGTTCATGCAGCAATTCAGTGGTGTGAACGCGCTGGGCTACTACCTTCCCACCCTCCTGCAGCAGAGCGTCGGCTTTGACCAGCAGATGGCGCGCCTCATGACCGGCGTCAACGGCACGATCTATCTCTTCGCAGCCTGCTGCTGTCTCTTCATCATTGATCGCTTCGGTCGCCGCAAGATGATGTTGTACGGTTCCACCACTATGGGCGCCTGCTACCTCATCGCCTCCATGTGTCTCCGTGCGGGCCAGACCGGGCAGGCGGATAAGAAGCAGATGGGCAATGTTACCACGGCCATGTTCTTCATGTACTACTTCTTCTACGGCACCAGCTTCGCAAAGGTTCCATGGGTCTACAACTCCGAGATCAACTCCCTCGGCTGGCGGACTCGCGGTGCTGCTGCTGCCACTGGTAAGTTACCCCATCACTCAACATCACCTGTATCGCATTCTAACAAACTACAAGCAACAAATTGGATGGGAGGCTTTATAGTGACGCAATTTACCAAGGTTGGAGTCGATAACTTGATGTGGCGCTTCTATCTGAGTAAGATCTTGATCTCTCTTCCCAGTCCACCCTGTCAACCTTCCCAAACGCTGACCCTTTTGTTCTCTACAGTGTTTGCCATCATTTGCTGGGCTTACTTCCCCGTTGTCTGGGCATTTTACCCCGAAACCTCCCGCCGAACCCTCGAGGACATGGACGAGATCTTCCTCTCGAACCCCGGCGCATTCGTCTTCAACAAGCGCGATTTGACCCAACGCCAACGCCCTCAGGCATTCATTGATGCTGAAGTGCGCCGTATCGACGCGGGTGCTACATCTGAGGTTGGGCAAGGTGTTCTGGAGCACAAGGATCTGGAGAACGTCAAGGCGGCCCATGTCGAGGCGACTCGGAACGTTTGATAGCCTCGGGAGTTTTTGTCAACTTTGGACACTGAGTTTGACAGATACACCGGGTCCCCACTTTGGGATCACTTCCTCAAAATGCCGCGGTGATCTCAAGTAGTGCTGCCATAGCGTAGACTTCTAGAGAGATATCATTTAACATCCCGCGGTATGAACAATAGCAATCGCATTGCAGATCATGGATCACCAAGTACAACACTTTGTCTGATATCTTGCCCTTGTGACTCTAAATCAGAACGGTTCAAGCTCTGAGGCTGACACGGTCTCCTCTCGTAAATACGAAGCCGGAGCCACATTGTTTTGGGGACACAGGGGTGGGCCCAACACGACGCCATGGCTTCCGAGGCTATTCACTGATCTAATGTACCATAGATCTGGGCCATGAAGCTTGGCAATCATTTATATGCTAAAGTCTAGAGCTTTACCCTATCGACAGCATACGTCGGACCTTGGCACCCTCATGAATGGGCTGATCAGGTACAAGATGTTACGGGATTAATATCTTGCCCCAAGTCTAAAGTAGCTAACACTCAATGACAGGGCATTTCGGAACCTAAGAAGGGTAAATTACTTAAGCCCGTCAGCTCCCTGGACACTAGCAGCAACTAAATTCCTTAATGTGGTGGAGACTCCACGCCACGCATCGCTCAGGTCCTTGGGGAAGTGAACACATGAATCATGGAGCTAGAGCAGCCCTAGAGTGAGCCCACTTTTGCATTCCAGGCTCCTTGTTGTGCTTCTGCATTACCTCCCACCGCTGTGCCTCCCATCCATTCTGAACTCGGACTGCATGCATCCCGTCGGCCGCGGGGATGAGGGGAACTGGACTGCCGCCTGCACCCGCTTGACCCTGCGCAACCCCGGACTGGCCTCGCGCCGCCTGAAACATGAGCTTCTCTCGTCGGAGAGTCGCGCTCGCGTGCACCTTTTGTCGCCATCGGTGAGTCCCACTACCTAAAGCCAATGCGCCTGTACCATCTGACCTGTCATCAGGAAGCGGCGTTGCGACGCTGGACGTCCCGCCTGTAGGAACTGTCTCGAGGCTGGTGTCGAATGCCAATATGATGATACGCCTTCTCAACGGTAAGTTGCTCTACCCATGCCCGATGCCGTAAAGTTTTGACAGTGGGTTAACCACTCCACAGTATCGACTCATCGGGGGGAAGTCGGGAGATCATCAATCGTTTGTTAGATATCGAGGACTTCCTGCGCACCCATCTCCCTGGCATCGCAGCCGTCACTTCGGACATTCAGGCCTCGGTGTCCCGGGCTACTACGGGCAGTAACGGCGCTGTTGATACGACCTCGCCGTTAAGTCATACGTCGATTCCGGCCTCGCGACTGCTCGACATCAGCAACGCACTTGGTATCCCATCATGGGGTCCCGAAACCAGCTTATATGCACAACTCGGTGGTCTTGATGCCGGCGCGCCAGTCGAAGACCTACCGCCGCTGACCATCCCCGTTGGGCACAAGACATCATCCAACTATCTTCTTCGTCTACCTGCCATGAAGCAGCTCATTGGCGAATACCCGAGCGATTTGTTCTTCCTTCTCGAATCCCGCAATCCATTACCACCTGAGCTTGCACCCCAATCAGCTCCAGTGCCTCTCGCCCGCGAACAGCTGGACAAAGGCGTGCTAGACTACCTGGTCCGCGCCTTTTTCGCAGACGCGTATCGCTGCCATCCGATCCTCGATGCTGAGGAATTTCAAGCTATCTATGCGCGCTTCCTTGAGAACCACGTAAGTCCCGATGCTGACATCGAGGCTGCCTTATGCTACGTCATCTTTGCTCTTGGGGCCGCGGGCGTTGCTCCTCCCGGCTCGCAAGACTTTCACATCAGCCCTCCCGGCATGGAGTACATGCAACAGGCATTGCCGACGCTCATCACCATGTCGTCGTGGTCATTCTCGTATAGCAATCTTCTTCCCCAGGCCTTGGTCCTCGCAAGCGTATACTTTGCGTACATCACCCGGCCCTTGCAGAGCTGGCGGCTCATCTACTCTGCGTCGACACTTCTGCAGTTCAAGCTATCCCGGTTATCCACACGCGACGGTGAGCCGTCAACAAGGGAGAGCATACTCCGTATCTTTTGGTCGTGCTTCATCGTGGAGTGCGATCGCCTGGCCGAGATGGAGCTGCCTCAGAGTGGACTTCAGCAACTGATAGACCAGACTAGTCTCCCGAGCTTTGCCGATATCGACGTGATGGAGTCCACGAGCTACCTTGCCGAGATGTCCATTCGACGTCTCCTCAACCGAGTTCACAACTCCCTCTATCCTCGGCAGCAGAGCGTGCTGGCTTTGTCCTCCACGACCTTGACGGCTGTGGACGAGTTCTCGGCCAAAGAGATTGCATCAGTCACCACGATCTGTGACGAGCTCCACAGGCAGCTAGACTCTTGGTACGAGTCCATTCCAGAACCACACAGGCCTTCCCTCTCAACAGAACCAACGGGCAATGATCGTCAAACGGTTCTACGTATTCGTTACTTCGCTGCAAGGCATATCATCTACCGCCCATTCGTGCTTTACGTGACCATGCACAATCTCCAGCAGATATCCGACGACATCCTGGAGAAGGCAAGGTTATGTCTCGACAGCTGCAGGTCCTATCTCAAAAATACCACCGAAATACTGCAGAAGCAGAGCCAGTATACTTGGACGTTCTCCTTATCGTAAGTCTTCGACCACAACTCCAAATCCCGATTTACTTTGCTGACTCTATTTGATCACAGGTCACTGGGTGCCCTTGTGGTACTTACATTAGCATCGCGGAATCTCGCACTCACCCACCTTGTTGCCGACATTGACGAGCTTCAATCTCTGGCTATCAACAACGTCACGCCATGGGCTTATCCAGGCTCAAGCCTCGACACAGTCCTCTCCATCATGCAGGAAATGCAGCGGAAGCAAAGGATTCTGGGATGCATATGAGTCTAATCTGCTATGCCATTTGAACTAAATAATCATACTATGATGGAAAAGACATAATGTGCGAACAATCCCAAGCACCAATGTACCAAACAAGTCTTACTCATCGTCCAACAGACCCTCGCCACCGGTCGGTGACGCCATGATCTTGAGACCGATCTCACTACTCCAGAAGCTACCATTGGGGTATGTGTACTTCTCCAGCGCCTCCTCGGTGTATCCCGTCGAGTAACCAGGTGCCAGCGGGGTCACGTAGTGGGCATTCTCGATGCGCGAAGGGTGGCGCAGGTTCTCGCGGTGGCTGTCGGCATTCTCGAGCATGGAGCGACGACCACTGATAGCGACGTAGTCGATGGTGCTCAGATGCGACGTCAGTTCCGTCAGGCCCATGGCTCCGTTGTGCGGCACACAGGGGACGTTGAACTTGAGGGCCATCAGCATGACAGCCAGGCACTCGTTGACGCTACCAAGGCGGACGGCGTCGATCTGCGCGACATCAGTCGCCTCGGCTTGCAGAAGCTGCTTGAAGGTGACGCGGTTCTGGGCCGCCTCGCCGGTGGCAACACCCACACCGTAAGGTGCCAGCGCCTTGCGAATCGTGGCGTGTCCAAGGACATCATCAGGGTTGGTCGGTTCTGTCAACAATTAGCTTGGCGCCTAAAGGATATTGTGTTATAGATAGATCCGTACCCTCAATGAAGACTGGCTTGAATTCAACAAGCTGCTTCATGTACTCGATCGCCTCAGGCACGCTCCAGACCTGGTTGGCATCGATCATGATCTGGAACTCGTTGTCGTAGCCCAAAACATCACGTACGGCCGACAGGCGCGCACGATCGGCCTCGATGCTAGTGCCGACCTTGAACTTGAAGACCTTGAAGCCTTGGGCAATAGTCTCGTGCAGAACCTCCTTCATGCGGTCACCGCTAAACGCAAGCCATCCGGGACTTGTCGTATAGGCCGGAACAGCCCGATTCTCCAGAGCCTCTCGCATGCGGTCCTCCTTGCCCTTCTGTGTGGACTTCAACAGATCAACGGCTTGCTCTGGCGTGATGACATCCGTGATGTAACGGAAGTCGACGCATCGCACGATCTCCTCAGGCGTCATATCGCACACAATCTGCCAGACCGGCTTCTGTGCGATCTTGCCCCAGAGATCCCAGACAGCGTTCAGCACACCGGCCACGGCCAGATGCGTGATGGACTTCTCAGGGCCGACCCAGCGGTACTGTGAGTCCGAGACCATGTAGCGGAACGTCTTGCCCATGTTTTTTGTGAGCTGCTTCATGGTCTTGCCAACTACCCGTTGCGCGAAGATGTTCAGCGCCATGCAGACAAGCTCGCTACCACGCCCATTGCTGAAGGCCTAAAGGTTCATCAGGTCAGCTACAGAAGCAACAGCACTGTCAGGGAGCTCAAAAGACTTACGATACCCTCGCCTACCAGCTCGGGGTGGTTTGTGACTAGGCGGACATACGGATGCGAACCGTTGGTTCCGACGTGCATGGCATCAGAGCCAACACCGTCCAGAGACGTCGGGAATCGCAAGTCGGTGACAGTGAAGCCAACGATCTTGACATCCTCGACCGAGTATGATGAAAGCGAACCCATTTTTGCTGTGTATAATGACAAATCTAGACAAGGGTGCAGCTGTTGGAGAAGACAGAACGAGATATCGGAACAGAGGCAGAAGTGCTGAAGAACAGAAAGTGTTCAAATGTTCATAAAGAATGTCCCGTGTGACCCTGTTGGTATCCGGCGCGCGCGTCTGGGGTCTACGTTCTATGGGGTTAGTGTTGACTTTTTGTCCTGGGGACTTTTCTAGCCGCCCACCCGCACGATCCCCTCTTCAGGTCCCCAGACCCAAGTAAATAGTGGTGCTTGGCCTAGGAAAAGAGGGGATCATCGCCTGACATCTGACATCGAGACTGTGGTCCGCTTGCCGCGTGCACGCCGTGCAGATTATGCCACTCTCGACTTTGACAAATGCCGAGTGGAAACGCACTTAGTCAAGGCACGCAGCGAGTCGGAAATAACGCCCTGGTTCTCGGTCCCAGTTATTAAAATGGGGATGGCGAGTACCCCCGTGCCGCCTCCCCCCGCCCGCTACGGGGACACCAAGGCCGGGTCGTCTGGGGGGATCCGGGGGCGTCATGAGGTCTACCTTGTGGGGTTTGGAGGCCGTGTGATCATCTACGAGTCTCTAAAACAATAGCCGATGGGGACAACATTGATGCGAACATCGGCCGGAGCGGCAAGGGGCTGCCGGCGCCGGTGTTTCGTGCTAGGCGCGAGTCCAGACGTCCAATTTCCACGACGACCATCCCTCTCGTCCACAACTGTTCGACTCTTTGCTTTCTTCTCGCGATTGAACACAGCAACCCTTCAATTCTGATAATTGTTCCGACAGTCTTCTGGTAGATCTGACACCCCCCGCGAAGCCAAGAAAGAAATCTCACAATGGCACAATCACTACCAGGCGGCATATGGGCTCCGACCCAGGCATTTTTCGATGAGAAGACCGAGGACTTGGATCTCGCGACGATAGGCAAGCATGCTGTTCGTCTGGCCCAAGCTGGCTGCACCGGTATCGTCACAAACGGTTCCAATGGCGAGTCTGTCTACCTGTCCCCGGCCGAACGCGCACTCCTCACGCGCACGACCCGCGATGCTCTCGATGCCGCCGGATTCTCGCATGTGCCGGTCATGTCTGGTGCCTCAGATCAGTCAGTCCGCGGTACATTAAGCCTCATCAATGACGCAAGAGACAGCGGCGCAAGCGCAGTGCTCCTGCTTACCCCGAGCTTCTTCAAGTGGGCCATGGACGGCACTACCATCGAGAACTTCTTCACGAAAGTCGCCGACAAGAGTGCTCTTCCCATCTTCATCTACAACTATCCCGCTGCCGTATCTGGCATCGACATCGGTTCGGAGATGCTCATAAAGCTCGCGCAGCACCCCAACATCGTAGGCACCAAATTCACGTGCGGCAACATCGGCAAACTGGCGCGTGTGGCAGGCTCAACCGATAGCAAGGCTTACCACTGTTTCTCGGGTGTTGCCGATGCCATCACGCCCGCACTTACCGTGGGCGGTTCCGGAGCTATCGTTGGGGCAGCCAATGTCTTCCCGCGGATGTGCGTCAACGTCTACCGGCTGTTCAAGGAAGGGAAATATGAAGAAGCGAGAATCGCACAACAGCAGCTGGCCCTTGCGGACTGGGAGCTGACCAAACGCGCCATCCCTGGTTTCAAGGCTATATTGCGACGGTATCACAACTATGGCGGACAGCCGAGGTTACCAATGCCGGCACTCACAGCGGCTGGCGAGAAGGAGTTGTTTGACGATATTGAGAGATTTATGGTTGTGGAGCAAAAACTATCAGACTTCGGAGCATCAACAACCTCATCATGAGCAGATGACCGCTTAGTGTTATCAAAATTATACTAGCACAGTAGGAACACAAAAGACCGTATCGGCGTCCACGCACTTCTCAACGTAATCGACACGATGGTTAACAAAATACGTCGTTGGGATCTAGGGTGAAGTAATTGCCCTTCATTGAAGAACAGTGAAGATCTTGAAGAAACAATGTGCCATGATCCGAATATTCGGACCGCCGCGGACCGAGCCACATTCCCCACAAACACAAAGAGTGAGGTCGGAGTTTACCCACTGGCTCCTAGAGAGTCATTGGATCTTCACTCGTGTGGATCTACTGTTCTGATAATGCCTAAAATGCTCAACTCTATTAAAGCACCAATCATCAGCCAACAACCTGAGGATCAACATCAGTACGCAGCTACATAACAAGCCGTAGAGAGTTCTCGTGACGTACAGACTGCATCCTTCCAGTTACTGTTGGTCGTGGATGTTATTATCATACGCGATCAGTTTCGGTATCTACCAACAGAGCGGTAATCCAGAATGTATCCGCAAATGATAATGAGCGCCGGTCATCGGATCAGCCTGTTATGCATCCTCGTGATAGTTGTCTTCGGCCGGTACACCGCGGCGCGGACAAACAACATCGCGGGGCACTCGCAGTCACAGGGACATCGACAGCGGATCAATCTCAACACTGGCTGGCGCTTCAATCGCTCAACTGTGAACATCGATAACGTCATTTACGATCGCCGGGGAGATCGGTCTCCGGAAGACCAAGTCCTTAAAGCCTGGATACTTCCCACTGCGAATGACTTTATCAAAGATCCAAAGCAGAGACATGAGCGACCGAAAGAAGAGCCAAAGGTCAAGATTCCATGGCTGGGGGCAATGTATGACGATAGCTCATGGGAGACCGTCAATTTGCCCCACGACTGGGCCATCAAAGGCCCGTTCTACACCGGCGAGAATGCCGCTGTTGGCGGCGGGATGGGGCGTTTACCTGTTCAAGGTGTCGCTTGGTACCGTCGAAAGCTTTCTGTGACATCAGAAGACAAAGGGAAATCCATCTACCTCGATATTGACGGTGCTATGTCGTATGCGATGGTTTGGCTCAACGGTCATCTTGTCGGTGGCTGGCCATTTGGTTATAGCTCGTTTCGACTGGATCTGACTCCGTATCTTATTGCCGGAGATGACAATCAATTGGCAATTCGCCTCGACAATCCAGTAAAATCTTCACGCTGGTATCCTGGGGGAGGACTTTATCGCAATGTTTGGCTGATCAAAGCCGAACCAATCCACGTGGCTCACAGGGGAACTTTTGTTACCACAAACAATGTGTCGTCCGTATCGGCGACAGTCGATCTGGCTGTTGACATTGAGAACAAAGGCAACACTTCCCAGAAGGTCACGCTAGTCACCGACCTCTATCTCTTGGACTCGACAAACAAGCAGATTGGAGCCAAGGTCTCACAGTTCCCACACACATCACTTGATATGGGAGCCGCTGACAAGACGCCCTTCGTGAGCTCAATCGTCGTGGAGAATCCGCGCCTATGGGAGCCGCTCCCAACAAAGAAGCCTTATCTCTACCTAGCCGTGACGACACTTAGTGTTGACAATCGAACTGTCGACACGTACGAGACCCGCTTCGGGATCCGGTCTCTCACGTACTCCGGCGACGAAGGTCTCCTGGTCAACGACAAGCACGTGAGAATACAAGGTGTCAATCAACACCATGATCTCGGAGCGTTGGGCGCTGCATTCAATGTTCGAGCAGCGGAGCGGCAACTCGAGGTGCTGCAAGAGTTGGGCTGCAATGCGATCCGCATGTCACACAACCCGCCTGCCCCTGAGCTCCTGGACTTGGCAGACAAGATGGGCTTCTTGGTCTTTGACGAGGCATTCGATTGCTGGCAGAAACAAAAGAATCCTAATGATTTCCACCTGATCTTCGATGAGTGGTCGGAGCCGGACCTGCGCGCGATGATCCGGCGCGACAGAAATCACCCGTCCATCTTTGCCTGGAGCATCGGTAATGAGGTTGGTGAGCAGACCGACGGCGAGAACGGAGCGGCGATTGGAAGAAGGTTGAGCGATATCGTTCATGAAGAGGATCCGAGCAGACCCAGCACGGCCTCCATGAATGTCGCCAAGCCAGATCAACCATTTCCCAGATCGATCGATATGATGAGTCTCAACTACCAGGGAGAGGGCATCCGAGACACACCTGCGTACGCAAACTTGTCAGGAACTAAAACGCCACCACTGTATCCCGACTTCCATGCAGCCTTCCCAGACAACATGCTTCTCAGTAGCGAGACTGCAGCAACTCTCAGCACACGCGGTACTTATTTCTTCCCTGTCACGAACGACTTCAGTGCGCCGCAATCAGACAATCCCGGAGGAGGCGGAGATCCGAAGTCGATGCAGGTCAGCGGGTACGAGCTCTATACTGCTCCGTTTGGTGCCTCGCCCGACAAGGTATTCCAGACACAAGATAAGAATCTCTATGTTGCTGGCGAGTTTGTCTGGACTGGCTGGGACTACCTCGGCGAGCCGACACCTTACTACTCGGCACGAAGTTCCTATTTCGGGATCGTCGATCTGTGCGGATTCAAAAAGGACCGTTTCTATCTGTATCAGGCACGCTGGCGCCCTGATCTCCGAACCACACACATACTTCCGCACTGGAACTGGCCTAGCCGAGTCGGCCAGGTCACGCCAGTCCATGTGTTCTCTGCCGCTGATGAGGCCGAGCTGTTCCTGAACGGAAAGTCGCAAGGACGGATCACGAAAGACGCATCAAACTACAGATTCCGATGGGAAGAAGTCATATACCAACCTGGAGAGTTACACGTTGCAACTTACCAAGGTGGTCAACCTTGGGCCAATTGCACGACACACACGACAGGCACTGCTTCCGCCCTGCGCCTCACAGCCGATAGAAATATCATCGAGAACGATGGATACGATCTCTCTTTCATCACACTTGATGTGGTCGATGGCGATGGTGCGCTAGTTCCAGATGCACACAACGCCATAAACTTCTCGATCTCTGGTCCTGGGGAGATCATAGCTACCGACAATGGAGACCCGTACGATATGGTGTCATTCTCGTCACTTAACAGAAACGCCTTCAGCGGACTTGCGCTTGCTATTGTGCGGGCGAGACCAGGCGCCACAGGCGACATCACTATCACTGCCACAGGAGATGGAGTAGAGGTGGCATCTACCATTGTGAAGGCTCATGCCAACGTCCTCTATTCATAACTATTCGATCATACCTCCATTCTTGCTGGAGGTCATCAACCAACATCACAGTAGTGTGATTTGTAGGATTCAAAGACGTCTTAACATTCTTTGATCTTTTACTATTCTTTGCCCAATCTGCCGAACAATTCTTTATGCTTAGGCAGTGGGATAACCCATCATGCTTAGGTAGTGGGATAATTCTAAGCGATCAGATAATGAAACAGGCACATGTGGAGGCTGCTGACTAGGATCATAGCATGTTTCTCAGAATGGAGTTTTCGCATATTTCGATGAGTTGATCATCGTCGGTACCGAATGCTAGCCTCATCTGAGTTATGAAGGCTTCGATGTCTTGTCCGGTTGCCATTGGACCTCTTCGGAACCAACAGTACTGTACAAATCGGAGATAGCGTTCAGCTCGTGGTAAATTGAACTGCAGGGTCCCATTGATGGAGCCATTGGTCGGTACTGTAAAGTCGCGATTGGCCTTTCTCCCGAAGACCACATTGTCATCCAGTTCTGGAACATCACTACTTCCGTTGGTGCACCTATGCATGAATTTGACGCTTTGGAATGTGACGGGGTCGATTCGGCTAAGTTCAACTGCGACAGATCGTCTTGAGGCTTCATATAAAGGTGTCCGGGGCAACGCAATGGTGTCATCTGGGCAGACACTAAACTTGGCAGCCGTAACCAAAGTTGTAAGAATTAAGGGCGAGATATTGGCCTTTGCTGGCATTGAAGCGTCGTCCAAATTCGGCCATCTGTGAATAGCTTCAAGGAGCTTCTCACATATACCCCTGAGGGCCTCGTCGGTATAATGGTGAAGAGGGGCGAGAAAGAACTTGCGGGGTTCCTCGGCTGCTTGTTTGGCGCCAATGAGATCTTTCGGCGAGCTCCCCTGCCTCGCTAGTTCATAGGTAGTGGGATAGCCCAGGCTCGAGACACACACACCAGTAGTAGGACTGATTGGCCAGGTCTTCGTCACTCCAAGGATACTTTGTAGGCCCCGTTGTCGAACACTGCCCGGACACAGGGCTCTCAGCGTTTGTAGGCAAGTCATTAGCTGATAACAAACTGATTGTCTGCCTGTTGATGAATCATGACAAATATGCCCGGTACTGGAAACCAAGGACAGAGTGGAAGGCAGGACTGAGCTATTAATAGTGAGGTATATAAGAAATGTCTAAGGATGTATGCTCCTTCTTTACATTAACAAATCTACATTATGGCCACAATATCCAGTGTGTGCCTAGCAAGCTGCGCGGCGACTTCATGGAGTCGACCAAGTCTAGTTTATGATTGCTTCCTTCTAGTGAAGACCAGGGAGCAACCATCCTATGAGTTGATTAGAACGTGAAATAGTTGACATTTCATTGTAAGGGCAGGCTTACCATAGGAAACAGTGTTGCAAATACCCTGATCTCTTCCGATCGTGGTGTAGGGTGATGCACCCAATCAAGCTCCAAGGATGCCTTGCCAATCATGGCCGACATGGTGAGCGGCACATATCTCCTTGCCAAGCAGTCATGAGCACCGGTGCCAAAGACGAGCCAGTTTTTGGTCTTGCTCTCGGCATCTCCCGTGATCCACCGCTCGGGGTCGAACACATCCGGGTTGGGGTATGCCTCGGGGTCGTGGAGTGCTGGATAGCAGGACGGGATGACCATTGCGCCCTTGGGAACGGTGTACTCGGGTGTGACTGGGAAAGCCTTGTGTGCAAGGTACGGAACGAAGATGACGGGCGGGCGGTAGCGCAGCAGCTCTTTGACGACGGCGTTGGTGTAGGTAAGGGACTCGAGCATAGCAAGATCGACAGGCTTATGGATGTCGCCGCCTCGGGCGGCGAGGTTCTCGGCACGTAGGCGGTCCAGAACATCGGGTCGTTGGGCGAGAACCTGGAACAGATACGTAGTAGAACTGCTGGAAGCGTCCTGGGAGGCGAAGAGGAAGGCGAACAGGGTTTGGGCAATCTCGAAATTTGAGAACTCTCGGATCAGGTTGGTCGGCTTCTGCACACCCTCTTCTCCCGCGGCAATTCCCTCGTGATACCGCTTCGACTCAAGCATGTGTTGGACCCACTGATCCACGATACAGGTCGGTTGGGCCCCGGTAGCCATGTTCTTCCTGCTCGCTGCAGCGTAGTTGCAGAACTCGGCACGGACAGCATCGGCTACGCGCTTGCCGATCCATACTTTAGTGTAGGGGATGTACTCGGCGAAGGGGATGTTGACGAGGTCTTGCATGGCCTCTGTAGCGAGGTAGAAATCGTTGGTGATGCGCTCCACCTCCTTCTGCGAGATGTACTCGCCAAAGAAGGTCCGCAAGGAGAGCGCGCAGTTGATCTCGCGGAACAAGGGCATGAAGGCAGTCGGCCTCCCTCCGTTGGCCTCGCTGGTAGCCACAAACTTGTCAAAAAAGTCGGAGTACACCTTGTCCTGAACAGGGAGGTATGTGCTGAGGGCTCTGTTGGTGAAAAGCCCCGTGAGGCCTTTTCGGAACTCGGTATGTGCTTTGCCCATGAGAAAGACCAGGGCATTCGGAGTAAGCACCCTGCTCGCCATGGGCACAATGAATGGCTTCGTGTATGTTGGCGACTTGAAGACTTTGTGGGCGAGGTCGCGGTCCGACGCCAAAACAACAAATCTGCAGCGAGGTAGGTTAGTCGGCCATGGCCATGATGCATGGCTAGAATGGCTACGCACTGGTGAAAGACAGAGACGCAGCTCAGAGGTCCGCTTGCCCACTGAGCTAGGTACTTGTCGAACTTAGGGTAGATAGCATCAATGAACCCGCCCATGAAGGGGATCTTGAACGTGGGTCCTGCAATTGAACCTTTATTCCATTGATACATGCCTGGCAAGGGGATTAGCGATATTTGAGGAGGTAGTGGTGCATTTGCGTACATTGATCGTATGCAACCGCCATTATCAGCAGAGTGATGATTATCTGCAGAGGGGTAGAAGCTTCAAGGCATCTTGTGACGAAGCCCGCTGCTTGGCTCGTGATGCTGAGGTCCATGGCCTGCGTGCCATTGTCCATGAGCGGCGCCGTCGTGTCTTCGATGATCGTAGCCATGTTGAAGAGTCCCTGTCGTCGTTGCACATAAGACGACCTGACCAACGGGAAGGGTTGCGTGTCTAGCCCTCCTTATATGAGATCAACCCAAGTGTAGAGCATTTATCCCTTTTCCTGCTCTCCCGAATGCGCGCGACCCACAGAGTATCAGGACTTGTGCTTTAAGAAACCGAATTGCTGACAGGACACTGGGGCGCTTCCTGGGGTGATTTCAAAAATCGACCAACGAGAAGATTCTGTTTCGTGACCATGTTAAACTTCTACTCTCCGGCACCCCTTCCCTCCTGATTTTCCATGATATGCGGTTACCGCTTCAGGGCTAGACTCCGATTCTTTGATGCTTGTCATGGAGAGAGGCTGTTACCGATTCACCGGACACTAAGCCTCTTTGGTTCATAGGCAAAATGCTTGAGCAGATTCGGAGTCTAGTCCTAATTAGGTCTAGACTCCGATTTGAAAACATCAAATCGTCGCGACATGCCATGTCTTTGCTGAAATTGATGCGATGAAGCGAAATAGTGCCGCTCAAACACCTACCCCTCTCATGGCGGTTGTTGCTTACTTGCAATTTATCAAAATGTTGTCTTGATACCAAGTAAGCTGGAGGGGATTGGGTGTAGAGATGTCAATACCGGTATCTAAGTAATATTGCTTCCCGCCAGCTTGAAGACCATGTCCCACTTTTGTCGAAAGAGGTCTTCTTGGGTTGTCCTGACCCAGAATATGCTCTCGAGGTGTGCAACAACACTGGCCCATGTGCTTAGGCCGGTAACCCGTATGGCTGTGCAAGCTTCCTCGGCAGCCCACTGCAGGTTTGTCATGCCCACTGGCGCCGCCATGGCCATTGTGATTGTCCAAAGCCAAAGCGATCCATACAGGTGGCGTGACTGGCTCAGGGTCTTGAGGTGTGTTTGAAGATGGACGAGAATGATGTTCGCTAGGTCGTAATGAGAGTAGTAAGTCGTGCCGCGGATGATTAGTATATAGAGCGCCATGCCATATCGTAGACATTCCGAGTTGGCCGCCCGTGCCGGATCCAAAGGTGCGAGCGGCGGGAGAATCAACAGCTTATGCATGACGAAGCCCGTGAGATCGTGCATCTCATTGTTCGTCAGTCTGATCGATGCTGACTGATGATAGACAGCGCGCAGACGGATGAGGACATCGCCAATGGCCGGATCCAGGTCGAGCTGTTCGCAGAACGCGTCCAAGAAATCCTGGTTAGGTACGGCTTCTTGCCACTGCGGGATGGGACCGATGCCATCTCCGCTCTCGGGATCGTCTTCGACGCCGAACTGAGGAGAGCCCATGACCAGGAGTGAAACCCTGTTGGGCATTGTGAGCTACACATCCTACAATGCTGCGCGAGAATTTTGAACCTACCAAGACACCATGCCGGCGGTCAGCGGACTTGTGCGTTTCACAGCGCCAATCCCGCCACGGACACCGACGATCCGTTTGATGCCATCGATATGCATCCGACTGATGTCGATGTTCCCTTTACCATGCTGTTGATGTGTGTGAGAAATTGCCACATTTGCGGGAGGTGGTAAGTGAACCTACTTCGATTGCGGCGAGTGTCACGACAGAATTCAGGGTCTCGTCCTGGAAAGCTAGAGTAGAGTCTTCAATCCTCCGTCTCACGAGAGACACAGAGTCTGTCATAAGCAGCTCCGACAAGGGAAACCCTCGTTGAGCCCGCAGCTCTTCGTCCAGGCATGCTGTCTGCAGCGAAACATGGAACAAGGCAGGCTCGGCCAAAGCTCGGGGCCACCACGACACAAGAAAAGGATTTGATCCTGGATTAAGGTCTAGCGGATACCACTGAAAGGCGATCTCGGAAAGAACTGTAATACAGTAAGTACAGGGAGAATCATGGATGCGTCAGAGAAGTGGTCGGGCATACAATGGTGAATGAGCCTTTGAACACGCGCTCGTGGGAGTCTCGTCTGCGGATAAGAGTCAAACGGATCGATAGACCCTCGTGCAAGACTGAGAGGCCCCGTCAGGGGACCCGGTGCCCTCTGCTCTTCCTCCTCTTGGTTTTGGGACTCTTGAGCGGCGTCACGGCGAGACTGGCTCCGTGATGATGCCGCTGAGGCCGACGAACTCGGACTCGGAGTATCAGTAGACGGCGAAGATGTGAGGGGCTGATTGGCGTAAACGCAAGCGCAATCTCTCTTGACACAGCGGGAGCAACGGGGCGTCCGGAGATCGCAGCTATGCTTTGCTTTGGCACAGGCGTCACAGGACCTGCGAAGGGTCGCACGCATCTTCGGCTGGCCAAGCTGCGCATTCGGTCATGAGCGAAGCATCATGAAGTAAGAGAAGATCGAGAGAATCAGACGAAATGGACCCTTATAGCGATCTGACTTCTTCGCTGCGAGCAAGGTCATCCATTCAATGGTGGGTGGATTGGTTCACGTCAAGGGCTGAAATTTGCGAAATGATTCGCCAAAAAGTTGCTGACAAGTCGGCCCCCAAAAACCACCCGCGCAAGCACTTCCAGGTCCTTTAGCGCCGACAGCAGGCGGGTCTACGGACGGGACAGCCCAGGCCGATTCCCGGATTAGCGCGGCATCGGGTCACTTCAGGGCGGGCCCTCAGTGCTCGGGCAGGCGTGCTGTCCCTGGAATTCTGTCACCTCACGGCCTGTGCTGCAAAAACCCGGTTCACTGTCGCACCCTTTCGACGGCGAGACCATCCGTGAGAACCGTTCTTACACGTCACCTACCGCACCATGATCCTCTGACCAGGGAATCCAGCTCAATGAAGGTCTCCAGGTACTCCGCCTCCAGGCAAAAGTCCTGTCTCCAGTGCGTTAGCGCCAAAGCGAGATGCGACCGTCAGCGAGGGTCTTGCGCAAGATGCACTCGACGAAAGCTCAGGTGCACTTACACCCATACTGAGCAGGTTGAATGCCTAGACCTGACCGAGAATATCTCTTCGAGCCATGGCAAGACCACCGACCGGAGTTCATCCTCGGCCTCCGCCGACGTGCTCCCGTCAAGGGATGCTCAAGGAATTCAGCGGTCACCACAGCCCCCTGCGAACAAATCTCAGGCGTTGGAGAGGTCTGACTTTGACAAATTGGGCCTCATCTGTCCCATTCGGGTCGACGATATCCAGAACCGATGGCTAAACCCATACATCCCCTCTCCAGACCAGATCGTCAAAGAGTATCCTGCGAATGTGAAGACATTCATGTTTCGTGTGTTCAAATCCTACTCTGACATGGTCGTCCGGGGGAGCAAAGTCCCCCCATTCATACACCCGATTCTTCTATCTCTTTCTCACGCTACCAGTCCTCTTTCGACTTGTCTAAAACTTGCTCAGAGATGCACGAGGCCGTCAGAAGGTATAATGAAATATGTCGGCTTGATCGAGCAAGAAATGATCCAGATTTATCAGTCTCATGAAGCATACGACGACATGGGCCTACTCGCTGCATTTCAAGCCTATCTGATCTACAGCATGGTGCTGTTCTACCACCTCAAGGACCCCAACGGCTTTCTTCGCCCAACCGCCATGATGAACCTGCAGGAGCTTGCCTGCGCTACCTGTCGCCACGGCCTGGTCTACGCCACAGATCAGGTCGAACCGACATGGGAGACCTGGATTGTCGCAGAGACAAAGCGCAGGACGCTGTACACCATGTTCATGTTTGACAACATCTTGTCGGCCCAGGAAGGACTGACAACGTTCCTGAGCACCGAGCTGAGAGGCATACCCGCCCCGGGCGCCAAAGCACTCTGGCAAGCCCGGAGCCGGGAGGCTTGGGAGTCTGCCCGCGCCGCACTACTGGACGCTGAATGGGCTGGAGGAGATTTCCTCCACATCGATGAACTTTGGCCGGTTCCACCAGCTATGGACGAGGCTTCTGTGTCACGTCAACGGCGCAGAGTTGAGCAGTGGCTCGAAGATGTCGACGAGTTCGGGACCATCCTTTACGCAGTGTCCAGCTGCACGCATGGCGCCTGATGTCTTGAAAGCCAGGCAGCATGACAGCCAGTCGCACACATATCACATCGCGGCGAACATGAATTAGCCATCTTGTACGAAGCGCTGGAGCTGGAAGAACTGTAAATCGGTTTCTGCTTTTGGACGCGTAGGGTTTCCGGTACGCGACCTGTCAAGTCAGGGTGCAGTCGTGTGCAATTCTCAGATCCGGCATGTGTCGCTCAGTTCCGGCTGTGTTCTCTCAGCTCCGGGCTCAGAGCTCTGAACTCCGGCAGGCGTAGCCCCCTCAAGTGGGGTGTCTAATCCTTGTCGAGCCAAGCGCGAAAGCAAAACTCTGGGGTACTTATATCATGCTAGCGACCTGTCGCCATTGTCCATTTGTTCATGAATCATTCCCATCCTCATCAACAGGACTTGTCGGGATTAGATACATGCCATGAGCGGTGGGAGCCAGACGCCGGGAGAAGCGATGCAATCGCTTGCTGTAGGCTCATCGGATGAACCGTTCAGCATTTTCGACAGACGACAAAAGGCGTTCATAATCTTGATCATCTCCATCGCGGCGACTTGTGAGTAGCTCGCCATGTGCGGAGAGTCAACCTTTGCAATTGCTTACCACTGAGCAGTTTCTGGATTCGCGTCCAATATCTACTTTCCCGCCCTTCCCACTGTCGCCGAGGACCTCAACGTCTCTATCGACCTCGTGAACCTGACAGTAACGACCTATTTGATCTTCCAGGGCCTTGCCCCAAGCCTTTGGGGACCCATCTCTGACGTCAAAGGCCGCCGAATCGCCTATCTTGGGACCTTTCTCGTTTTCCTCGGTGCATGCATCGGTCTTGCGGAGACCAGGAATTACGCCACCCTGATTGCTCTGAGATGTCTTCAGAGCACAGGCAGCGCAAGCACGATCGCCATCGGCTCGGGTGTCATTGGCGATATCACAACTCGTGCTGAGCGTGGTGGGTTCATCGGCATCTTTCAGGCCGGACTTCTCGTGCCTGTCGCTGCAGGCCCGATCATTGGGGGAGCCCTGGCTGGGTCATTGGGATGGCGGTCCGTCTTCTGGTTCTTGGCCATCTACAGTGGCTCGTTCCTCATTCTACTCCTGGTTCTTCTGCCCGAGACCTTGAGATCTGTCGTGGCTAATGGAAGCGTACTGCCGTCACGCAACCTGTTTACCAAATACCCGCTTGTCTTCTACCAGAATACGACGAAGACGACATGGAAGAGTGATGCTCATTCATCACAGAGAACAGACAAGAAGAGCATTGATCTGACAGGACCCTTGCGTATCTTGTTCAGCAAACAAGCAGCTCCTGTCATCCTGACACTCGCGGTGCAGTACGCGGTCTGGCAAATGAGCATCACTGCCATGTCCACGCTCTTCAAGACGCGGTACGGGCTTAGCGAGACACAAATAGGCCTGACGTTCATCGCCAACGGTGTGGGATCGATTGTCGGCACTCTCATCACTGGAATGATGCTCGATTTCGACTACAGCAAAGTGAAGGAGTCTTACGAGCTACACCTTGCCACTACAAACACTGAAGCCATGGCTGGCACCCGAGAAACTGTCATCGAAAACATGGATAGCGACTTTCCACTGGAGAAAGCACGGCTGCGACTCGTTCCAGTCTTCGCCATCATTCAGGGAGCGTCGATACTCGTATTTGGCTGGACGATCAACTACTCTGATCGTGTCCACATCGCTGTTCCCATCATCACCACGTTCATCACAGGTTGGACGGCTATATCGATACAGTCTCCCATCATGACTTATCTGGTTGATGTATTCCCGGGTAGGAGTGCAGCCGCAACCGCCAGTCTGAATCTTGCCCGGTGCTTATGTGCAGCGGGAGGCACAAGCTTCGTCATGCCCATGATCAATGGTGCTGGTGTCGGAGTCGCCTTCACAATATGTGCGGCCGTCGGACTCCTGTCTCTGTTGGGCGCGGGTGTGCAATGGAGGTTTGCAGGGAAATGGAGACGACAGGCGCGAGAGAAGGACGGTGATACTTGATTCATCTCCATCGAATCCAAGCTCTGGAGCTGATGATACGGTACCTGTCTCTCTGGCAACATTTAGTGGCAAACTGTAATGATGAACATAGAATAGAGACCTAAAGAATTGTTCAAGCCAGTTCATCCACTCTTTAAACCACTTGGCTGTGATATCCAATGCCTTAGATACCTTCATCTTGCTCAATCGCTTCCTTGCTGGGGGACCACTTGTCCTGAAGAGCTCTGTCACAGCTCTTCCCAATCACGTCCTTCCCCCACCACTCACCCCAGCTTGTCAGGAAGATCAAGTCTTTATCCTCTGGGAAGTCGCTCTTGGTGAAGGCACGCAGAATATTTTCGGCGCCTATCAGAGATCAGTCACTCATATCCATCAAGCAAGTGCAAAGAATGAAGGTGACTCACCCTTGGGTACGGAAATTGCGTCAGGTATATTGGCAAGGCCAGGGAATTGGTCCTTGTGTCGTGTCATGAGATTAGTGTCCGGAACTAGACCAGGGGACACCGCGACCACATCACAGGAGCCGGAGAGTTGGCGACGCCACCAGTGAGCCCCAAGCAACTGGATGAACTTGGTCGTGCAATACAGCTGCTGCACGCTGGTATCTGCACCGGCCTTGACACTAGCTGCTAGAGTGGCTTGGGACCTGTTAATGATGACTTCGACACAGATGCAGCGACTAGCTGTCAAGGTAAGGTGAACTCACAGAGATCTTCTGGCACAACACGAATGGCACCAGATGAAACGACGACGACGCGGGACTTGGACGAAACAAGCTTATCGCAGAGAAGGTGGACAAGATAGTGTTGTGCTGCTCGAGCATGAGTAAACAGAGGGCTCGAGAATAGATGACTCCCAGAGAGAGTCAAGCAGTAGAAACCTACAAAGATGGTTGACGATATACGACTCGCACCACTGAGAGCCGTGCGGGCCTGGCCCTGAAGCAGTGCCATGAATAGCAGCGTTAATCAGAAGATAGTCAATCCGAGTTTCGCCAACCACTCCCAGAGCTTTCTGGGCGAAGGTCTTGACCTCCTTTAGATTGGAAAGTTCTAATGGCAAGATTGTCACAGAGTGGCTGCTTCGATCGTAGTCGATGTTGTCATAGGATGACTGGGTGCGTGAAATGTCTCTCGCTCCAAGAATGATCTTGTATGGCTGCGACTTTTGTAGAAGCTGTTTCATAGCCTCGAAGCCCTGGTTGAACACTTGTTAGGCTGCATGCTTGCTGAAATGGGGTGGAACGCTTGCCAGTCCAGAGGACACGCCCGTCGCGACGATAGTCTTTGCGATGCTTGCCATGGCGCTGTCAATGATATGAATGAACGAATAGATCGTAGTGATGGCTGAATTTAGACAAGTGGTAAGTAGCACACTGGATCAGAACGATAAGAGTGGGAGAAGATGTATGTTGTCATGATTCCGCTGAGTGAGACAACCCCACCACTAACCGCCCGCTCCGCAGTCCGTGAACTCCGCTCACCATGACTAAAAAGGGTAGTAAATTTAGCTTGCCGCTTAATAATATAACTCAATCGAGCGGAGAAAAAGGAGTTACCTCCTCATCTCAACCAAGGTTATCCCATGGTCTATACTTGAATCAATAAGTTGGAACCTTCGTGGGTATGTTCCTTGGTCCTGCTGTCTCTTTATGTTTCAATGAATCAAGATGGCGAAGTGACCAGGGGATAGGCAGTACTGTCTATTGGCGGTTAGACGTCTCTAACGATATCAAGGATTGTTTACAGATGTGCTGCCCTGACTCTGCTTGATTACATATGGCTGCTAGGTTCGACTAGAAGCTGGATGATGATCAACGAGAACTCGAACAGCTAGTCTATGCATCCATTATCCCTACATTCTCGAATCCAAACAGTGGATCAAGGTCGAAAGATACGCCGGGAAGCCAGTCGTCTGAAAGATCACCAATGGCTCCGTAGATGCTTTCCAAATCGTTGAAGTACGGTGATACGGGACCAGCTAATGCTGGGAACTCGGGACTTGTGTCTGGACGCGCAAACTCAGATGGCCCAATCGCTGAAGTCCTACTTGTCAAGCCCCCTTGCGGGTGTTCGACTGCCGCGTCGCTCGTGATGTGTTCACTGTCTTCGGAAGATCCCCCGTCGTTTGTCCTTTTTACCACAACAAATCCACCAGTGTCAACGTTGAGGCGTTGACAAAGTCGCACCAGAATTTCGAGAGCACGGCGGGGCGCTCGACATACGTCTTGATGAGCCACTAGAATCTCGAGGCAGTTTTGAAGACATAGGCGTGCCTGTTTGTTGCCGGAGTTCCTGGCGAGGATGCGCACATGGATAGTTGCGCTCACGTACGTGGCATACGACAGAAAGTAGGGAGGCGATGTGATACACCACTTCGACTTGTAATATCGGAGAAGTTGGTCGATATCCATCGAAGCCTCAACGCAGATGCGAAGAGCTTCACTTGAGAACGTATCGTCCGCTGAACTGAGGTGTCCTCCCAAGACGAATGGTCGGTGCAACAAAATTAGCAGTGCATGATATTCGAGGCTGTAATTCAAGGTCAGTCCTGACTTCTGAACTAAAGTTTTGGTTTGGATGGCCTAGCCGGTGGATATGACTTACATGAGACAGAGTGTATGCGGCAAGGCAGGGTGATCTCGCGTGAGCGTGTAGCTGCCTAAACCATTCTTCGGGAGTCTAAGATGCTCAGGCAGAGCCTTGAGCCAGTTTTGCAATTCATTCTGAAGCGCTTGAGCTCTGAGTTCGATATCCAGAGATTTTGCAGATGCCTTGTTCTCTCTGTAGACATGACAGAGAATGTGATCCGCAATTGTACTGAGACTGCAGAGTTGCTGGAAGGTGGATACGCTGTAGGTAGGCAGGTTGTCCGTTTGGTCACCCGCAGATCCATAAGCCACAACCGTGTCGAACGGCTCAAGCTCTTCGTACTCGTCCAAGAAGGTAAGGGAAACACTATGATTTGCTGATGACAAACGAGGCGGCCTGCCTTGGTAGATGGACTGTGTTTTGTCCATTACTAACCCGCGAAGTCAGCGATACGTTTTCCATGAGGGATGGGTGAGTAAAGGCAGAGATATACCAAACGCGGCCCAAAAGACTCTCCTGGACACTTCGGCATCTTCCAATGTACTGTTTCTGGTACACGAAAACGCCGAACTTTCTGAGTGAAGCCCTAGATCAATGATCATATTGATAGCAATTCCAAGGTAATGCCATGAAAGACTTGTCTCGTCGCACCACGAGAACAGTGCATCCGAGAACAGAAGCAGAGCCTGGATCGTGGTGATGTTGCTCTTGCATAGAATTTGGGTGGTCGGATCGTAGAGAATCGCTTCGATCTTCCGCCGAAATGTGTTTCCAGCCTCGCAAACGTCGGCAGCGGCGCCGTCCTTAGAATTCACCTCATTACAGTTCTTTGTGCAGAGAAAGAAGATCGCATATAGCAACAGTTTAGAAAAGTACCGTCCTTGACAGGCCATGTCTCTCATGAAGGATGGCCGATACACAACGGACCCGGTGGCGTGTTGGCGACTCCAAAATATCGACAAGAGCCGCATGCCACGGTCTGCCTGGAGCCCGGCAAAGTCGAGCTTGCCGGCCCGTAGGTTGATAAGCTCTAGTTGACCTGGAGGCATCATGTTAGCTTATGAATGGATCCTGTTCTGAGGAAGGCAAACACTCTTACGCTGTCTCGCAGACTCTGCCAGCATTTGGGCTTTCGCAACTGCCCCTGCGGTATTCGCGGTGTTCAGAGGGTTCTGGCTCTCTTCCGAACGCTGTCCATCGAATATGGCACTAGTAGGACCATGATATTGCGTCCTTAGAGGTGTGGTGCCATCCTCATGCGATCTTGGAGTAGGGTATTCCGTGGCTGTTGTTGGCACTGGCTCCTGCAGGATATGGTCTGTCCGCCGAACTGGCTCATCAGCGCCCGGAGAAACCCTCCTAGCCACCTTTCGGACTTCCAAGCTGCCGTAGGTGCAGTCTTTTTCGCGAGACTGACAACTTGCGCAGCGAGGTTTTGCATTGTCGCATCCTAGCTTTGGGTTTCCATCAATCTCAAAATCGAGCACCGTTGATCGGTCGCACCGCGTGGGAGGCAGCACATACCTTGCGCCGGCGACAAAAGTCGCAGGCTACATCAACCCGCTGCTTTCGCTTCTTCATGCCAATGCGATGAACAGGTATTGGCTGTGAGGAGCTTCTCACAAACGAGGCGATGATGCTGTCGTAGTCATTCTTCGAGCTGTGGAGATGATTTCTCAGCTGCTTACTTTATGTACTAGCCCACGTGTGCTTAGGTGATGACGCGACTCTACGGGCTTGCTTACAGGTGGACTTAATCGCCCTGATTCGAAATTTTCAGGCCTTCACGGGCTAAACGCCGCTACAATGAGCGCTAAACCCACGTTAAACGAGTATGGATGGATTTAGAAGGTTCAACTGATCGAAACATTGCGCGTGTTTGTGAATTTTGTTTTAGCTGTCTCAATCTGTTTGGTAACAAAGGATGATGCGCTGTCCTCACAAAGCCTGTACAGATATCTAATCCTTAATTTCTACATCCTTTTCCGGCTTCATTAAGCTCAATCCTCTTTTGAAGCCAGGTAGGGCCGCAACGTCTCGGCTGACTTCTTCAATTGGTCTGAGTAGTACGCGTCGGAGAACAAGCCCGAGCCGTGATCTATGATGAACTGCAGGTGGTCTGGGTGGACGTCGACATTGTCTTGCTCCAGCTGCGCAGTGCCAAGTTTCCCGACCGGCGTCCGGTCGATGGGTGGCATGCATTCGACAGCAAGGCCGCCATCATAGCCTGTCTCGGCGAGCGCAGCCATGATGCTGTCCCAGTCGAATGAGCCCTCGCCGGCAGCAAGGCGGTTGTTGTCTGCGACGTGGAAGTCGACAATGCGAGGCCCGCAGGCCCTAATGGCAGCCAGGAGATCTCGCTCCTCGAGAGCCAGATGGAATGGGTCGAATGCCACCCCGCAGCCAAAGCCAACCTCATCAGCCAATGCCAGTGCTTGATCCGTCCGATTCAAAAAGTACGTCTCGAACCGGTTCAGCGGCTCGATGCCGACTTTGATGCCGAGCTCCTGAGCGAGTGCCGCAACCTCTTTGAGCCCTTCAACAGCCCATGTCCACTCATCCTCCGGAGAAGATGTAGCCACCAGCTTTCCCACCCTGCTAGGAACGATCGTCACGATTTGACCGTTCAGTCCTTTACAAAGCCGAACGACTTCCTTCATGTACTCAACCGTGGCTCGCCTCTGCTGAGGGTCAGCAGCGACCAAGTCTCGTTCGCCCTGTTGAATTGTGACGGTCCCCCAACACTTCATCCCGTACTTTAGCAGTAGTTGCCGAGTTTCTTCCACGCCATAGATACTAGGCTCTCCCGCAAGTTCAATGCTGGTGTAGCCAAGCTTGGAAGCACGTTTCAATGTCTGCTCCAAGGGCTCGGGCCTCATCCAGGTATGCGTAGAGAGATGCATATTGCCCAGGTTCGTCTTGATAGTGACGGTGTTTTGGATACAGTGGTAAGCTTTTTTGTATGATCTTCTTTTCTGCACAGTAGAGGGGACAGAATATGATAGACATCAAGCAAAGGATTCGAAAATTTATATGCACAGAGACTTTCCTTGGGTATGACAGTTGCAGTGCGGCACCAGACGCCATGTAAGGTGAATGACAGAGCAACGGAAACAGTGACCCACAACCCGTGATTCCGTTCCCGCAGAGCCAACCAGTGCAGCGACTCCTTTCCTCGACCCCACAATCCGTCCAGCTGCCCCACAATCCGTGTCCTTGTCCCTTCCAGGGACTGACTGTATCGATGTTATTTGTAATGAGACTGTTCAAAAAAAGCTCTATATAAGAAGTCTGTCTTCGATGTTGATATTGTTGACAGTGTATTCAATGAGATCTTACAGGCATTAATCGACAGCCACTAAGATACACTGCAAGCCCCTGAGCTTCATCAGCCCCTAACAATACTCTTTGAGTCCTCGTGGTTGTTTATTTCCGCTCCGAGACGCGAACATGTCTTTGGACCAGTGGCCCGATGAGTCCATGTTCAAACATTTCTCTGTGTTTGAAGAGACGTTAGTTCCTTTCCTCAAATACTGCAACTTCATTGAGCTGGAGGATCTAACCATTGTACAGGTTCAAAACGGTAGAGACACACGAGATCCAAGCCGCGGTTCTCATGCCCAAGAATCTGAAGCCTGGCTCTCACCCAATCATTCTGAATTTCCACGGTGGCTTTTTGGTCTATGGCTCATCCCTCTTCGCCCCATTCTTCGCCCCGTGGGTGCTCAAGTTGGCTCTTGAGAATGCAGCTGTGGTAGTTTCGGCCGATTACCGCCTTCTTCCCTCAAAGAACGATGTCGCCGACTTGCTTGAGGACCTTGAGGACTTCTGGAAGTGGACGCAGTCAGAGTTTCCTAACGTGCTTCGCCGGCGAACTCCTGATATCTCCATCGACTACAACCATCTCCTCGTCACTGGCAGCTCGGGTGGAGGGTATTGTGCAACACAAATTGGACTGTCTCACCCGGACGAAATCTCAGCCATTGCCACAGCATACCCCTTCGTCGACCCCCATGACGCTCTTATAGTCTCGGGCCCGGCCGCCGGAGAACGGTCGATATTGGGCAGCCCCGTTGAGGAGATGCCGTCAAAGGAGGCTGTACTGGCTTGGCTCGATACAGCTCGGTCGTCTGTCAAATCTAAGGCCGGATGGGAGAGAGCTCCGTATGCCATCGCTGCGACCCAATACGGGCTATTGTACTCGAAGGTTATTGACCATCGTGGCTTGAACAAACCAGAGTTTTCGCCTTTGAAGCGGCTAGAGGCTGGAGCAAGACTACCGCGGAAAGTGTGAGTGTAAAACAAGATCCATTCTCGAAATCTACCTGCTAATCTTGTCTAGGTGGATCCTGCACGGTGATGATGACAGCGTTGTACACATTCGGGCTACACATAGACTCGTGGACCTGATCCGTAGTAAGTCGCCTGAAACCACCGTCAGGATCGATATTGCGACTGGAGAGGATCACGCCTTTGACCTTTGCAAGACGTCGTGGGAGCTGCACGCTATTGGGGGATTGGATTTTGTAAAGCAGTCCTGGCTCGAGCAATGAGATGCACAAACGACACAATTGTTATGGGAGGTGCGCAGAGGTGGTAGCTGGCTCGGAAGTATCATTATTAGGTGTATTGACTGTGTTGCTCAGTGGATGAATTGAGGTAGTCTACGAAATCTCTTGAGCTTCATCCTTGCTTGTAGCTGAAGGTTTGACAGAGATCAAAGTATGTGATAGTCATCTAGATCAGTGTAGAAGCCAAATGTTACAGTGTTGTAAGGACTCAACTCGAGATTCGAGTTCCAACCAATGGCAGAGGCAATGGTTTGTTTGGTGTGCTAAAAGTGCCAGGTCATCAAGACAAGCAATAGCCAAGCGTCTTGGGTGGCGACTTATGCACCACTGGACCCGCATGGGTCGTGGAGATAATCGGTCCGGTAGGACGCCATAGCGCTCCCTTCCCACCCTTACATGCGATTAAACGCGTGGTTCTGGGCAGAATGACCACTTTGCCGCTCAGTCTCAAGCCTAAGATTTATCCAAAGTGTGAGGAAATGGTAAGCGAATGACGAGCTAGCAGACGGTTGTCTTTCAAATATGCCTCGGCTCGCAGACCAGTCTACAGGGGCACTAATTTTAGGGGGAATATGCATGATTATCCCACTGCCCAATGGTGAACAGGTCTTTGTGGCCGTCGGTGCACGCTTGGTCCTGTTAGTACGTGCATCGAAAGCGTCTACCTTTCTCACACCCACTTGACGGGGTATCGTACCAGGATGTTCCGGGGATGCCGAATCGATTGGAGAAAGAATATTGGTGGAATAGCTTCCCTAAAGTCAGTAGAAGGCCAGGCAATTGTTCTAGCGCGTTAGGACCCGCGTCGTGAGGGTGAGGTCTGCACTAATGACTGCAGGATGCACGCACGTCGACCTTGATCTGCATCAGCTTGGGCAGCCTGCTGAACACCGAGCTGAGCAATAGTATTTACCCCAAATGAACCCGAGGATGCGGAATCACACCCATATGTAAACATGCTTCTAGCCAGAACTGGGATTGTCCGATATGCCTTCCAGCTTTGATCACACTAACAAGCAAGGTTCAATGGCCACCCTGGGCGCTATCACCGAAGTAGCAAGCGTCGCCCGAGACGCACACTTCGGTGACTGGAAGCAGGTAGTCTAGCTCCGCCGCTATCACCAGTCTGAGAGGCGCGCCGGCCGCGACGAGGCCGGGGTAAAAAGCCTCATCGCTGGGGTGTGGCGTGTTACGACGAGGCCTGGATCACGAGAGCAGCAATGTCTCGGTCGGTATTGGCTGGCGACAAGCGGTTGCTCCTGTACACCCCCAGAATACCCTGACCCCCTTATCTCCGCTACTCTGTAAAAGGCAGGCGGTAATTCATTTCCGCGACTAACACACCCATCTGGGCGACGCCCCGCCTGTTATCTCTACACGAAAGACGCCGGCGCACGATGTTACGTCACCTTATCTACGGTCGACTGATACAAATCCAGTAGGGGGCGCCTCTCTGAGACCCCCCCCCAGTCGCGGTTGATGCATACCTTGGCTAACTTGGCAAAGCTTAAGAGGGCTGGTGTGGAACGCGGCGCTCTGAATTCTGGCTGGGCGCGACCTTTACCTTCGTCTCTACTCATCCGTTGCTGTCGAAAATGACCACCAAGAACGAAATCAATACGCTCGGCGACGGGCATCCTCACGATGCTGCGGCCTACAAACCGGGCGCACCCGGCGACCATGCGACTGGTCAGCATTACAACGTCGACATCGAGCATGGCCAGCTTCACCGAAGTCTGAAGGGTCGCCATATGCAAATGATCGCCATGTAAGACTCTGCGTCGGGTTTCTCGAAGGCCAGAATGGATACTGACCGACATTCTGAAGTGGTGGAGCTATTGGCGCAGGTCTCTTCGTTGGATCTGGAGGTGCTTTCCAGACTGGCGGACCTGCCTCCGTGTTCCTTGGTTTCCTCATTGTTGGTGAGTTGAATTGTCCCTGTCGCAAAGAGCGAGCCCGATCGTCCGACCGATAGCTAATGAGTTCTTAGGTGTCATGGTGTAAGTTTCCCATAAAGCAGTATCTGGACATTGCTGTGGACTGAACTGACACTGACGTGGTAACTTAGGTACCTAATGATGCAGGCCGTCGCCGAAATGACCGTCTTGTATCCGATCAACGGCGCATTCACCATGTACATCTGTCGCTTCGTGGATCCTTCCTTCGGCTGGGCTTGTGGCATCGAGTACGCCATCAGCTGGCTCACTGTCCTCCCCTTTGAGGTTTCGGCTGCTTGCAATATCATCCACTACTGGCCAGGATCCGAGGGTATCAACAACGCTGCTTGGATTGTACCGCTGCTAGTAGGCCTGGTTGTCGTGCAACTCTTTGGTGTCAGGGGCTACGGCGAGGTAGGTCAACCCAACGAAGTTGCTCAAATGTGCAAAGGCCGACTCGATTGACGATTGAACAGGTCGAATTCGTTCTCAGTATCATGAAGGTCCTCGCCTGCATAGGCTTTATCATACTGGGAATCATCATCAACTGCGGTGGTGTCCCAACAGACGACAGAGGCTACATCGGAGGTCGATACTGGTAAGTCAGACAGGTGTACAGACGCGATGGGTCACCCGACTGGGCGAGGCTGACATGTACACAGGCAAGATCCTTACAGCCCATTCCTCAACGGCTTTCACGGCTTCTGCAGCGTCTTTGTCACTGCGGCGTTTGCCTACACCGGCACCGAGCTTACTGGACTTGCTGCAGCAGAGACGACAGACCCCAAAAGGGAGATCCCGAGGGCTTCAAACCAGGTCGCATGGCGTATCGGCATCTTCTATGTTGTCAACCTCCTCCTCGTCGGTCTGATCGTGCCCTATGACAGTCCATTGTACTCGGGCGAAGGCTCGTCGTCGCGTCACTCGCCCTTTGTCATTGCAATCCAGCTTGCAGGCATCAAGGTTCTTCCCTCCATCTTCAATGCGGTTATCTTGATCGCCGTCATGAGCGTCGCCAACTCGTGCACCTTTGGTTCCACTCGAACTCTGCAGGCTCTCGCCGCAAACCGTACGTATTTATTGGATGCTTCGAGTTGTACTTGCTGGCACTGACACGTTCATGATCAGGCATGGCTCCGAAATTTATGGCCAAGGTCGACAAAAAGGGACGCCCAGTACCGGTGGTCATTCTCCAGCTCCTATTCGGCCTGCTAGCGTTCATCAACCTGGCTGAGAATGGTGGCGACATCTTTGGTTGGCTCCTGTCCTTGTCAGGATTGACTATTCTTTTCGTCTACGGCGGCATCGCTCTTGCTCATATCCGCTTCCGCGCGGCCTGGTAGGTACCACGCCTCGAATCCCGCTCTTCAATAGCTAACCGCTCACTCACAGGGCTGCCAATGGCCATACCGTGAACCAGCTTCCTTACAAAGCGAATTGCGGTGTCTGGGGCTCATGGGTGTGCTTCTTGATTTGTGTTCTGGCCCTGATCGCTCAATTTTACGTCGCGTTGTACCCAATTGGCGGCCCTAATCTGGATGCCAGCACCTTCTTCCAGCTCTACCTCGCCGGTCCTCTGCTCATCTTCCTGTACTTGGTATGGAAGGTCTACAGCTGGTTTGCTCAGCCAGAGCACCGCCCGCTGTTCATCAAAACAAGCAACATCGACATCTACTCGGGCATGAGAGAAGGTCACCAGGCCCGGCTCAGCGAACCAGGTGCCTTTGACCAGCCAAGATACAGCCACGAGGCAGAGATGATGCATGAGGAAAAGAAGAAGAGAGGGCCCATGGGTCGGGTTGTCGCTGCTCTGAGGAACGTTGTCTAGGTATTTGCAGACGGTACTGATCCTTTATGTACATACATGTTATGCTTTCCGGGCTCTGGAATGACGCGGGGTTTGCTGGTTCGTCAGCCCAGATTCCTCGAAAGATAATCCCTGTTCCAACAGGCTGCCATATTTAGAAGACGATGATTAGTGGTCCAAACGGCCATTTGCGGGGAATGTAGTTAGCGTCAGTGGAGCTCGTCCCAGCCCGATCCGGCCTGGTGGTCTCGGAAGTGCTGCCGGTGTAGTTCCGGCCACCAAACGGAAATCCCTCCTTATTAATCCACATCTTCCATCCAATCTTTCCTGTCGTGTCTTGGCTTCTCCTCGCGTTCAATTCAACATGCCACTCCACGTGGTCGTCAACCACTCCTCGCGCCCACCATGCCAAGAGCCATCGGCATCGCGCGATGTACCGCTCCTCTAACGTGAGTATAGCCTATATAGCCTGATTGTTCCCTTCAAGCGATTGATCGGGTTTGCCTTACGCGCCTGAGGCCAATGAGCAGCTTGTGGACCAGACTGCTAACAGATGCGATTAGGGGGTTGATGCTGTGTTCGTTGTTCTTGTCAGCGAGATACAACACGAGCGCAGCTTACGGTGAGATTGCTTGCAGCCCATCAATTTCAGCCTGATTACTGATTACGCCTGCAGAACAACCCATTCTTTTCGGCCTATTCACTTTGGCCGTAGCAGCCTCATCGTCTCTGGTTTTGACGCGGTTCTCGAATCTGGATTCAGACTTCAAGTTTCCGTGTCCGGAGCCTCTTTGGCTCCCATTAGAGCAGAGCGCAGCTCACCCGGCTGAAACTCGCAAGCAAAGAATTGTGCGCCTGTTGAGATTCTGTGCAAAGCAGTTCCAACGACTGCCCACGCCTTTGGCTCTTCTCGTTGGGTGCATTGTCGTACGAGTGTATTTGTTCCGGTTCGTTGTGCGAACAACACAATGTAGCATTCTTGGCACAGAAGTAAGTGTTCCGATCAAAGAAGTTGAGTTTGTGGCGGTGACTTCTAGGGACTAACCATGTGTTGTTCTGTAGGCTTTCTTACCCTTCGTCGTTCTGCTCTGTAGCCGTTTCAAGGTCTCTGAAACTCGAGACGCAGGGTCAAGTTTGGGCCAGACGAAAGATGGGCCTGCCGTCCCGCGTCGGCATAATCTCCCGATCCTGTACGCTGTTGTCAGTTGTGTTTGGGGTTTCGTTGCCATCTCAGCATTATCCCAACTGCGCATCACGACCGGAACTGCGTGCCCTCCGGGTTGGCAATGGCAGCCTTGTGTCTTAGCTGCACAGTTCTCGGCTTGCTTCATTGATGCGCTGCTTCTTGTCAACGTTTCTGATCCTCGACGCGTACAGCCAACAGTGGGCGGGACTGATGGAGTCGGTTACATTCGTCTCGTTCCGCTCGTGTCAGGACTTGTGGCACCCCTTGTCATCTTGCCAACAGTGTTTTCTGACATAGCAAGATCTTGGATTTTTCATATGCACTGGTCCGACGTCAAGGACCTGACGATTGATTCACTCTTCGTATCGATCGCTATACTGTGCAGTCTCTCTGTCTTGCACTTGCTACATCCGACGACTTTGGCTTTCATTATCAGCACTATCGGCCTCTTGGGGTCACACCTCATTCAATTAGCGACTGGTATTTTACGTCAGACTCGATCGCCGGAAAGCTTTTCAGGTTCCCATTTGATAGCGGCTCTCTTGACTGGAGTCCTTGGCCGGATTACGCTTTATCCGGTAAAGAGTCCACAGCCATCAACGACTACAATCCTGCATCGATACATTGCGACGTTCTTCACTGGAGTCTCCGTCTTGTCCGTCATTGCGGGTCTGTTGTCTTCGCCTCCCGCCACTCTACCTCTAAACAGCGTAGTCAGACAGCTAGCTACTGCTGCTGATGCCGAATTCGAGTCCTGGATGAGTAACGCCACCGCTAGCCAGAATCTCATGGAAGCAGCTACCGAGTACAAGCGAAGATATGGGTTACCACCTCCGCCTAACTTTGACAAGTGGTATGAATTTGCCATCGACAGCAAATCGCCCGTGATTGACAACTTCGACCAGATCCACCAAGATCTGTTTCCATTCTGGGCGCTCGAGCCTGAGACGATAAGGAGCAGGACCTCGCATCTCTTTGCCTACTCGAACCTGGAAATCGGTGGCCTGCGTATTCGAGGGGGAGTCATCGAGCAATCCCCACATGTACCTGGGACGCACCGCTGGATGATGGATTCAATGCAACGAATGATGGAACCGTTTGCAAAATGGTTGCCGGACATGGATATCGCCTTAAACCTGGCAGACGAATGCCGCGTAGCCATTCCTTTCAGGGAGATGGAAGCCAACAAAGACGAGGCGAATGAAGCCATGGCCCGAATGACGCAAGTCGGCCGGAAGATCCAAAGCAAGAGCTTCACTGATCCGAACGGGTCCCAGTGGCCAATATCCTTCCGCGAGCCGTTCCCTTGGAAGGTCAAGTCTCCTCATTTTGCGAATTATTTCCGAAGGCAAATATACTACGATCTGGTAGCTCCTTCATGTCCTCCCCTGTCCCCTGCGCGGAGGAAACGTTGGTGGGATTGGAGTGCTGTGTGTTCAGAGTGCATGACTCCGCATTCTGTATCCACGGACGACGGTCTGCTGGTTTCCAGCACCGATCTGGCGCACGATCTTTGCCATCAGCCTGACATGGCCCATCTCGATGGCTTCATCAGGTCACCATCCGTCGGAATTGGCACGAAGACACTCTTCCCAATCTTCAGCCAGGGTCGCGTGGGGGGCTTTTCAGATATCCTGATACCATCACCGTGGAATTTTGATCAAAAGAGCGCTTACGACAAGGCCACCGATGTGGCATGGAACAGTAAACGCGACACCCTCTTCTGGAGAGGTGCCAGTTCCGATGGATACGCGACACACGGTTCGTGGACAGGTTTCCTCCGAGCACGCCTTGTCAACGAGGCCTACCAGAAGCGAATTGCAGGGCATGATAGCACGCCTGCTAACGTGTCCTTCGCTGGGACCATGTCTAGATGCGATCAAGCTGACTGTAATGCGGAGTTACATGCCTTTCAAACATGGTCCGCTGCTCTACAGGGTCAAAAGGGCCAGCATGACGCGTCGGAGAGTCTCTTAGCCCAAGTCAGCCCGTTTGAGGATCATTGGCTCTACCGCCACCTAATTGACCTCGACGGAGCAGGCTTCAGCGGCCGATTTCTACCATTTCTTATGAGCCAGAGCCTTGTCTACCGGGCCGGTCTCTTCCACACATGGTTCGACGAGAGACTTCGTGCCTGGCATCACTATGTGCCCGTGGACATGCGATTAGGGCGTGGCTTCTGGGCTCTGCTTGATTTCTTGTCCGGTGGGAAAGCGGACAGCTCTGGTGAGAAGCATGCGGAACAAATCGCAAAACAGGGGAGTGATTGGGCACGGCAGGCGTTGCGCCCTGAAGATATGCAGGTCTATATGTTTCGATTACTATTGGAATGGGGCAGAATTGTTGACGATGACCGAGAACGCATAGGGTTTGAGATCTGAAGAGCGTATGATACCCCTGTAAACTATTTAGACGGCAAGGCCGCGGGCATGTCATAATGTATTCAATGAAGTTGGTTACCAATATGCAACGATACAACCACCGCCTAAGTGAGGACGGTAAGAAACGGACCGTGAATGGAAGGCTCAGGAGCTTGCTTGTGAAGCAAGTTGAAAGAGCCAGCTGGTAATTGATGTCTCTTTCAATCACGCTTTTGCAGTCTGCACATTAGGCCGGACTGGCGAGGGAACCAGGTCGAAACAATAACGAACTCTTTCGGTGCTTTCGGCGGTAAAATCTTGTATCGGTTGATCAGCGTTGCAACCACCTTGTAGATCTCCAGGGTGGCCACGTTACGGCCGATGCAGATCCGTGAGCCGCCACCGAACGTGAGATCCGCGGCGTTCATGCGGCGTAGCCGCTGCTGGTAAGCCTCGTCGTCTTCGTCGATTCCCTGAAGCCAGCGCTCAGGTCGGAACACATGGGCATCCGCGCCCCAGACCTGTTCATTGCGGCCCATCACATATGGGTTGATGCCCACGCCGGTGCCTGGAGGCACGAAGCCGCCACCGGCCGGGAGCACAAGTCCACCTTCGGGGACGTATCGCTCAAGCAGGAGACCTACACCCGGGTGCATCCGCATCGACTCGCGGACCACGCCGTCTAGGTAAGGCAGCGCGCGGGCGGCCTGGTACGGCACAATCGTAGCCCGGTCGAAGTCAGCAGCGAGAATTTCCTGCTCAAGTTGTTGATGTTTCTCCGGGTTCGTGAGCAAGAAGTGGAACAGTGCCCGCAGTGTGATAGCCGTCGTGTCAGCACCAGCAAGCATGTTGACCTGGAGGTAACCAAGGATAAGTTTCTCGTCGACGACGTCGGGGCTCTTGCTCTTGGCTTCAATGAAGTGATCAAGGAAGTCCCGCTCTTCGGCCGGCTTCTGATCAAGGCCCGTTTCTTTCAGCCGGGCAGCCATATTCTCAATGGAGATGTTGGTCACATTTTGCAGGTTCGGTGGCCCAATGCGCTTGATTGGGTTCTTGTCCAGAAGGAAGTCAAGGAATGGCATCTGGCCCACCATGGCGAAGTAGTCGGTCACCAGGTCAGCGATGCGGATGGTCCCGTCAAAATCGTGGGCCTTCTCCATATAGCCGAAGCGCTTGCTGAATGTCGCCGAGCTGATGAAGTCCCACGTATCTATCACCGTCAGTCTAGGTTTTGATCCTGGTCTTTCGCCTACTATACTCACAGAAGGCAATCCATTCTCCGAAATCAAGATCCTTGCCGCTATTCTCTCCCTCCATGAAGCGCTTCTCGAGGTGGCCGCACAGATCGGCAAGTACGGAATTCACACGGGACTCGAGTGATAAAACGTTGCTCATGGAATAGTACTTGACCACCGGCCGCTTCATCCGGGCGTGAGCAGCTTGGTCCGTTGTGCTGAACAGGTGATAAGTTATCTTTCCATCGATGATCGTGCTACTATTGTGGTAGAACTCGGTCTGTCAGAGCATCATGTTGTGTTAGTTCGCATCTCAATTCAAAAATGGATGATGATTCAGGCATGCCTTCTTGTATTTTCCATCAGTGCCATAGAGCGTCTTGATGAGCTCCGGGTAATCCAAGTCCAACATGTTGGGCCCGATCTGGACCACAGGGCCGTATTTCTTGTGCAGCTTTTCGATCGTCCACTGGTAGTTCTGTGTTTGTAGTTGGTACATCCTCCAAAGATTCGTCCATTCTGATAACAGAGAAGAATCTGTTAGCGTGTGCTAACAAATCAAAAGTCCCTGATTTAATGTTCCAATCGACTGTGGGACTTACTGGCTAAGAACGGCCCAGGAAACTTTCGTAGAGGTGAGGTGATGTAAGCAACCAAAGACCACAAGCAGACAAAGCCAAGGGCAGCAAAACCGATGAGGACTAGCCCAGTTTGGCTGACTGCCAGGGAAAAGTGCGAAAACATTGCAAAGTGTGTAGATGAGTTTACTGGATAGACGGTGAGGGTGCGGCCAATCTGTTGAACATACAGACTTTTCTGGAGACCTTTTGAACATCTTATATAGTTTTGCAGACGGCATCCTGCCATGGCAAGACCAAAGTGCCGTCATATTTGCAAATACAACATCCGAAAGACCTTCGTTGACCCCGGGTTTCCACTTAACCTAGTGCAGGAGGGGAAATGGAGTCTTTGGGGTAGAAATACGGGGCATGGTAAGTGGGTGCTAGCAAGGTTAACGGCTATGAGCCAATCTCTGCCCAAACAGTTAACAAAGTGAATGATCCATATGCGCTTAGGTAGTGGGATAATCCTGGGTGATCAGTGATGAAACGGGATACATCGGGAGGCTAGAAGACATGATGTGCTACACATCGGATCGTTAGTGAATATCATTTCGGGAAATTTTTCGGAAGCAGCTGTAGCTAGTTAGAAAGGGTTACATCTTGAATTCAAGTACACAGAATGGCATTTCATCCTATTTAGTCAGCTCTGAAGCAGTCAAAAATGACAGAAAGACATAATAAGATATTATTCTGCTGAGTCCAGGACATACAAGGTTTAATAACAACGCGTTGCCTATATTATACAGTCATAACATAGCTCCATCCATCAGCGGGAAAAGCGGAAGATCTATGTTGCTCGTATCAAAGTCAAGTACTCGCGGGGATAGTGACAAGATCGTATCTTGAAACTCGTCAAAGATCTCCGTCTCGTCGATTATATCAATGCCCAGATTCTGCTGCATCTCCATGACTATAGACCTGTCCCTTGGCTGTGATGTTGTCTCTCGCCCGCTTCTACTCAGATTGCCATTCATTCCGGTGCACGAAGGAGTAAGACCAATTCCGGCGTATTCTTGGGGGGTTCGGGTGGCGGAGTAGTGCTCGTCACTTTGGCATACGGTAGTCTGGGGCGAAGGTTGTCCAAAGAAGCCCGAACTAGCCGTCATGCTTCCTGGAGGAAGGGCTACGCCTGCTGTGTTCAATGATGATATCGGTGTGTCCTGGCTCACGGTATCCGTGCCGTCTACTGACCCGAAAAAGTTGTCGATAAGCAGGGCGTGCTGCTCTCTGTTGAAACGCGCCCGACATTCTACCGAGGCGTCGCAAGCAGCCTGCAGATCTGCCGCGATCGCAGCGTACCGCTTAGCAACCGGATCATAGACCCCGAATTTCTCAAGAAGCCTTTGTCCGAGAACGAGGCTCTTGTCCAATGGAAACAGGCGGTCGAAGTCGCCTAATTGTGCAAGACCCAGTACCATTACGGCAACGAACACGACATTGACCACGTACGGGAGTCGTCTTGGCACTTTTGTGGCTGCAAGGAGATGGCGGTGGACGCTGAGAGACTGTACAGCGGAGCTGATGCACGCATATGTCAATATTTCGTCTGTCTGAGACGGCGAAGGCAGTGACTGCGCTGGACGAGCGCCGCCTGGTGCTTTTCACTGCTCCTGCGTGCTGCGCCAGAGCGAGAAATGTGCGTTGAAATGTTCTCGACCAGGAATGGCCGCGTGAGCAGCATGATGGACCAGTGATAGGCGCCTTTCAAGTTGACGAGCCCAATGTTAGGTGTCTTCAAGTTGTCTGCCTCAACGTGCTCGCCCAACTGCAGGTGGTCAAAGGCAAGGCCTTGCGCGAACCGAGCAGTCCATAGACGGTACCGGCGGCCGATCTGGTCGATGGTGGCAGTGGATACGGCACACTTTGAGTACACCTCGGTCAGGATGGCCTCGAAGATGGAGCATAGATCAAGGCACGCAGAGTAGTGAGCCGCGTCAGCCTTGGTATCGCGTGTCTCGGCTGTCGAACGGGGCCGGCCCATGGACGCACTGAGGTAGATGTCGAGGATGCGCAGCGTCCGCCACAGGCGCTCTCGTGTTGAGTACTCAGCCGGCGGAAAGACTGCGTTGATGTCGTCTCGGTGGATGCCGAGGGCGTGAGCGGCGCGCACCGCGTTGCCCAACTGGATGAACGCTTCGTTCCGCCGTGATTGGCCTAGCAGGTACATAGTGATCATGCTGTATGCCTGGATTACGGGGACGCTGGCTGACACGGCCGCTCGGGACAGGATCAGATATCGAGCGTAATTGAAGTATATCTCAGCTGCGTTGTCGTCGCCGTCAGGGGCAGTCTGCGCGCCAATTGCAAACACGAGGAAGAAGATTGCTTTCTGTGTAACGTAGTTTGTTTTATTGTTGTTGGCGTTGCCAGGTTCCTCGTCATTGCTCTCTGAACGGCTGTCAACATCGGCATCGTCATTGACAGGAGACCCCTTTGATGACTGCTGCTCTAGCCATGAGAACAGAGACTCTCTCAACTGCGCATGATCGAACAAGTGACTCAACGTGCAATCGGTCGAGCGAAGATACCACGCAAGGAAATGGGCTGCCTCAGATCGCGATGGAGCAGCAAGCGGCGTCCGGATAGTCGTGGCGATCCAGTCAGTGCTGTCGCTCTTCGGCTCTGCTTCTACGAGAACGTGTTGGAGCGGGTCATCTGTGAACGCGCAGAGTCCAACCGACTGCCGGAAGAGACGACGGATAACTTGCAGAAAGCAGACATTTGCAGAGTCGCCGAGAAAGAAGAGACTTTTCCCGCCCGCAGACCTGTCTGACTGCATCAGACGAGAGAGATGACGAGGCGCAGACGCGGGAGATCCGGCAAGCACGGTATCCAAGGATGGGCTGTGAAGATATGTCGGCTCCGTGCCACTGGTCCATGCTGAAGCCGAACCCTCGTTGGGAAGGAAAGCCGTCGAGTCGATGTCAATCGAGCGTTGCAAGTGTGTCGCTTGTGATGGCGCCGGCAGCTGTGATGATGACCCCTGAGGCTCAGGTGGAGGGCGTGAGAAAGCGCATCCGTACGCCACGCCTCGGGCGATGCAGCGGTTGCAAGGCTGTCGACCGTCGCAGCGCTCTTTCCTGCGCTTGCAAGTCTTGCACGCCTGGGGACAGCGGCGACGCTCTGTAGACTTGTTCGTACGCGGAGGCATGTTTGGTTTCCAGGAGACTTGACTGTTCAGGATGGGTGAGAAGAAGCATCTCCCTCCCATCGGAAAGATGGGGCCTACGGGCTCCCCTTCCTTGAAGTCCTTACCGGGCACGAGCCGCGCCCAGTCTCGAGACCTGACATTGGGGCCGCCCCAGAAACTTCTCCACACCAAATGGTGCCATTTGCGGGGGACAAGACGCTAGGAATGGATGGCCTCTCAATGGTGGGTGTGATGAGGGAGCCTTTGAAGATCAGCACCGTGGAGTGTCGGTGTTCCTGATGCCTGCGCAAAAGGAAAGTTGAACTTGCCGAGTTGATCTCACTTGAGTGTTTTCCTGTCATAGGTCAAGTCCAGCACGTTCATTGATGCTTCCTGAAGGAATGAACGGTCCCGGATGGTCTACGCAATGCAGTGGATCATCAGATTCATCCCTTGGTCTTGAGGCTAGGGAACTAGTCAACATAGCTCGGTGCAAGACTGTATTTAGCGCGCGTCTGATTGGTGTTCTTTTGTTGACATGTGGTGTCTTTCGAGCAGCACATCCGAAATCCATCGGAAGCGCCGCCTTCGGGCCATCGGCATTTGCATGCAATGAGGAGATGCTGTACAGACTGCACACCTTACTGGTATTGACTTGATATGCTGCTACGAACAACCGTATGGAAAGGATGACGTAGTCCGTAAGGGCACAGCTAAACCAGCGAGTGTGCTTCGGTCTGTACCAACGAATGAGCTCTGGCGCGAGCTACTGCCCAGGCATTGTGGCTTTCTGAACAACCTGCTACCAGCCAAAGGCCTCCTCATAGTACTCGATCGTATCGCCATACTCACCCATAGCACGATGCGTCGCCACCCTCGCATCGTCCGCCAGCTTCAGCGGGCCACACACCAGCACGGCGACTCGGGAGCCGCTCTCCTTCGCCCTCCTACCCGCCTCGTCAATCAGGCCATCGACGTTCGGGCGCCCGCTTGCGATTGCTACCTCGTCCTTGCGACGATCGCCACCATCACCAATCGTTCCAGCGGCCTCCGGCCCCTGTGACGACTTCTCTGACCCTGCGTCGCCCCTGCTGCTGGCCACTGCCTCGGATGACGTGGTCGCTGACCCGGACAGCAGCGCCGGCTCCGTCGAGTGGAACACGCCGAAGACATCATCGCGGGCGAGAGCCTCAGCGAGCTGCCGGCTGGCGATCTCGCGCACAAACTGGCGGCTGCGTGCCGACCACACGATGGTGATGCGGCGTGTGCGCGTGCCCCTGCCGCCCGGTGCAGCCCTGCGCACGTGGTCGAGCACGTAGGGCACGATGGTAGCGATGCCAGACCCGCCGGCGATGAGCAACGTCTCGTCGTAGGTCCAGAGAGGCTCGGCGTGGCCGTATGGTCCCTCGAGGAGGATCGTCGTGTTGATGCGTGGGGCCGGCGAGGCCTTGATGCACTCGCGCATTAGGGCCTTGGTCCAGCCGTCGCAAGGCTTGACCCAGAAGCCGAGCTGTGGGTCGGACGAATTGTCATTGTTGTCGGCAGGTACCTCAAGAGAGGAGTCGGTCGAAGCTGTCACCGACGTCACGGCGTTGGCGGGTGCCGAGATGGCCTCGGCGACCTTCTCTGCAGCGGTGACTTGCTTGGCGATCTTGGGTGTGGGCGCGCCATCGCCGTTCCAGAAGCCGAGAGTGAAGGGGTGGTTCTCCCATCCTTTCCAGCGGAAGGGCTGGTAGAGGTAGTAGTGCTGGCCCGGGCCCGGGTTCAGAGACGACGCGGCTGGGTTGGCAAGTATCTCAAGGAAGCCCGTCTGCGCGTCGTAGGCGACAGTCGCCTTTGTGGTGTGGATGGTCTTGCCGCGGCGGAGGCTGACGTGGATATTGCAGTAAGCGCTGCGGACGAGGCGCATGAGCCGGTCGAAGGACCAGATCGCGACGAGCGGCCAGAGATAAGGGTCGTAGTATTTCTCGTCCCAGACCCAGGTGTGACTGCCGAACGACGATTAGAGCTGGGCTCGATGTTGGAGGCAGGGATAGCTTGCACTTACTAGAAGAGCCCGACGATGGCGACAACGGACAAGATGATGTGTATCAGGAGGAATGTTTCGTAGTAATGCTCGCGGAACCACTTGGCGGAAAACACCAGCAGCAGACTGAGCACGATGGTAGCCTAGTGCAACTTTGGTCAAAACATGGCTTCAGACAAACGATGGCGGAATAACCCACAATAACGCCCATGTACCACCAAGGTTCCTTGTATAGGCTCTTGTAGTAATCCGCTATCATCCACATGTCAGTTTCCAGTCCCAGCGGCTGCCTTTGGTATCACGATTCCGGGGTCTTACCATAACCTCGGGCGACATACATCACGGTCCATCCAATAGAATGAACAATCGCCTGTAATGTCGCGACCCGGGCAACGTGTCGGTGAAAGACGTTGAAAGTTGAGAATTGCCACCCCGTGGCCCAGATGAAGATGTTGTTTCGACCGGCGAAAGCCCAGATCCATGGCAGGTTGGCGTACGAGAGGATGCCTGTTCGATCAGTGATATATCTCCAGAGCTGCTGAGAGATCTCATGGTAACTACGATGACACACACCTAATTAGCTCTCTGAGCGTAGTGACAAGCCGCCTCGGCCGACACATGTTGGCAACGTACCTGGTATTGCCCACGAACACGCCGTAGTTGGCGCCGCTCAGCGTGATGCTCAAGACCCAGTAGGCAAGGATGACAAGTCCCTCCATACGAGTGGGTATTGTGGTGTACCACAGTGGCTGTCGCCTGTAGGGAGGCAGCGCACTAGGTATGACAAGGTTCCTGTGTACCCAGAAGTAAATCGAGTGTAACGGTTGCATGATTGTGGACGGTTTACGGCGAGCGGAAGGACCTCGTCCTTCGACGTCGGAAGAGCGGGCCGTTCTTTTTTCGTTGATGACTTGGTACAGCCGCATGGTCATTCCGATGAACAGTATGCCGCCCCAGAAACCATAGCTCGCCCATCTGCAGAGATGCATTAGAAGATTTGTCCCGATATAGGTTACAGAGGAGAAGGTCGTACCCGTAAAGGTGGTGGGCGATTTGCTGACGTTCCCATTCATCCTAGGTAGGGCACCTCGTTAGCTCGCTATCCAGAAGGCACGAAGACCTTGCAGTGCAGTCGACCGTACTCACCACCGTGCGATGCGTGTTGTCAAACCACAGCTTCTGCGGCAGCACCGGCCGAGTCATATTGACCGACATGGCAGCATTCACACCGACGACTAGCATCTTGCTGATCTTCTCGTCGGTCAAGTTCTCGGACACCGCCTGCAGAGGCAGAAAGGGCATCCCCGCCCACTGCTTGCAGTACCCGTCCAGCCATTCGACGCCGGGGTCAAAGTCCTCTGGAGGGCAGTAAGTTTTCAACGCGGCATAGATGGACGTCACCTTGAGCGTATTGTTGCACACTGGTCCGTAGTACAAGGGCAGGTCGAACTCCTGTCCCACGAAGGTCATGGAGCTGTAGACAGACTGGACAGCCTTCATGCATCTGGCGTTCTGTGGGATTGTTGGTGGCAGTGCTTCCACGGGTCGGAGGAGCAGCGCGCTGGTGAGGATGACGGCGAGGCTCTTGGGGCCAGGCATTGTATTTCGATATGCATTATCACGCATGATGATGATGGCGAAGAGGCCTTTCAGGCGACACAGCAATACAATCGTGTTTGTTGCACAGTTGTTTGCTCCAATATCAAGACTCTTCGAGGGAACGGATGCTACGCTACTAATAATGACCATGCAGATTACATGAATATGTGCTAACACGAATACATGTCGTAACGATATCTCTCCGCGACCCCGACGCAACGTGGTTAAGTTGTATTCTGCGTAGCCGATCACACCTGTCATGAAGCATGTACCTGATGTTAGTCCGTGGTAATTTGCCCAAGTAACCCTGGCCCTGGACACGCGACAGGGCTGGCTCTGTCGGCATCGGAACCGGTGGCCACGTCTCGCGGGCCTTTGCTCAACATGCACGCCAGCAGCCCTCACGATTGCGTGTCGATTCCATGCTACGCTACATATGCATGCCCATCTGGACAGCCAGTGAACAACTTTGATCAAACAAAGTCTTCCGTACGGAGGGGCACTGGGTCATGCCATTGCGGGTCAGGGATCGGCAGTGACCGGAGACTGCTAGATCTTATCAGATTAGATTAGATCCGCAATACTGAGGTTCTTTCACCCTGAAACGGGAACATCTAAGCGAGCAACACCACACACACACGCACCGGTTGAGCCGAACCAAGCTGGCTAAGCAAGTAGGTGTCAGAAAGTTTGACGGTTTTGAATTAATCTCTACCCAAATTACTAACAGATTGAGTGACCCAAATACGCTTAGGTAGTGGGATAACCCTAGGTGATCAGTTAAGAATTAGGGTACATCGAGAAGGCAAACCGTCAACTAATCTGTCACCCACTTGCTAAGATGCCTATGAGGGTCTTTTATACTCCTGGTGATCCGTCCCAGTCTTTTCGTCCCACCATAACCGTCGCAACGGAGGCGCATTGGAAATCAGGACCCGATCACTTGGCGTACTCTTGGCAGTGTGCCACCAAAGTCCAAACCCAGCATCATGAACAAAACGTGAAAACTTTTCTCTTTGCACAAACCCCCTACCCGGTGCCACCCTTTGGAAAATGGGCTTAAGATTCAGGAGCTTGCCACTTCAGTGAGGGTAGACTCATGATATGTCGGGGAAACCGCCGTGCCAAGAACAAAAGTGCAAACATGCCCAGGAACCGTTTTACGTTTAGACTCTCGCCACACTTTGCGCTAACACCCTTTCCAAGCTACTAGCCGAGGGTTTGCTGAACCAACCTGGAGACGCGGCTTCTGCTCTTCATGTGCGAGAAGACGGCGAATTCCAGGTCTTGCCAGTCTCGACATTTCAGTCGTCGCGCATGATGAAACAACGCTTTATCGGTCAGATGCAAACACAAAGGGCAGCTGAAAACTCTATTACAGTGTATTAACATCAAACAGCCCTGTCTGACCATTATGTGTACTGTGGAAGGTCGACTGCCTTTTCTCTCTCATAAAGCTCCATCGGCTGCCAAGAAGCCAAGGCGCTTTTGCTAGAATGCCATTACCTAATGACGATTCAAATGCCACAGCGGGAAGAGCTTGCTTGTGTCGACGAACCGGCAATCTGGGCGGCAGCAACGGTCTTGCGAATCATTGCCGGCTTGGGCCTGCCATGGTGACACCCAATCATGATGGTCACAGTTTGGGGGTCTGGAGAGCTCCTTGGCCCCAACCTACAGATGCAAGCGGATGCGAGCCTGCGATCTCGGAAAAGCGGCATTTTCCGCAAACACAAGTTTTGCGTCTCTAGTAGCCAGCCAAGACCCTGGATCTGCAAAGCTTAGTAGGCGAGTTACACCGTCACATCTCCGCATATCACACTGGCCGTGCTGCTTTCCTTCCGGCCAAAAGTATTTTGAGACATCCACAGTTCTAGTGTGCAAGCTGATATTGCACTGACGAGAGGCAAATCACTGATGAGAACTCGGGTTAACAGCAAATCAGGTACACTACCAGACACTCCAGAACCAGGTATGGGACCCAAGTTCGTAATGATCACCAAGGCTCAAGGCAACATAACAATAAGCATTATGATTGGCCATGAGTATTTTCATTGTGCGCATGTAGAATCCTATTCAGTCCAGTGATTGCAGCGATGTTGGCCGGATTCAGATGTGATATAATATCTATATATGCCCTTTGATAGATTTCTCTGCGCTGTGGATGCGAACATTCAAGACGTTGCTTTCCTCGCTCATATTGTGAAGATCGTGAGACTCTAGGCACGCGTATCGACTGAGAAGAACCGCCTCGTACGTCCTTTCAGCAACCTCCAATTGGTAATCCTGTAGGGCTTGTTCTCTGGACTTTGTCCCACTTCTCCACTGCTGCAGCTGACGGACCAACTCGACAGCGTCATAAATGCCGTGGTTCGCCGCCTCACCGCGGTCTGTAGAAATGGTGTATGTCAGCAGAGTCTCGGGCAGACAAGCCTGCAGATGACGGGTACTCACACATTGTCATGGTATGCGCTGCATCTCCGAGTAATGATATCCGCCCACCACGAGACGGCCACTTCTGGGTTGGCCAGTCTTCCAACTTGATACCCAACGCTGGGCTATCATCAGGGATGCTGAGAATCGCTTTCCTCAGCTTAGGAAACATCCCTGTATCTGCCACAGCGGCTCTCTTGGCCTTTGCAATTTGTTCAATGGAGGTCTGAGGGGTCTCCCCATTCCGGTCCACCATCCAGCTCATGTTGAATTGCCCTTCGTAATATTCATCCCCCGTGCCAAGGCTGTCATTTGTCTCCGGGGTGGAAAGTGCGGAGAAGAAGACGAAGTATCCCGATCCCGGATGGCAACCCTGCCAAATGACTGGATGAATATCGAGGAATGGTTGGATTTGCTCCTGGGACATTTTCAAGGTAAGACCAATGAAGCCGACTGGCAGAGGGTTGAGCCGAGCATTCTCTTCGCCAATCAATTGTCGCTTGATGGTGCTGTTCTTCCCGTCCACCGCAAGCAGAAGAGATCCCTCCACCTGAGTGCCGTCATCGAAGAAGGCGGTGACACCATCATCTGTAACGTCAAACCCTGTGCACCGATAACCCCAATTCACGTTAATATCCGTGGCGAGAAGGTGACGAAACTTCTTGCGATTGAGACGATAGAGTGTCGATGCTGCAACAGAGCTCTTCTCCTCTCCTGTTTCCAAGTTTAAGAACCGATAGCGGTCATTTGCTACAGCATGTTAGTACACTTCCTGCCTCTTGAAAGTTTGGTATCGCGACTACCAACATTTATGCCCCGACTTTGGATTGACCTGAATAGATGGGATTTGCTCGAATACATCTGGCGGAAGACAAGCTTTGAGCGATGACATGGCCCAATCCATCGTGATCCCCCAGCCAGCAGGTCGTTCGTCGATACTGTTATCTCGGTCGTAGATCTTGAAATCGAACCCAGCTTTCTTGAGGCCTTGTGCCAATGTGAGGCCGACAAGGCCAGCGCCAATGACGATGATCGGTTTAGTGTCTTCAATTGCCATGGCTTCAGGATGGTGAGTTGTGCGGCAGTGTCAGAACGGAGATGCAAATCGGATTCGATTTCTTATCATTGCCAATCTGAAGGGCTAGGACATCAATATTACTCCATGCGTCGACCATGGATATCTATTATCGACCTAGGGGGAGCAAATGGTCATGAGGACATCGCTTATCGGCGACATCAGCAAAGGGGTGTGTGGGTCGGGTGCAATCAAGGTTCCAAGTGATTGTCGGCGACTTCAGTGGTGGCCCGAGGCTAGAGCAGGCCGATAGGAAATCCAAAGGCTTTCCCGGCTAGAGCTCCGTCGATAAGAACCCTTGTTTCGGCGACTTGCTAGGTGTCTATTATTGCTCTGATTGAACCGAACGTGGATACTCAATGGTTCCGAGCCATCGTAGGACGTATATCAAGACGCGACGATAAGATTGAGATCAGACTTGAAGTTCAATATTGAGCAGCTGTAGGCTTTATTCTCTTAACCCATTCTCACGTTATCCAAACGACAATTTTGGAGAAGTTCATCGCAACAAAGCAGCCATCATGCTCCTGACCAAGCAAATCAACGGTGTCGAAATATGCTATGACGAGTCAGGCTTCACTGACGGGCCAACCGTTGTGCTACTATCCGGATGGGCACATGATCTAAGACTCTACGATGAAATGCTGCCACTTCTGGCACCGAAGCATTGGGTCATTCGCGTCTGCTGGCGCGGGCATGGCCCATCTCGAGACTCAATTGCCGACTTTGGTGTCGAAGAGCAGTTCAACGACACAGTGGCACTCCTGGAGTCTCTCGGTGTCGAGCAGATGTACCTCGTCTCCCACTCTCACGGCGGGTGGCCTGCTCTGGAGATGGCGGATAGGCTCGGAAAAGCCAAGGTGCTCTGCCTGTTGATGATCGACCAGATCATGACACCGCCTCCACCACAGTTTGCTTCCGGGCTGCAAGCAATGCAGCAGAGGGACACTTGGCAAGCGGCACGGCGGGGTCTTTTTGAGAACTGGCAACATGGAAGCAGCAACAAGGCTGTGAAGAACCATTTCCTGTATTGCATGGGAAGTTACGGGTACGAGATGTGGTCACTCTCATGTCGAGTCATCGCCACTGCCTATGGCAAGCATGGCTCGCCAATGAGCCGGATGACCAAGATTGAGAACCCGCCTCCTATCCGTCATGTCTTTTCGCATCCACTGAACAGCCCCGAGTACCGCCAAGTGCATGAGGACTTTGCAAAGAAGCACTCGTGGTTTTCTTACACAGACTTGAAGGGGGAGACGCACTTTCCTGACCTGGAGATCCCTGATCGAGTAGTGGAGCAGCTGCAGGACTTGATTAATGGTAGCACTAGCTAGAGAAGTATCCGGAGTAAATGAGAATTAGTTCTTGCAATGATAGATGTCTTTCACAAGCGTCGTGTTGGCATGTGGACTTTGGAGTCGCGTACATCTAACTCTAAGCTTTGTTCACATAGCATTAATTTTCGACATGCAGGCTGCAGTTGGGCCTCAACTCTACGAACCACCTCTGAATTACCCATTCGTGAACACCCAGGAAATGTCTCAACTACGCTGCGTAGTTTATGGGCTCTCAAGCACTTATGTCGCCGACTTGCACGATCAAGTCGCCGACATGAGCCTTGGTCCACTTTTTCGACCGCGCTAAGGCTGCCAAGACCTGGGGAACATTCAAGATAACGACACGATGGGCGACGCCCGGACTTCTGCTTTATCTTCCAAGGACAGCTTTGTTGCTGATAGACTCGTGCTACATAAGCTGAACGATGGAAGCGCACCTCAAGGAAACGTCACCCCACCAGATCCGACAGTGACACAACAACAAAGATGTCTCCGCAAAGCAACACCGAGAAACCCATGACTCCAGTGACCGACATCGAGCAGAACATGACAAAGGCAGAGTCTCAGTCACCGGAGTCAGTGGTGGAAGAAGGAATCATCGAGGACCTCGTCGCACCCAGCTCCTTCAAGGCCTTTCTCAAGAAACTAGCCTTGGCCGGGGTCGAGGTGCGAGGTCTCGAGCCAATTCCTCCCGAGAAGCAAACTCATACCCGCTACTTCAACGTCCTGACGTTGTTCGGGGGATCATTCATCTCCATCTTGCCGTAATAAATCCCTCTATCCTGACGCTGCATCAGCTATGCTGACTCTTGAGTTCCAGCCTGAGTATCGGTACCACACCAACGCTCGTGTTTGGTCTCTCCTTTCGAAATGCCGCGGCTATGATTGTGTCTATGCAGCTAGTCATGATCATCCCCACGCTCTATATCTTGACACTGGCCCCTAGACTGGGGATGAGGCAGTCGGTTCAGTTCCGCTATGCATTCGGGTGAGTTGGCAATATCGCCATCTACCAACACGCCTTGATTCTGACTCTTGCTCCAGAAAATATCCGAATGCCCTGATCTCCCTCAGCACAATCGTCTCCATCGGCATCTTTGGCATTCTCGCAGCTGTCGCAGGTGGCGAGTGTCTCGCAGCAGTCCGTACTGGCACCCTGACTGTCGAAGGCGGCCTGAGCATCATCATGGCCATCGCTATCGTTATCGGCTTCTTCGGCTACCAGTGCCTACACATCATCTGCCAGTATATATGGATTCCGAACTTAGTATGCCTCTTGATCTTCATCGGATGCGCGAGCAAGGGACTACAGAACCAGGCGCCACAAGTGTCGTCAGGAGCGAGGCCCTATCTCTCGACCATCACCATTGCCGCTTCCAACATGGCCACATGGGGTACGATCATCGGAGACTACACGTGCTACATGCCTCACTATGCACCCAAAATGCGGCTTGTCGTCTACTGCCTCCTCGGTCTCTACGTTCCGTTCACCTTGATGATGATCCTCGGTGCTGCCCTGGGCGGTGCTATCACGAGCAACGAAACTTGGCTAGCTGCCTACGGAACTGGTAGTCTGGGAGGTGTGCTCGGCGAGATCTTGACGTCTCGTGTCGGCAACTTTGGACGCTTTGTCCTCGTCATTCTTGGCTTTTCCATTGTTACCACCTCAGCGAGAGACATGTACAGCATCTCCCTATTCATCGCGTCATTTATCCCTTGGTTGCACCGCATTCCTCGAGTCTTTCTTCTCCTATGTGTAGCCGGAGTCATGATTGGTGTCGGTATCGCTGCGTCTAGGTCCTTCCTCCCGGCACTCACTACGCTAGTGAGCATCGCGGGATACATGACCGGTCCGACCGTTGGGGTTTACTTGGTAGAGTGGTTTGTCTTTCGCAAGGCCGATCCTACGAGCATGGACCCCAAGATCTGGAATGATTCTCGTGCTCTGCCTTCGGGAATACCCGCTATCATCTGCGCCATCGTTCCGTGGGCTCTGATTGTTACTTCGATGGATACTCCTTGGTACACTGGGCTTATTGCTAAGCATACGGGCGATCTAGCGTATGAGCTTGGGGCTGTTAGTGCTGTTCTTTTATATCTACCACTACGAGCAGCTGAGATTAGATACCGTGGACGTTTGTGATGGCAGGACAAGGGTGGCTTATCTAGCTTGTCTCTTTTTCTTGGTGGTTGTGTCAATGGCATTCGCAAGGGTGCTACATCTTGCACTCAAGTTCAATTCGATCTGAAAAGAAGTCCGCAACGCTCTATACTTTGTCTGAAATTATTGACTTGACATCAAATGTGAATTCTCCGTCTCAACCATGGAGGTTTTAGCAGCTGTCTGGATTGTGAAGCTAATCAATATGGAGAAATATAGTCAACCTCCCAAGCGGGTGACAGATTAGTTGACGGTTTCCTTCCCCGTATACCTCAATTCTTAAACTGAGTACCCAGGATTATCCCACTACCCAAGCGTACAAGGCTCATTCAGTCTGTCAGTAGCTTGGGTAAAGATTGATCCAAATCGGTCAACCTTTCTGACGCCCACTTGCCTCCTTGTTGAGCGCCTCCACTTCATGATAAGGAGTGAGTGGAGCCCTGCTAGGTTGAGGAGCTAGCTTGGTTAGCTCTCGCCATCCTTAGACTAGACTAGAGCGACAGAAAGCGGGGGTGAACTGCCGCCAGAGATAGCATTCGCGTCTTTCCACCCAGGCCATCCAGGTGATCAGTCTCTCCCCAGCCTTTCAAACCACCTGTTTGTCGGGTGTAGTGTTCTCATGACTGGGCTCTATAAGCCTTTACTCCTCTTGTTCTGAGGTATGTCTGAAGTCCAATCCAGTCTGCGAGCGCGGGTTGCCTGCAAGACGTGCAATGCTCGCCGAGTCCGGTGCGATCGCTCAGCCTTGGGAGGAGCGTGCTCCAATTGCCAACAGGCTGGTACGCCTTGCGAGCTGATTGAGTCGAAGCGTGGGAAGTAAGCATACCGCTTGACCTCAATATGAACTTCTGGACCTCGCTTAACTTGAACTCTTCCCCAGGCACAAGCGTTTACGGCGCAAGAAACAGCATGGCGAGTCTGCTTCCCAGACATCCGAGGCAACCACGATCGCTGCCCCCATCCTCAGTGACGGCATGTCTACGCAAAGCTCAGGGTTGCAGAAACAATCACCGCATATGCCTGAAACAAGGCGATATGTCAGCCCGTCACTCCCAGACTTCGTCATCCACAAGGAGTCCGACAATCTCGGCGGCAAGGTCGTCTATATGGGCGATTCGGGTAACATGAAATATGTTATTCACGAAGTCGGTGACCCATTCAAACACTCACCCGCGCAGCATAAGCTATGGGGCGACAATCTACAACGATACATGGTCGATAAGCTCGGCCCTCAGACGCAGATGGCCCTGCGGAACATGCGACTTGAGGACGAGCAGCACCTAAGAGACCTAGGTGTCTTTCAATACCCAGAAAAGCGGATCAGCGACGAGATGGTGGCCACCTTCTTCAAATCCTCCTATCCAGCGTTTCCGATTTTCAACCGAGGCGAGTTCATGAGTCTGTATGAAAGACAACGGCTGTCGCCCCTGCTTCTGAATGCTGTATACTTCATGGCTTGTATTCACTGTCAAGACAATCTTCTACGTGATCTCGGCTTCACGTCACGTTATCTCGCCTGTCTCACGTACTATCGGCGTGCAAAAGCCCTCAGCGACGCTGACCACGACTCCGACGGCATTGCCACAGTCCAAGCACTCGTTCTCTTGTTGAACTGGTGGGGAGGACCAATGGACCAGAAGGATACTTGGCACTGGCTTGGATGTGCCGCCAACTTGTCTCAGGGGCTCGGCATGCATAGGAGGTAAGTTTGGCCGCACGATGCTTCCGGAAGACTCCATTCTGACAGTCGAATGCAGTAAATCGTACGCGGCCTTGTCGTCTTCGCGCGCAAGACTATGGCGTCGGATCTGGTGGGTTTTGTATGTGAGTAGATGGGTTCCTTGCCTCTCTGTTGTGAACCTGCTAACACTCCTGACAGATCAACGACATTCATTACGCAGCAGTGTATGGTCGGCCACCGCACATCCATCAAGACTTTTGTGACATCACACCGCTTGTCGAAGACGATTTCTCGGACTGCGAGTATGATGATGCAAGTGGTGCACACGAGGCCAAGCTGTATATGATCCACCTTGCAGACCTAGCCTGCCGCGTAGGTAACTGCCTCTCCGCAAAGTTCTCGGCAGCTCAGGATGCCGAGGCAGAGCAGAAACGGTACCACGAACTTGTCGACTTTGAAAAGACTCTACCGGCTTCATTTGCCAACTCGGCGGCGAACATCACCTCGGCTCAAGGATTCTGGCCAGCATTGGTGCAGTTGTACCACTGCGACTATCAAATAATCTTTCACCGCATGCTATCCGATGCTCCCGACAACGGAGTGACTTTTGTAGCGGCAGGCAAGATCAGCCGTATTCTGGAAGACCTGCTGGCATCTGGCACGCTGTACCAGGCGCCGTTCATGATCCTCCCCGCCATCTTTGCTTCGATCCTTGTACACATCATTCACATCCGCAAGGGCAACTCTCACATGCAAGTCATTGCCGAGCACCGCGCACGGCTGGCTATGCACATCCTGGACAACTTTCAGGAGACGTGGCCATTGGTCATATGGACGCGGCATCTACTAGACTGTCTGCTCAAAGGCTCATCTTCTTCTGCCAGAGCAACTGAGTCATCAGAACAGCACATGGCGGGCGCTCAACCTCTCCCTAATCATCAAATATATTTACCCGACGACCAGAACGGGGAAAGGATCTGGGCCACCCAGACCAGCCACGAGCAAAATTTCTCGCACCTCAATCCAGGGGGGCGGCTCGAGACACCTGTATCGACGAACGATGACACTTCACCCGAACAGGGCATGGAATCTTTTCAGCTGGATCAGTACGCGGTGCTCAATGATCAAGCCCTTGGACCAATGCCGTTGATGTTCCCACTTAATAACATGTTGGAGGATGCAGGGTTAAGCCCTGATAGCTGGCTTTTTGACTTTAACAATTTGCAGTCATATTTGTAGGATAGCGTTATACCAGATCCGACAGTGTAAAACCTTTATCAATCGTGATGTACTCGCTCTTGAGACATCTTCCCTTTATAAACTCGGCCCAAAGATCTTTCAACTGGGCACCCAATTCTCTGACGTCTTCTTCCGATTCGTCTCCCTCGCCGTGCAGCATCGGTGCCTCCTTCCAACTGGCCCAGTCGCCAAGCACGAAGGGGATATCAATACAGTGATTGGCAGCCAGAGGACTACGCGGCGGATGCCACTTGAAGTTGTACAAGGTCGATCTCCCACCTGACCTTAGTGCTTGCCTGTGGAATTCCTGGGAGGGCCACTGAAAATAGCTACGCGAGACAAACCACGTGCCGACTGCCTCGAGATAGTCACCGAGCATGGGTAGTGAGAACAGGCTTCTTCCGGGTCCCATCATACGCGCAAATGGACGGCCATCTTGTGCTGTGCAGCCTATAATGATGGGGATATCCTTGAGCTTCTCTGCGAGCCGCCGATGATAGCCGCTCTCGTTCGGCAACGGGTCGTGACCCAGCGAGGGAGCGAAGAGCATAACTTGGTCGCGCACCGGATCTAGCAAGAGGCTCTTCTGTATGTCAAGGAGCTCCGCGACGGACATTTCTCGAGGATCCTTGGTCAGCAGTGACTGAGCCTTTGCCGAGAGAAGAGCCGTAGTCGGTATGCGCTCGCAAATCTCTCGCAAAGGAGGGCTCATAAGAATCGCGCGATGAAGCAGATCCTTAGTTCCTTCCGAGGCGAGCAAGCATATGATTGAATCGGCTCCGGCAGATTGGCCTGCCATAGTCACGTTGCCCGGGTCGCCCCCGAAGACTGAGATGTTGGTCTGTATCCATTCCAGCGCAGCCTTTTGGTCAATGAGGCCCAAGTTGGCAGGGGCAATCCCTAGTAAGTGCAGATAGCCAAAGACCCCGAGGCGGTACGACACGTTGACACAGACGATCCCCCTCTTGGCCAGGTCCAATGGCTGATAGCAGTCCAGGTCGCCGCCGCCAGATATGAATGCTCCGCCGTGTAGCCATACTAGTACTGGCATATTCTCGCCGTGGTCCGGCGCCGTCACGGTGACATGAAGGCAGTCTTCGTCAAATTCGCGCCCTCTTGTCACAGGTCCTATGACGGACTCCAGTCGAGACGGGAGCTGGGGGCACAGCTTGGCCGGCCGAGTGCAATCTCTGGCCGCAGTCCACTTGGGGACGGGCTGGGGTGGCTGAAAGCGTTCCGCCTGAGCATACGGAACACCGCGAGCGCGAACCAGGCCATCTTCGACTCGCGCGGAGATCGGTCCCGCTGGCAGCTGGATGGTGACGATGTCTTGCCGAGCCATGTGAAGCTTGTTTCGGAGTACGAGGATGCGGGGTAAGAACAAGCATCACCAAGGGCGATGTCAAGTAATTTGATATTTGTGGTCAACAAAAACGCTGTATCTCACAAGCTCACCGAGCTAGTCTTTCTGGCATCTTTGTTACACTTCATTAGGCCAAGGTCCACAAAGTGTGGCCATATGGTGTGGTGTGTAGAGATAAGGTTAAGTCGCCGACTTGCACTGGGTGGGCTGCTAGTCGGCTACTAGACGATCAAATCTTCGCCTGCATGACTACAGCCGAAGGAAAGCCTCTCGTGGGCAAGTCGAGACGGCCAACCTGAGCATTCCGCAGCGCAACCTGACCCTCAAACGTATGCTGCAATACAAAGTACACGTCAGCCATGGATTGAGCCCGCACTGCATCATTTGAAGACGTGTCTGGTAATAAAACCGGCGCAAAGGCGCGACAGTGCATCCGGCACGTCAATGTCGCGGGCAAGCATCCAGGCGCGCCGTTGTGCGGCATTATCGTAGGCTTTCTGGGTTCTTCAAGTGCATGCGATGCATCAATGAAAGTGTCTGCGTACCTTTGGAAAGCTGGGATGCATCGAACCACGATCGCAATTGACGAACAGAAGCGGTGTTGTTGGAACAAAGTCATGACCCCTGTCCGCTCACACAAATCGCATATAAGAGAAAAGTTACGCCCCCAGGCTTTAGTGCGGGGGGCGTAAGCCGCATTTAGTATGGGGAACCCAGGGCGCATAAAGTATTCGAGTTACGCCCCCCTTGAGCTGCACCAAAACTACACCAAAACTTCTGGTTACGCCCCCCACGGTTGTGCAATACCACATCACAAGCAACAATCGTGCGCTGTCGTTTTCTGATTTGCAAAAATGGACAATTGCTTCCAAGAAACAACGCGGAGGAGTTTGGACCAATCGCACGGCACTCCTCGCGCATCCATACACAGTTCTCGGGTGCGCACTTTGCGCGGCTTGGACAACGGGACACGGAGCAATGGCAAATGTCGGGCGCGCAACCCGATGAACCAGACCACAATTGATATGATTTTCGCGATGCGCGATTGGCGTCTGTCCAATTCCTTGATACTGTGATCGAACATTGCAAAGAACATACGTTGCGCATTATCTCATGCGAAAATGTTCCCGACTTGGTGCGGGGCGTAACCTCTGTTTAGTATGGCCAGACTGGGGCGCGTAACTTTTGCTGGCATTGCGCACAGGTTTTGGTGAGGGGGGCGTAAAGACCATTTAGTATGGCAGACATGGGGGGCGTAACAGCTTGGCTCAAGCGAAAGTTACGCCCCCCTCGGGCCACACCAAAACCACACCAAAACTTTTCTTTACGCCCCCCAGCCATTGAAGCGCATCACAACCAGCAGCGTTGACACTGCAATAAATCGCTGCAGCTTCTTGAAAACTATACGCACAGCATGCATTTGCATCTAGCTCAGTTTCCCATGTCAATTCGCATTCGGCAATGCGGAATTGGTGATTGCGCACTTTGGATTTGGTGCAGGGGGCGTAACACACATTTTGTATGGGAAATCTGGGGGGCGTAAGATCTTTGGTCGACCGAAAAGTTACGCGCCCCTGAGCCCACACCAAACTTACACCAAAATCTCCCGTTACGCCCCCCTCTCCCATTTCGCTTGCGCGCCCGCCCAGAGACTCCATGCAGATGAGATACCATCTTGCCTGTGCTCCAAGGCAAAGACTTATATCGATTGAGCGACTCTGCAAATGTACCCTTTGATTGCGCGCGCTGTCCCAAGTCAATTGCGCATTGATTTGGTTTTGCCGAGCGGGGCGTAAGACCAAAAAGTCACGCCCCCCGACTTCACCATACTAAAATGCTGTTACGCCCCCTCCACAATTTGCGCATCTGTGCAAAGCCAAACAACACCTTGTGAAGGCTTCAAGGGATCTTCTTACGTGCGCTTCGATCGATTTGTTTAAATCAATGCTTTCAATGATGATTTTCCGTCGTGCTGCAATGCAGTATCGCATTTATCGCTTGTGCTGGCTCAAGTCAATTGCGCATGCGGGTTTTAGTGAGGGGGGCGTACGAGCTCTCCAGTAAGGTAAGTCTGGGGGGCGTAAGATTCAAAAGTTACGCGCCCCGGTTTCGCCATACTAAAAGCACGTTACGCCCCCCTCACCAAATTGCCAGCAAATGTTGCGCGCGCCCATGTCAATCGTTCAATTGAGTACAAGACGGAGCGAAAGCCTTGTTGATTACACAGTGGTTCTCTTTGTGCACTCATGCGATCTGATTTCTCAATCCGAGCTGCAGTGTTACCTTTGTTGTTTTGATTCTGGTGAGGGGCGCGTAACACGCATTTTGTATGGGAGACCTGGGGGGCGTGTGCAACATGCAACCCGACGCCCTACCTCTCTTATGTGCGCGCCCATGTCAATCGCTCAATTGAACGCTTATACGGCACTGCAACTTCATGGTTTGCCTTGTCTTTGAAACGGGCTCGAGTCTGAATTGAATCTTTCAATTCAAGTTGGCGCATTGGGTGCTCGCGCCTGGTTTTGGCGAGGGGGGCGTGACATTGAATGCGATTTGGTCAGGGGGGCGTAAGCACGTTTTAGTATGGGTGACCTCGGGGGCGTAACTTGGGGTGCGATTTTTGGTGGGGGGCGTAACTCAAGTCGGTCCAGAAAGTTACGCGCCCCTCCAGTTGTACCAAACTCACACCAAGATTCAAAGTTACGCCCCCCTCAAACTCTCAATGCAAGCCATGCGCAATGCACATCCCAAGGAATCGCAGGATTGATGATGCTCTCCGCAAACTCATCAAGTCTCTTGTCTGAGCCACTCCTGTCAAATTACACTTGCGCATGCGCGTGCACTGCTTGCCAGATATGTGCGGGGATGCTGGCTTACTAGTTTCGCCAACACCAGGCTGGACTTGGACGCGGCAGCCATTCCGTGAGCGATCCCTCTAATACATGTCGGCGAAACCTCTGCAGAGGTGGACTTATCGTAGCACCGGCGCCGAGGAAAAAGTGCGATCGCGTGCAGAGCGTCACCCGGTCTTATCAAGAGTAGAAAGGATAAGCGAGCAGTACGGAAGCATCGGACGCAATGTGCAACTTTGTTCCTAGGGTCTTGTGAGACTCCAACGACTTACGACTCGATGCAACGTTGGCCACAGGGGTCTATCTGCCTCAGTGATAATTTGTCCTGGAGGGGGGATCTTTACGCGTTGGTAGCGGCGCACACTGACTATCGACCAACCTCCAAACTGTCTTCTTCGAAAAAAGCATTATACAGCGCAGCATTTCTTCTCTGTCTTATCCTTTAGAGCCACTCAACAGGACAGTCATTCCATCTCTCATGCTCAATCGTCAGTTGTCACACCGAGTGGCAGTCACGCGCCGCGCCGGCTCCGTCCTGTGGAATCGCGTCAGCCTCACAGCCCATCGGCTGGATGTGGACGGGCGCCGCTCATCATCGCATCCGCGTCGTCCGCTGCGACGCAGCTGTCCTGCATCTATCCATCTCCGCGCCATGTCGGCCGAGAGCGCCATCCGCACCGACCATAAGGGTCTGAGTCCCGACGTGAAATGGGGCTGGGTCATCTACCGCTGCACCTACGCCGACGACGCCGCCTGGGCGCAGTTCCGCGCCCTCGTCGAGCAGCGGTCGCGCGCCCGCATCGCCCGCTCCGACGCGCCAGATATCGCCGACCGCCTCGAGTGGGTGTGGGTCGAGGACAAGGCCGCGCTCGACGGCGCGTCAAAGGCATCGCTGCGCACGCGCTTCCGCGAATGGGTTGCCGGCCAAGTCGCAGCGCAAAAGAGCCGTGGCGGCGACGATGCCGACTTCCACCCGGGGGCGATACCGCGCTATAGCTTCTTTGTGCAGGTCGACGAAGAGGCGCTGCGCAGCATGGCGGCGACCACGCAGGGCTCGTCTGCGTCTGCGTCTTCGTCTGCGTCTGGCGGACGCTGGCCAGCCGAGGCGCATGTCAACTTTGTCAACGCCAACTGGAAGCCCCTGGCGGAGCTTGTTCCTGACATGGAGGCAAGCGCGAGGGACGACGACTCGTACGACGCGGTCGAGGGATGTCGCGAGGAGAATGTGGGTTGGATGCGTATATCACCAAACAGTCTGAGCGCGGGCTTACTATTATTCCCTATTGCCTTTAACCCTTAAATCCCTTTCTTTAGGTGAGAGTGGTCAAAGCGTTATACCCTCACATCCCTTTCCCTTATATCCCTAACCCTTAATAGCTAAATAATTCTAGTAGATTTGATTTATTTTACTAGGAGGGATAGTCTGTATATAATAAAGATAGGGGGTAGATTTAAATTTATTTTATAGAGTAAATTTAAATTTAATAAACCCTTTTAAATTTTCTGGAATTTCTTATATAATAAGATAACTTTATAAAGAAGATCCTATAGGAATTCTATTTAATACATCTTAATACTTAAAGAGTTATTATATCTTAAATATTCTTAGGATTAGAAATAGTTATTAAGATTTAACTAATTAGAAAAAGTAAATAGATTATATAATAAGAAATAAAATAAATAGGTTATATAATAAGAAATAAGAATCTTTAGCTAAATAGTAGATTATTAACTATACTTATTAAGGATAGATAATAATATAATTAAGTCTAGTCTCTTTATCTTTACTTTATAGAATTTAAAATTAGATATTAGCTATATATTTAATGAAAATTCTCTTTTAAATAGTAGAATAACCCTAAATAATTAAATTATAGAATAATTCTAAATAATTAATTAAGAATTAAAAGATTTAAATAGGTATCACAAAATCAAGGCATAGTACCACAGGGCAGCAACCCAGGCAGTTAAGAACAGCAGAATAGATAAGATAAGCAATTACAGGCAATCAATAATTCTTACTAATCCAAAGTAATTTAATCACAACGGATTAGTAATCCAGAATAATTTAACTATCTATATATACAGATAAGGTCTACCCTTAGATACCTACCTAGATAACTCTTTAGTATTTAAAATATTTTTACCTAATAATATACCTTTAAGTAAAAGCTATCTTAAGCTATAATCAGTCAACTTATATTATTACTCTACGCCCATCACTTACTATTAGTATAAACCCCCTATACATTCTATCTTAGGTACCCTAAGGGTCTAAGATAAAGGATTATTATACATTAAATACTCTTATTTAGTAAATAGACTACACTCTAAGTAATAACACAGAAGGAACTATATCAGGATCTTAATCAACTAATTCTAAACCAACCTATACCATAAAGCAAGCTATCATTAAGATTCAACAGCTAGAGAGACAGCTCACTACAATACAAGCCTATATTAGAGGCACTAAGTACAAAATACCTAAGGCATTTTCAAGAGAAAAGAAAGACTTATAAGGATTCCTTACTTAATACCGCACCTACATCCAAAAATACAGTCATAACTTCCTATATATCACCAACTAGATTCTATTTACAGCCACTAAGCTTAAAGGGAAGGCACTCATCTAGTTCAAACCTATATAGCGGGACTTCCTTAAGAAGTCAGTAATAGAACAACAAAAGAGAATATAAAATCTATTTATAGATAGATTTAATACTTTTAAGAAAGTAATTAAAGATACCTTTAGAGATCCTAATAAGGAGAGATCAGCTAAATAATAACTTCAGTAGTTATAATAAGTCGGATTAGCCACCTCCTATATAGTAAAATTCCAATAGATTACAGCTAACTTAGGATAAGATAATAAACCCCTTATAGGGTTAGGGTTAGGGTTAGGGTTAGGGTTAGGGTTAGGGTTAGGGTTAGGGTTAGGGTTAGGGTTAGGGTTAGGGTTAGGGTTAGGGTTAGGGTTAGGG